>CAXARG010000094.1:0-199923 GCA_963971235.1 Cryptus armator | reverse complement strand
ATTCCATGCCATTCCATGCCATTCCATGCCATTCCATGCCATTCCATGCCATTCCATGCCATTCCATGCCATTCCATGCCATTCCATGCCATTCCATGCCATTCCATGCCATTCCATGCCATTCCATGCCATTCCATGCCATTCCATGCCATTCCATGCCATTCCATGCCATTCCATGCCATTCCATGCCATTCCATGCCATTCCATGCCATTCCATGCCATTCCATGCCATTCCATGCCATTCCATGCCATTCCATGCCATTCCATGCCATTCCATGCCATTCCATGCCATTCCATGCCATTCCATGCCATTCCATGCCATTCCATGCCGTTCCATGCCGTGCCATGCCATTCCATGCCGTGCCATGCCATTCCATGCCATTCCATGCCATTCCATGCCATTCCATGCCATTCCATGCCATTCCATGCCATTCCATGCCGTGCCATGCCGTGCCATGCCGGTGCCATGCCGTGCCATGCCGGTGCCATGCCGTGCCATGCCGGTGCCATGCCGTGCCATGCCGGTGCCATGCCGTGCCATGCCGGTGCCATGCCGTGCCATGCCGGTGCCATGCCGTGCCATGCCGGTGCCATGCCGTGCCATGCCGGTGCCATGCCGTGCCATGCCGGTGCCATGCCGGTGCCATGCCGTGCCATGCCGGTGCCATGCCGTGCCATGCCGGTGCCATGCCGTGCCATGCCGGTGCCATGCCGTGCCATGCCGGTGCCATGCCGTGCCATGCCGGTGCCATGCCGTGCCATGCCGGTGCCATGCCGTGCCATGCCGGTGCCATGCCGTGCCATGCCGGTGCCATGCCGTGCCATGCCGGTGCCATGCCGTGCCATGCCGGTGCCATGCCGTGCCATGCCGGTGCCATGCCGTGCCATGCCGGTGCCATGCCGTGCCATGCCGGTGCCATGCCGTGCCATGCCGTGCCATGCCGTGCCATGCCGTGCCATGCCGTGCCATGCCGTGCCATGCCGTGCCATGCCGTGCCATGCCGTGCCATGCCGTGCCATGCCGTGCCATGCCGTGCCATGCCGTGCCATGCCGTGCCATGCCGTGCCATGCCGTGCCATGCCGTGCCATGCCGTGCCATGCCGTGCCATGCCGTGCCATGCCGTGCCATGCCGTGCCATGCCGTGCCATGCCGTGCCATGCCGTGCCATGCCATTCCATGCCATTCCATGCCATTCCATGCCATTCCATGCCATTCCATGCCATTCCATGCCATTCCATGCCATTCCATGCCATTCCATGCCATTCCATGCCATTCCATGCCATTCCATGCCATTCCATGCCATTCCATGCCGGTGCCATGCCGTGCCATGCCGGTGCCATGCCGTGCCATGCCGGTGCCATGCCGGTGCCATGCCGTGCCATGCCGGTGCCATGCCGGTGCCATGCCGGTGCCATGCCGGTGCCATGCCGGTGCCATGCCGGTGCCATGCCGGTGCCATGCCGTGCCATGCCGGTGCCATGCCGTGCCATGCCGGTGCCATGCCGTGCCATGCCGGTGCCATGCCGTGCCATGCCGGTGCCATGCCGTGCCATGCCGGTGCCATGCCGGTGCCATGCCGGTGCCATGCCGGTGCCATGCCGGTGCCATGCCGGTGCCATGCCGGTGCCATGCCGGTGCCATGCCGGTGCCATGCCGGTGCCATGCCGGTGCCATGCCGGTGCCATGCCGGTGCCATGCCGGTGCCATGCCGGTGCCATGCCGTGCCATGCCGGTGCCATGCCGTGCCATGCCGGTGCCATGCCGTGCCATGCCGGTGCCATGCCGTGCCATGCCGGTGCCATGCCGTGCCATGCCGGTGCCATGCCGGTGCCATGCCGTGCCATGCCGGTGCCATGCCGTGCCATGCCGTGCCATGCCGGTGCCATGCCGGTGCCATGCCGTGCCATGCCGGTGCCATGCCGTGCCATGCCGGTGCCATGCCGGTGCCATGCCGGTGCCATGCCGGTGCCATGCCGGTGCCATGCCGGTGCCATGCCGGTGCCATGCCGGTGCCATGCCGGTGCCATGCCGGTGCCATGCCGGTGCCATGCCGGTGCCATGCCGGTGCCATGCCGGTGCCATGCCGGTGCCATGCCGGTGCCATGCCGGTGCCATGCCGGTGCCATGCCGGTGCCATGCCGTGCCATGCCGGTGCCATGCCGTGCCATGCCGGTGCCATGCCGTGCCATGCCGGTGCCATGCCGTGCCATGCCGGTGCCATGCCGTGCCATGCCGGTGCCATGCCGTGCCATGCCGGTGCCATGCCGTGCCATGCCGGTGCCATGCCGTGCCATGCCGTGCCATGCCGGTGCCATGCCGTGCCATGCCGGTGCCATGCCATTCCATGCCGGTGCCATGCCATTCCATGCCGTTCCATGCCATTCCATGCCGTTCCATGCCATTCCATGCCATTCCATGCCGTTCCATGCCATTCCATGCCGTTCCATGCCATTCCATGCCATTCCATGCCATTCCATGCCATTCCATGCCATTCCATGCCATTCCATGCCATTCCATGCCATTCCATGCCATTCCATGCCATTCCATGCCATTCCATGCCATTCCATGCCATTCCATGCCATTCCATGCCATTCCATGCCATTCCATGCCATTCCATGCCATTCCATGCCATTCCATGCCATTCCATGCCATTCCATGCCATTCCATGCCATTCCATGCCATTCCATGCCATTCCATGCCATTCCATGCCATTCCATGCCATTCCATGCCATTCCATGCCATTCCATGCCATTCCATGCCATTCCATGCCATTCCATGCCATTCCATGCCATTCCATGCCATTCCATGCCATTCCATGCCATTCCATGCCATTCCATGCCATTCCATGCCATTCCATGCCATTCCATGCCATTCCATGCCATTCCATGCCATTCCATGCCATTCCATGCCATTCCATGCCATTCCATGCCATTCCATGCCATTCCATGCCATTCCATGCCATTCCATGCCATTCCATGCCATTCCATGCCATTCCATGCCATTCCATGCCATTCCATGCCATTCCATGCCATTCCATGCCATTCCATGCCATTCCATGCCATTCCATGCCATTCCATGCCATTCCATGCCATTCCATGCCATTCCATGCCATTCCATGCCATTCCATGCCGGTGCCATGCCGTGCCATGCCGGTGCCATGCCGTGCCATGCCGGTGCCATGCCGTGCCATGCCGGTGCCATGCCGTGCCATGCCGGTGCCATGCCGTGCCATGCCGGTGCCATGCCGTGCCATGCCGGTGCCATGCCGTGCCATGCCGGTGCCATGCCGTGCCATGCCGGTGCCATGCCGTGCCATGCCGGTGCCATGCCGTGCCATGCCGGTGCCATGCCGTGCCATGCCGGTGCCATGCCGTGCCATGCCGGTGCCATGCCGTGCCATGCCGGTGCCATGCCGTGCCATGCCGGTGCCATGCCGTGCCATGCCGGTGCCATGCCGTGCCATGCCGGTGCCATGCCGTGCCATGCCGGTGCCATGCCGTGCCATGCCGGTGCCATGCCGTGCCATGCCGGTGCCATGCCGTGCCATGCCGGTGCCATGCCGTGCCATGCCGGTGCCATGCCGTGCCATGCCGGTGCCATGCCGTGCCATGCCGGTGCCATGCCGTGCCATGCCGGTGCCATGCCGTGCCATGCCGGTGCCATGCCGTGCCATGCCGGTGCCATGCCGTGCCATGCCGGTGCCATGCCGGTGCCATGCCGTGCCATGCCGGTGCCATGCCGTGCCATGCCGGTGCCATGCCGTGCCATGCCGTGCCATGCCGGTGCCATGCCGTGCCATGCCGGTGCCATGCCGTGCCATGCCGGTGCCATGCCGTGCCATGCCGGTGCCATGCCGTGCCATGCCGGTGCCATGCCGTGCCATGCCGGTGCCATGCCGTGCCATGCCGGTGCCATGCCGGTGCCATGCCGGTGCCATGCCGGTGCCATGCCGTGCCATGCCGGTGCCATGCCGTGCCATGCCGTGCCATGCCGTGCCATGCCGTGCCATGCCGTGCCATGCCGTGCCATGCCGTGCCATGCCGTGCCATGCCGTGCCATGCCGTGCCATGCCGTGCCATGCCGTGCCATGCCGGTGCCATGCCGTGCCATGCCGGTGCCATGCCGTGCCATGCCGTGCCATGCCGTGCCATGCCATTCCATGCCATTCCATGCCAGTCCATGCCAGTGCATGCCATTCCATGCCACTCAATGCGGTGCCATGCCATTCCATGCCACTCAATGCGGTGCCATGCCATTCCATGCCATTCCATGCCACTCAATGCGGTGCCATGCCATTCCATGCCATTCCATGCCATTCCATGCCATTCCATGCCATTCCATGCCATTCCATGCCATTCCATGCCATTCCATGCCATTCCATGCCATTCCATGCCATTCCATGCCATTCCATGCCATTCCATGCCATTCCATGCCATTCCATGCCATTCCATGCCATTCCATGCCATTCCATGCCATTCCATGCCATTCCATGCCGTGCCATGCCGGTGCCATGCCGTGCCATGCCGGTGCCATGCCGTGCCATGCCGGTGCCATGCCGTGCCATGCCGGTGCCATGCCGTGCCATGCCGGTGCCATGCCGTGCCATGCCGGTGCCATGCCGTGCCATGCCGGTGCCATGCCGTGCCATGCCGGTGCCATGCCGTGCCATGCCGGTGCCATGCCGTGCCATGCCGGTGCCATGCCGTGCCATGCCGGTGCCATGCCGTGCCATGCCGTGCCATGCCGTGCCATGCCGGTGCCATGCCGTGCCATGCCGGTGCCATGCCGTGCCATGCCGGTGCCATGCCGTGCCATGCCGGTGCCATGCCGTGCCATGCCGGTGCCATGCCGTGCCATGCCGGTGCCATGCCGTGCCATGCCGGTGCCATGCCGTGCCATGCCGGTGCCATGCCGTGCCATGCCGGTGCCATGCCGTGCCATGCCGGTGCCATGCCGTGCCATGCCGGTGCCATGCCGTGCCATGCCGGTGCCATGCCGTGCCATGCCGGTGCCATGCCGTGCCATGCCGGTGCCATGCCGTGCCATGCCGGTGCCATGCCGTGCCATGCCGGTGCCATGCCGTGCCATGCCGGTGCCATGCCGTGCCATGCCGGTGCCATGCCGTGCCATGCCGGTGCCATGCCGTGCCATGCCGGTGCCATGCCGTGCCATGCCGGTGCCATGCCGTGCCATGCCGGTGCCATGCCGTGCCATGCCGGTGCCATGCCGGTGCCATGCCGTGCCATGCCGGTGCCATGCCGTGCCATGCCGGTGCCATGCCGGTGCCATGCCGGTGCCATGCCGGTGCCATGCCGTGCCATGCCGGTGCCATGCCGGTGCCATGCCGTGCCATGCCGGTGCCATGCCGTGCCATGCCGGTGCCATGCCGGTGCCATGCCGGTGCCATGCCGGTGCCATGCCGGTGCCATGCCGGTGCCATGCCGGTGCCATGCCGGTGCCATGCCGGTGCCATGCCGGTGCCATGCCGGTGCCATGCCGGTGCCATGCCGGTGCCATGCCGGTGCCATGCCGGTGCCATGCCGGTGCCATGCCGGTGCCATGCCGGTGCCATGCCGGTGCCATGCCGGTGCCATGCCGGTGCCATGCCGGTGCCATGCCGGTGCCATGCCGGTGCCATGCCGGTGCCAT
Organism: Cryptus armator; assembly: GCA_963971235.1. Classification (NCBI taxonomy): domain Eukaryota; kingdom Metazoa; phylum Arthropoda; class Insecta; order Hymenoptera; family Ichneumonidae; genus Cryptus; species Cryptus armator. The sequence goes on along the minus strand of CAXARG010000094.1, from coordinate 194,272 downwards.
GCCGGTGCCATGCCGGTGCCATGCCGGTGCCATGCCGGTGCCATGCCGGTGCCATGCCGGTGCCATGCCGGTGCCATGCCGGTGCCATGCCGTGCCATGCCGGTGCCATGCCGTGCCATGCCGGTGCCATGCCGTGCCATGCCGGTGCCATGCCGTGCCATGCCGGTGCCATGCCGTGCCATGCCGGTGCCATGCCGTGCCATGCCGGTGCCATGCCGTGCCATGCCGGTGCCATGCCGTGCCATGCCGGTGCCATGCCGTGCCATGCCGGTGCCATGCCGTGCCATGCCGGTGCCATGCCGTGCCATGCCGGTGCCATGCCGTGCCATGCCGGTGCCATGCCGTGCCATGCCGGTGCCATGCCGGTGCCATGCCGTGCCATGCCGGTGCCGTGCCGTGCCATGCCGTGCCGTGCCGTGCCATGCCGTGCCATTCCGTGCCATGCCGTGCCATTCCGTGCCATTCCGTGCCATTCCGTGCCATTCCGTGCCATTCGATGCCATTCCATGCCATTCCATGCCATTCCATGCCATTCCATGCCATTCCATGCCATTCCATGCCATTCCATGCCATTCCATGCCATTCCATGCCATTCCATGCCATTCCATGCCATTCCATGCCATTCCATGCCATTCCATGCCATTCCATGCCATTCCATGCCATTCCATGCCATTCCATGCCATTCCATGCCATTCCATGCCATTCCATGCCATTCCATGCCATTCCATGCCATTCCATGCCATTCCATGCCATTCCATGCCATTCCATGCCATTCCATGCCATTCCATGCCATTCCATGCCATTCCATGCCATTCCATGCCATTCCATGCCATTCCATGCCATTCCATGCCATTCCATGCCATTCCATGCCATTCCATGCCATTCCATGCCATTCCATGCCATTCCATGCCATTCCATGCCATTCCATGCCATTCCATGCCATTCCATGCCATTCCATGCCATTCCATGCCATTCCATGCCATTCCATGCCATTCCATGCCATTCCATGCCATTCCATGCCATTCCATGCCATTCCATGCCATTCCATGCCATTCCATGCCATTCCATGCCATTCCATGCCATTCCATGCCATTCCATGCCATTCCATGCCATTCCATGCCATTCCATGCCATTCCATGCCATTCCATGCCATTCCATGCCGTGCCATGCCGGTGCCATGCCGGTGCCATGCCGTGCCATGCCGGTGCCATGCCGTGCCATGCCGGTGCCATGCCGTGCCATGCCGGTGCCATGCCGTGCCATGCCGGTGCCATGCCGTGCCATGCCGGTGCCATGCCGTGCCATGCCGGTGCCATGCCGTGCCATGCCGGTGCCATGCCGTGCCATGCCGGTGCCATGCCGTGCCATGCCGGTGCCATGCCATTCCATGCCGGTGCCATGCCATTCCATGCCATTCCATGCCATTCCATGCCATTCCATGCCATTCCATGCCATTCCATGCCATTCCATGCCATTCCATGCCATTCCATGCCATTCCATGCCATTCCATGCCATTCCATGCCATTCCATGCCGTGCCATGCCGGTGCCATGCCGTGCCATGCCGGTGCCATGCCGTGCCATGCCGGTGCCATGCCGTGCCATGCCGGTGCCATGCCGTGCCATGCCGGTGCCATGCCGTGCCATGCCGGTGCCATGCCGTGCCATGCCGGTGCCATGCCGGTGCCATGCCGTGCCATGCCGGTGCCATGCCGTGCCATGCCGGTGCCATGCCGTGCCATGCCGGTGCCATGCCGTGCCATGCCGGTGCCATGCCGGTGCCATGCCGGTGCCATGCCGTGCCATGCCGGTGCCATGCCGTGCCATGCCGGTGCCATGCCGTGCCATGCCGGTGCCATGCCGTGCCATGCCGGTGCCATGCCGTGCCATGCCGGTGCCATGCCGTGCCATGCCGGTGCCATGCCGTGCCATGCCGGTGCCATGCCGGTGCCATGCCGTGCCATGCCGGTGCCATGCCGTGCCATGCCGTGCCATGCCGTGCCATGCCGGTGCCATGCCGTGCCATGCCGGTGCCATGCCGTGCCATGCCGGTGCCATGCCGTGCCATGCCGGTGCCATGCCGTGCCATGCCGGTGCCATGCCGTGCCATGCCGGTGCCATGCCGTGCCATGCCGGTGCCATGCCGTGCCATGCCGGTGCCATGCCGTGCCATGCCGGTGCCATGCCGTGCCATGCCGTGCCATGCCGTGCCATGCCGTGCCATGCCGTGCCATGCCGTGCCATGCCGTGCCATGCCGTGCCATGCCGTGCCATGCCGTGCCATGCCGTGCCATGCCGTGCCATGCCGTGCCATGCCGTGCCATGCCGTGCCATGCCGTGCCATGCCGTGCCATGCCGTGCCATGCCGTGCCATGCCGTGCCATGCCGTGCCATGCCGTGCCATGCCGTGCCATGCCGTGCCATGCCGTGCCATGCCGTGCCATGCCGTGCCATGCCGTGCCATGCCGTGCCATGCCGTGCCATGCCGTGCCATGCCGTGCCATGCCGTGCCATGCCGTGCCATGCCGTGCCATGCCGTGCCATGCCGTGCCATGCCGTGCCATGCCGTGCCATGCCGTGCCATGCCGGTGCCATGCCGGTGCCATGCCGTGCCATGCCGGTGCCATGCCGTGCCATGCCGGTGCCATGCCGTGCCATGCCGGTGCCATGCCGTGCCATGCCGGTGCCATGCCGTGCCATGCCGGTGCCATGCCGTGCCATGCCGGTGCCATGCCGTGCCATGCCGGTGCCATGCCGTGCCATGCCGGTGCCATGCCGGTGCCATGCCGTGCCATGCCGGTGCCGTGCCGTGCCATGCCGTGCCGTGCCGTGCCATGCCGTGCCATTCCGTGCCATTCCGTGCCATTCCGTGCCATTCCGTGCCATTCCGTGCCATTCCATGCCATTCGATGCCATTCCATGCCATTCCATGCCATTCCATGCCATTCCATGCCATTCCATGCCATTCCATGCCATTCCATGCCATTCCATGCCATTCCATGCCATTCCATGCCATTCCATGCCATTCCATGCCATTCCATGCCATTCCATGCCATTCCATGCCATTCCATGCCATTCCATGCCATTCCATGCCATTCCATGCCATTCCATGCCATTCCATGCCATTCCATGCCATTCCATGCCATTCCATGCCATTCCATGCCATTCCATGCCATTCCATGCCATTCCATGCCATTCCATGCCATTCCATGCCATTCCATGCCATTCCATGCCATTCCATGCCATTCCATGCCATTCCATGCCATTCCATGCCATTCCATGCCATTCCATGCCATTCCATGCCATTCCATGCCATTCCATGCCATTCCATGCCATTCCATGCCATTCCATGCCATTCCATGCCATTCCATGCCATTCCATGCCATTCCATGCCATTCCATGCCATTCCATGCCATTCCATGCCATTCCATGCCATTCCATGCCATTCCATGCCATTCCATGCCATTCCATGCCATTCCATGCCATTCCATGCCATTCCATGCCATTCCATGCCATTCCATGCCATTCCATGCCATTCCATGCCATTCCATGCCATTCCATGCCATTCCATGCCATTCCATGCCATTCCATGCCATTCCATGCCATTCCATGCCATTCCATGCCATTCCATGCCGTGCCATGCCGGTGCCATGCCGGTGCCATGCCGTGCCATGCCGGTGCCATGCCGTGCCATGCCGGTGCCATGCCGTGCCATGCCGGTGCCATGCCGTGCCATGCCGGTGCCATGCCGTGCCATGCCGGTGCCATGCCGTGCCATGCCGGTGCCATGCCGTGCCATGCCGGTGCCATGCCGTTCCATGCCGGTGCCATGCCATTCCATGCCGTTCCATGCCATTCCATGCCGTTCCATGCCATTCCATGCCGTTCCATGCCATTCCATGCCGTTCCATGCCATTCCATGCCGTTCCATGCCATTCCATGCCGTTCCATGCCATTCCATGCCGTTCCATGCCATTCCATGCCGTTCCATGCCATTCCATGCCATTCCATGCCATTCCATGCCATTCCATGCCATTCCATGCCATTCCATGCCATTCCATGCCATTCCATGCCATTCCATGCCATTCCATGCCATTCCATGCCATTCCATGCCATTCCATGCCATTCCATGCCATTCCATGCCATTCCATGCCATTCCATGCCATTCCATGCCATTCCATGCCATTCCATGCCATTCCATGCCATTCCATGCCATTCCATGCCATTCCATGCCATTCCATGCCATTCCATGCCATTCCATGCCATTCCATGCCATTCCATGCCATTCCATGCCATTCCATGCCATTCCATGCCATTCCATGCCATTCCATGCCATTCCATGCCATTCCATGCCATTCCATGCCATTCCATGCCATTCCATGCCATTCCATGCCATTCCATGCCATTCCATGCCATTCCATGCCATTCCATGCCATTCCATGCCATTCCATGCCATTCCATGCCATTCCATGCCATTCCATGCCATTCCATGCCATTCCATGCCATTCCATGCCATTCCATGCCATTCCATGCCATTCCATGCCATTCCATGCCATTCCATGCCATTCCATGCCATTCCATGCCATTCCATGCCATTCCATGCCATTCCATGCCATTCCATGCCATTCCATGCCATTCCATGCCATTCCATGCCATTCCATGCCATTCCATGCCATTCCATGCCATTCCATGCCATTCCATGCCATTCCATGCCATTCCATGCCATTCCATGCCATTCCATGCCATTCCATGCCATTCCATGCCATTCCATGCCATTCCATGCCATTCCATGCCATTCCATGCCATTCCATGCCATTCCATGCCATTCCATGCCATTCCATGCCATTCCATGCCATTCCATGCCATTCCATGCCATTCCATGCCATTCCATGCCATTCCATGCCATTCCATGCCATTCCATGCCATTCCATGCCATTCCATGCCGTGCCATGCCGGTGCCATGCCGGTGCCATGCCGTGCCATGCCGGTGCCATGCCGTGCCATGCCGGTGCCATGCCGTGCCATGCCGGTGCCATGCCGTGCCATGCCGGTGCCATGCCGGTGCCATGCCGGTGCCATGCCGGTGCCATGCCGGTGCCATGCCGGTGCCATGCCGGTGCCATGCCGGTGCCATGCCGGTGCCATGCCGGTGCCATGCCGGTGCCATGCCGGTGCCATGCCGGTGCCATGCCGGTGCCATGCCGTGCCATGCCGGTGCCATGCCGTGCCATGCCGGTGCCATGCCGTGCCATGCCGGTGCCATGCCGTGCCATGCCGGTGCCATGCCGTGCCATGCCGGTGCCATGCCGTGCCATGCCGGTGCCATGCCGTGCCATGCCGGTGCCATGCCGTGCCATGCCGGTGCCATGCCATTCCATGCCGGTGCCATGCCATTCCATGCCGTTCCATGCCATTCCATGCCGTTCCATGCCATTCCATGCCATTCCATGCCATTCCATGCCATTCCATGCCATTCCATGCCATTCCATGCCATTCCATGCCATTCCATGCCATTCCATGCCATTCCATGCCATTCCATGCCATTCCATGCCATTCCATGCCATTCCATGCCATTCCATGCCATTCCATGCCATTCCATGCCATTCCATGCCATTCCATGCCATTCCATGCCATTCCATGCCATTCCATGCCATTCCATGCCATTCCATGCCATTCCATGCCATTCCATGCCATTCCATGCCATTCCATGCCATTCCATGCCATTCCATGCCATTCCATGCCATTCCATGCCATTCCATGCCATTCCATGCCATTCCATGCCATTCCATGCCATTCCATGCCATTCCATGCCATTCCATGCCATTCCATGCCATTCCATGCCATTCCATGCCATTCCATGCCATTCCATGCCATTCCATGCCATTCCATGCCATTCCATGCCATTCCATGCCATTCCATGCCATTCCATGCCATTCCATGCCATTCCATGCCATTCCATGCCATTCCATGCCATTCCATGCCATTCCATGCCATTCCATGCCATTCCATGCCATTCCATGCCATTCCATGCCATTCCATGCCATTCCATGCCATTCCATGCCATTCCATGCCGGTGCCATGCCGTGCCATGCCGGTGCCATGCCGTGCCATGCCGGTGCCATGCCGTGCCATGCCGGTGCCATGCCGTGCCATGCCGGTGCCATGCCGTGCCATGCCGGTGCCATGCCGTGCCATGCCGGTGCCATGCCGTGCCATGCCGGTGCCATGCCGTGCCATGCCGGTGCCATGCCGTGCCATGCCGGTGCCATGCCGTGCCATGCCGGTGCCATGCCGTGCCATGCCGGTGCCATGCCGTGCCATGCCGGTGCCATGCCGTGCCATGCCGGTGCCATGCCGTGCCATGCCGGTGCCATGCCGTGCCATGCCGGTGCCATGCCGTGCCATGCCGGTGCCATGCCGTGCCATGCCGGTGCCATGCCGTGCCATGCCGGTGCCATGCCGTGCCATGCCGGTGCCATGCCGTGCCATGCCGGTGCCATGCCGTGCCATGCCGGTGCCATGCCGTGCCATGCCGGTGCCATGCCGGTGCCATGCCGTGCCATGCCGGTGCCATGCCGGTGCCATGCCGGTGCCATGCCGGTGCCATGCCGGTGCCATGCCGGTGCCATGCCGGTGCCATGCCGGTGCCATGCCGGTGCCATGCCGTGCCATGCCGGTGCCATGCCGTGCCATGCCGGTGCCATGCCGTGCCATGCCGGTGCCATGCCGGTGCCATGCCGGTGCCATGCCGGTGCCATGCCGGTGCCATGCCGGTGCCATGCCGGTGCCATGCCGGTGCCATGCCGGTGCCATGCCGGTGCCATGCCGGTGCCATGCCGGTGCCATGCCGGTGCCATGCCGGTGCCATGCCGGTGCCATGCCGGTGCCATGCCGGTGCCATGCCGGTGCCATGCCGGTGCCATGCCGGTGCCATGCCGGTGCCATGCCGGTGCCATGCCGGTGCCATGCCGGTGCCATGCCGGTGCCATGCCGGTGCCATGCCGGTGCCATGCCGGTGCCATGCCGGTGCCATGCCGTGCCATGCCGGTGCCATGCCGTGCCATGCCGGTGCCATGCCGTGCCATGCCGGTGCCATGCCGTGCCATGCCGGTGCCATGCCGTGCCATGCCGGTGCCATGCCGTGCCATGCCGGTGCCATGCCGTGCCATGCCGGTGCCATGCCGTGCCATGCCGGTGCCATGCCGTGCCATGCCGGTGCCATGCCGTGCCATGCCGGTGCCATGCCGTGCCATGCCGGTGCCATGCCGGTGCCATGCCGTGCCATGCCGGTGCCGTGCCGTGCCATGCCGTGCCGTGCCGTGCCATGCCGTGCCATTCCGTGCCATGCCGTGCCATTCCGTGCCATTCCGTGCCATTCCGTGCCATTCCATGCCATTCGATGCCATTCCATGCCATTCCATGCCATTCCATGCCATTCCATGCCATTCCATGCCATTCCATGCCATTCCATGCCATTCCATGCCATTCCATGCCATTCCATGCCATTCCATGCCATTCCATGCCATTCCATGCCATTCCATGCCATTCCATGCCATTCCATGCCATTCCATGCCATTCCATGCCATTCCATGCCATTCCATGCCATTCCATGCCATTCCATGCCATTCCATGCCATTCCATGCCATTCCATGCCATTCCATGCCATTCCATGCCATTCCATGCCATTCCATGCCATTCCATGCCATTCCATGCCATTCCATGCCATTCCATGCCATTCCATGCCATTCCATGCCATTCCATGCCATTCCATGCCATTCCATGCCATTCCATGCCATTCCATGCCATTCCATGCCATTCCATGCCATTCCATGCCATTCCATGCCATTCCATGCCATTCCATGCCATTCCATGCCATTCCATGCCATTCCATGCCATTCCATGCCATTCCATGCCATTCCATGCCATTCCATGCCATTCCATGCCATTCCATGCCATTCCATGCCATTCCATGCCATTCCATGCCATTCCATGCCATTCCATGCCGTGCCATGCCGGTGCCATGCCGGTGCCATGCCGTGCCATGCCGGTGCCATGCCGTGCCATGCCGGTGCCATGCCGTGCCATGCCGGTGCCATGCCGTGCCATGCCGGTGCCATGCCGTGCCATGCCGGTGCCATGCCGTGCCATGCCGGTGCCATGCCGTGCCATGCCGGTGCCATGCCGTGCCATGCCGGTGCCATGCCGTGCCATGCCGGTGCCATGCCGTGCCATGCCGGTGCCATGCCATTCCATGCCGGTGCCATGCCATTCCATGCCGTTCCATGCCATTCCATGCCATTCCATGCCATTCCATGCCATTCCATGCCATTCCATGCCATTCCATGCCATTCCATGCCATTCCATGCCATTCCATGCCATTCCATGCCATTCCATGCCATTCCATGCCATTCCATGCCATTCCATGCCATTCCATGCCATTCCATGCCATTCCATGCCATTCCATGCCATTCCATGCCATTCCATGCCATTCCATGCCATTCCATGCCATTCCATGCCATTCCATGCCATTCCATGCCATTCCATGCCATTCCATGCCATTCCATGCCATTCCATGCCATTCCATGCCATTCCATGCCATTCCATGCCATTCCATGCCATTCCATGCCATTCCATGCCATTCCATGCCATTCCATGCCATTCCATGCCATTCCATGCCATTCCATGCCATTCCATGCCATTCCATGCCATTCCATGCCATTCCATGCCATTCCATGCCATTCCATGCCATTCCATGCCATTCCATGCCATTCCATGCCATTCCATGCCATTCCATGCCATTCCATGCCATTCCATGCCATTCCATGCCATTCCATGCCATTCCATGCCATTCCATGCCATTCCATGCCATTCCATGCCATTCCATGCCATTCCATGCCATTCCATGCCGGTGCCATGCCGTGCCATGCCGGTGCCATGCCGTGCCATGCCGGTGCCATGCCGTGCCATGCCGGTGCCATGCCGTGCCATGCCGGTGCCATGCCGGTGCCATGCCGTGCCATGCCGGTGCCATGCCGTGCCATGCCGGTGCCATGCCGTGCCATGCCGGTGCCATGCCGGTGCCATGCCGGTGCCATGCCGTGCCATGCCGGTGCCATGCCGGTGCCATGCCGTGCCATGCCGGTGCCATGCCGTGCCATGCCGGTGCCATGCCGGTGCCATGCCGGTGCCATGCCGGTGCCATGCCGGTGCCATGCCGGTGCCATGCCGGTGCCATGCCGGTGCCATGCCGGTGCCATGCCGGTGCCATGCCGGTGCCATGCCGGTGCCATGCCGGTGCCATGCCGGTGCCATGCCGGTGCCATGCCGGTGCCATGCCGGTGCCATGCCGGTGCCATGCCGGTGCCATGCCGTGCCATGCCGGTGCCATGCCGTGCCATGCCGGTGCCATGCCGTGCCATGCCGGTGCCATGCCGTGCCATGCCGGTGCCATGCCGTGCCATGCCGGTGCCATGCCGTGCCATGCCGGTGCCATGCCGTGCCATGCCGGTGCCATGCCGTGCCATGCCGGTGCCATGCCGTGCCATGCCGGTGCCATGCCGGTGCCGTGCCGTGCCATGCCGTGCCGTGCCGTGCCATGCCGTGCCATTCCGTGCCATGCCGTGCCATTCCGTGCCATTCCGTGCCATTCCGTGCCATTCCATGCCATTCGATGCCATTCCATGCCATTCCATGCCATTCCATGCCATTCCATGCCATTCCATGCCATTCCATGCCATTCCATGCCATTCCATGCCATTCCATGCCATTCCATGCCATTCCATGCCATTCCATGCCATTCCATGCCATTCCATGCCATTCCATGCCATTCCATGCCATTCCATGCCATTCCATGCCATTCCATGCCATTCCATGCCATTCCATGCCATTCCATGCCATTCCATGCCATTCCATGCCATTCCATGCCATTCCATGCCATTCCATGCCATTCCATGCCATTCCATGCCATTCCATGCCATTCCATGCCATTCCATGCCATTCCATGCCATTCCATGCCATTCCATGCCATTCCATGCCATTCCATGCCATTCCATGCCATTCCATGCCATTCCATGCCATTCCATGCCATTCCATGCCATTCCATGCCATTCCATGCCATTCCATGCCATTCCATGCCATTCCATGCCATTCCATGCCATTCCATGCCATTCCATGCCATTCCATGCCATTCCATGCCATTCCATGCCATTCCATGCCGTGCCATGCCGGTGCCATGCCGGTGCCATGCCGTGCCATGCCGGTGCCATGCCGTGCCATGCCGGTGCCATGCCGTGCCATGCCGGTGCCATGCCGTGCCATGCCGGTGCCATGCCGTGCCATGCCGGTGCCATGCCGTGCCATGCCGGTGCCATGCCGTGCCATGCCGGTGCCATGCCGTGCCATGCCGGTGCCATGCCATTCCATGCCGGTGCCATGCCATTCCATGCCGTTCCATGCCATTCCATGCCGTTCCATGCCATTCCATGCCATTCCATGCCATTCCATGCCATTCCATGCCATTCCATGCCATTCCATGCCATTCCATGCCATTCCATGCCATTCCATGCCATTCCATGCCATTCCATGCCATTCCATGCCATTCCATGCCATTCCATGCCATTCCATGCCATTCCATGCCATTCCATGCCATTCCATGCCATTCCATGCCATTCCATGCCATTCCATGCCATTCCATGCCATTCCATGCCATTCCATGCCATTCCATGCCATTCCATGCCATTCCATGCCATTCCATGCCATTCCATGCCATTCCATGCCATTCCATGCCATTCCATGCCATTCCATGCCATTCCATGCCATTCCATGCCATTCCATGCCATTCCATGCCATTCCATGCCATTCCATGCCATTCCATGCCATTCCATGCCATTCCATGCCATTCCATGCCATTCCATGCCATTCCATGCCATTCCATGCCATTCCATGCCATTCCATGCCATTCCATGCCATTCCATGCCATTCCATGCCATTCCATGCCATTCCATGCCATTCCATGCCATTCCATGCCATTCCATGCCATTCCATGCCATTCCATGCCATTCCATGCCATTCCATGCCATTCCATGCCATTCCATGCCATTCCATGCCGGTGCCATGCCGTGCCATGCCGGTGCCATGCCGTGCCATGCCGGTGCCATGCCGTGCCATGCCGGTGCCATGCCGTGCCATGCCGGTGCCATGCCGTGCCATGCCGGTGCCATGCCGTGCCATGCCGGTGCCATGCCGTGCCATGCCGGTGCCATGCCGTGCCATGCCGGTGCCATGCCGTGCCATGCCGGTGCCATGCCGTGCCATGCCGGTGCCATGCCGTGCCATGCCGGTGCCATGCCGGTGCCATGCCGGTGCCATGCCGGTGCCATGCCGGTGCCATGCCGGTGCCATGCCGGTGCCATGCCGGTGCCATGCCGGTGCCATGCCGGTGCCATGCCGGTGCCATGCCGGTGCCATGCCGGTGCCATGCCGGTGCCATGCCGTGCCATGCCGGTGCCATGCCGTGCCATGCCGGTGCCATGCCGTGCCATGCCGGTGCCATGCCGTGCCATGCCGGTGCCATGCCGTGCCATGCCGGTGCCATGCCGTGCCATGCCGGTGCCATGCCGTGCCATGCCGGTGCCATGCCGGTGCCATGCCGTGCCATGCCGGTGCCATGCCGTGCCATGCCGGTGCCATGCCGTGCCATGCCGGTGCCATGCCGGTGCCATGCCGTGCCATGCCGGTGCCGTGCCGTGCCATGCCGTGCCGTGCCGTGCCGTGCCATGCCGTGCCGTGCCGTGCCATGCCGTGCCATTCCGTGCCATGCCGGTGCCATGCCGTGCCATGCCGGTGCCATGCCGTGCCATGCCGTGCCATTCCATGCCATTCCATGCCATTCCATGCCATTCCATGCCATTCCATGCCATTCCATGCCATTCCATGCCATTCCATGCCATTCCATGCCATTCCATGCCATTCCATGCCATTCCATGCCATTCCATGCCATTCCATGCCATTCCATGCCATTCCATGCCATTCCATGCCATTCCATGCCATTCCATGCCATTCCATGCCATTCCATGCCATTCCATGCCATTCCATGCCATTCCATGCCATTCCATGCCATTCCATGCCATTCCATGCCATTCCATGCCATTCCATGCCATTCCATGCCATTCCATGCCGTGCCATGCCGGTGCCATGCCGTGCCATGCCGGTGCCATGCCGTGCCATGCCGGTGCCATGCCGTGCCATGCCGGTGCCATGCCGTGCCATGCCGGTGCCATGCCGTGCCATGCCGGTGCCATGCCGTGCCATGCCGGTGCCATGCCATTCCATGCCATTCCATGCCATTCCATGCCATTCCATGCCATTCCATGCCATTCCAAGCCATTCCATGCCATTCCATGCCATTCCATGCCATTCCATGCCATTCCATGCCATTCCATGCCATTCCATGCCATTCCATGCCATTCCATGCCATTCCATGCCATTCCATGCCATTCCATGCCATTCCATGCCATTCCATGCCATTCCATGCCATTCCATGCCATTCCATGCCATTCCATGCCATTCCATGCCATTCCATGCCATTCCATGCCGGTGCCATGCCGTGCCATGCCGGTGCCATGCCGTGCCATGCCGGTGCCATGCCGTGCCATGCCGGTGCCATGCCGTGCCATGCCGGTGCCATGCCGTGCCATGCCGGTGCCATGCCGTGCCATGCCGGTGCCATGCCGTGCCATGCCGGTGCCATGCCGTGCCATGCCGGTGCCATGCCGTGCCATGCCGGTGCCATGCCGTGCCATGCCGGTGCCATGCCGTGCCATGCCGGTGCCATGCCGTGCCATGCCGGTGCCATGCCGTGCCATGCCGGTGCCATGCCGTGCCATGCCGTGCCATGCCGTGCCATGCCGGGCCATGCGGTGCCATGCCATTCCATGCCATTCCATGCCAGTCCATGCCAGTCCATGCCATTCCATGCCATTCCATGCCATTCCATGCCATTCCATGCCATTCCATGCCATTCCATGCCATTCCATGCCATTCCATGCCATTCCATGCCATTCCATGCCATTCCATGCCATTCCATGCCATTCCATGCCATTCCATGCCATTCCATGCCATTCCATGCCATTCCATGCCATTCCATGCCATTCCATGCCATTCCATGCCATTCCATGCCATTCCATGCCGTGCCATGCCATTCCATGCCGTGCCATGCCGGTGCCATGCCGTGCCATGCCGTGCCATGCCGGTGCCATGCCGTGCCATGCCGGTGCCATGCCATTCCATGCCGGTGCCATGCCATTCCATGCCGGTGCCATGCCATTCCATGCCATTCCATGCCATTCCATGCCATTCCATGCCATTCCATGCCATTCCATGCCATTCCATGCCATTCCATGCCATTCCATGCCATTCCATGCCATTCCATGCCATTCCATGCCATTCCATGCCATTCCATGCCATTCCATGCCATTCCATGCCATTCCATGCCATTCCATGCCATTCCATGCCATTCCATGCCATTCCATGCCATTCCAAGCCATTCCATGCCATTCCAAGCCATTCCATGCCATTCCATGCCATTCCATGCCATTCCATGCCATTCCATGCCATTCCATGCCATTCCATGCCGTGCCATGCCGGTGCCATGCCGTGCCATGCCGGTGCCATGCCGTGCCATGCCGGTGCCATGCCGTGCCATGCCGGTGCCATGCCGTGCCACGCCGGTGCCATGCCGTGCCATGCCGGTGCCATGCCGTGCCATGCCGTGCCATGCCGTGCCATGCCGGTGCCATGCCGTGCCATGCCGGTGCCATGCCGTGCCATGCCGGTGCCATGCCGTGCCATGCCGTGCCATGCCGTGCCATGCCGTGCCATGCCGTGCCATGTCGTGCCATGCCGTGCCATGCCGTGCCATGCCGTGCCATGCCGTGCCATGCCGTGCCATGCCGTGCCATGCCGTGCCATGCCGTGCCATGCCGTGCCATGCCGTGCCATGCCGTGCCATGCCATTCCATGCGGTGCCATGCCATTCCATGCCATTCCATGCCAGTCCATGCCAGTCCATGCCATTCCATGCCACTCAATGCGGTGCCATGCCATTCCATGCCATTCCATGCCATTCCATGCCATTCCATGCCATTCCATGCCATTCCATGCCATTCCATGCCATTCCATGCCATTCCATGCCATTCCATGCCATTCCATGCCATTCCATGCCATTCCATGCCATTCCATGCCATTCCATGCCATTCCATGCCATTCCATGCCATTCCATGCCATTCCATGCCATTCCATGCCATTCCATGCCATTCCATGCCATTCCATGCCATTCCATGCCATTCCATGCCATTCCATGCCATTCCATGCCATTCCATGCCATTCCATGCCATTCCATGCCATTCCATGCCATTCCATGCCATTCCATGCCATTCCATGCCATTCCATGCCATTCCATGCCATTCCATGCCATTCCATGCCATTCCATGCCATTCCATGCCATTCCATGCCATTCCATGCCATTCCATGCCATTCCATGCCATTCCATGCCATTCCATGCCATTCCATGCCATTCCATGCCATTCCATGCCATTCCATGCCATTCCATGCCATTCCATGCCATTCCATGCCATTCCATGCCATTCCATGCCATTCCATGCCATTCCATGCCATTCCATGCCATTCCATGCCATTCCATGCCATTCCATGCCATTCCATGCCGTGCCATGCCATTCCATGCCGTGCCATGCCGTGCCATGCCGTGCCATGCCGTGCCATGCCGTGCCATGCCGTGCCATGCCGTGCCATGCCGTGCCATGCCGTGCCATGCCGTGCCATGCCGGTGCCATGCCGTGCCATGCCGGTGCCATGCCGTGCCATGCCGGTGCCATGCCGGTGCCATGCCGTGCCATGCCGGTGCCATGCCGGTGCCATGCCGTGCCATGCCGGTGCCATGCCGTGCCATGCCGGTGCCATGCCGTGCCATGCCGGTGCCATGCCGTGCCATGCCGGTGCCATGCCGTGCCATGCCGGTGCCATGCCGTGCCATGCCGTGCCATGCCGGTGCCATGCCGTGCCATGCCGGTGCCATGCCGGTGCCATGCCGGTGCCATGCCGTGCCATGCCGGTGCCATGCCGGTGCCATGCCGGTGCCATGCCGGTGCCATGCCGGTGCCATGCCGGTGCCATGCCGGTGCCATGCCGGTGCCATGCCGGTGCCATGCCGGTGCCATGCCGTGCCATGCCGGTGCCATGCCGTGCCATGCCGGTGCCATGCCGTGCCATGCCGGTGCCATGCCGTGCCATGCCGGTGCCATGCCGTGCCATGCCGGTGCCATGCCGTGCCATGCCGGTGCCATGCCGTGCCATGCCGGTGCCATGCCGTGCCATGCCGGTGCCATGCCGTGCCATGCCGGTGCCATGCCGTGCCATGCCGGTGCCATGCCGTGCCATGCCGGTGCCATGCCGTGCCATGCCGGTGCCATGCCATTCCATGCCATTCCATGCCATTCCATGCCATTCCATGCCATTCCATGCCATTCCAAGCCATTCCATGCCATTCCATGCCATTCCATGCCATTCCATGCCATTCCATGCCATTCCATGCCATTCCATGCCATTCCATGCCATTCCATGCCATTCCATGCCATTCCATGCCATTCCATGCCATTCCATGCCATTCCATGCCATTCCATGCCGTGCCATGCCGGTGCCATGCCGGTGCCATGCCGTGCCATGCCGGTGCCATGCCGTGCCATGCCGGTGCCATGCCGTGCCATGCCGGTGCCATGCCGTGCCATGCCGGTGCCATGCCGTGCCATGCCGGTGCCATGCCGTGCCATGCCGGTGCCATGCCGTGCCATGCCGGTGCCATGCCGTGCCATGCCGTGCCATGCCGTGCCATGCCGGGCCATGCGGTGCCATGCCATTCCATGCCATTCCATGCCAGTCCATGCCAGTCCATGCCATTCCATGCCATTCCATGCCATTCCATGCCATTCCATGCCATTCCATGCCATTCCATGCCATTCCATGCCATTCCATGCCATTCCATGCCATTCCATGCCATTCCATGCCATTCCATGCCATTCCATGCCATTCCATGCCATTCCATGCCATTCCATGCCATTCCATGCCATTCCATGCCATTCCATGCCATTCCATGCCATTCCATGCCATTCCATGCCATTCCATGCCATTCCATGCCATTCCATGCCATTCCATGCCGTGCCATGCCATTCCATGCCGTGCCATGCCGGTGCCATGCCGTGCCATGCCGTGCCATGCCGGTGCCATGCCGTGCCATGCCGGTGCCATGCCGTGCCATGCCGGTGCCATGCCGTGCCATGCCGGTGCCATGCCATTCCATGCCGGTGCCATGCCATTCCATGCCGGTGCCATGCCATTCCATGCCATTCCATGCCATTCCATGCCATTCCATGCCATTCCATGCCATTCCATGCCATTCCATGCCATTCCATGCCATTCCATGCCATTCCATGCCATTCCATGCCGTGCCATGCCGGTGCCATGCCGTGCCATGCCGGTGCCATGCCGTGCCATGCCGGTGCCATGCCGTGCCATGCCGGTGCCATGCCGTGCCATGCCGGTGCCATGCCGTGCCACGCCGGTGCCATGCCGTGCCATGCCGGTGCCATGCCGTGCCATGCCGGTGCCATGCCGTGCCATGCCGTGCCATGCCGTGCCATGCCGGTGCCATGCCGTGCCATGCCGGTGCCATGCCGTGCCATGCCGTGCCATGCCGTGCCATGCCGTGCCATGCCGTGCCATGCCGTGCCATGCCGTGCCATGCCGTGCCATGCCGTGCCATGCCGTGCCATGCCGTGCCATGCCGTGCCATGCCGTGCCATGCCGTGCCATGCCGTGCCATGCCGTGCCATGCCGTGCCATGCCGTGCCATGCCGTGCCATGCCGTGCCATGCCGTGCCATGCCGTGCCATGCCGTGCCATGCCGTGCCATGCCGTGCCATGCCGTGCCATGCCGTGCCATGCCGTGCCATGCCGTGCCATGCCGTGCCATGCCGTGCCATGCCGTGCCATGCCATTCCATGCGGTGCCATGCCATTCCATGCCATTCCATGCCAGTCCATGCCAGTCCATGCCATTCCATGCCACTCAATGCCGTGCCATGCCATTCCATGCCGTGCCATGCCGTGCCATGCCGGTGCCATGCCGTGCCATGCCGGTGCCATGCCGTGCCATGCCGGTGCCATGCCGTGCCATGCCGGTGCCATGCCGTGCCATGCCGGTGCCATGCCGTGCCATGCCGTGCCATGCCGTGCCATGCCGTGCCATGCCGTGCCATGCCGTGCCATGCCGTGCCATGCCGTGCCATGCCGTGCCATGCCGTGCCATGCCGTGCCATGCCGTGCCATGCCGTGCCATTCCGTGCCATTCCATGCCATTCCGTGCCATTCCATGCCATTCCGTGCCATTCCATGCCATTCCGTGCCATTCCATGCCATTCCATGCCATTCCATGCCATTCCATGCCATTCCATGCCATTCCATGCCATTCCATGCCATTCCATGCCATTCCATGCCATTCCATGCCATTCCATGCCATTCCATGCCATATTCCATGCCATTCCATGCCATTCCATGCCATTCCATGCCATTCCATGCCATTCCATGCCATTCCATGCCATTCCATGCCATTCCATGCCATTCCATGCCATTCCATGCCATTCCATGCCATTCCATGCCATTCCATGCCATTCCATGCCATTCCATGCCATTCCATGCCATTCCATGCCATTCCATGCCATTCCATGCCATTCCATGCCATTCCATGCCATTCCATGCCGGTGCCATGCCATTCCATGCCGGTGCCATGCCATTCCATGCCGGTGCCATGCCATTCCATGCCATTCCATGCCATTCCATGCCATTCCATGCCATTCCATGCCATTCCATGCCATTCCATGCCATTCCATGCCATTCCATGCCATTCCATGCCATTCCATGCCATTCCATGCCATTCCATGCCATTCCATGCCATTCCATGCCATTCCATGCCATTCCATGCCATTCCATGCCATTCCATGCCATTCCATGCCATTCCATGCCATTCCATGCCATTCCATGCCATTCCATGCCATTCCATGCCATTCCATGCCATTCCATGCCATTCCATGCCATTCCAAGCCATTCCATGCCATTCCATGCCATTCCATGCCATTCCATGCCATTCCATGCCATTCCATGCCATTCCATGCCATTCCATGCCATTCCATGCCATTCCATGCCATTCCATGCCGTGCCATGCCGGTGCCATGCCGTGCCATGCCGGTGCCATGCCATTCCATGCCGGTGCCATGCCATTCCATGCCATTCCATGCCATTCCATGCCATTCCATGCCATTCCATGCCATTCCATGCCATTCCATGCCATTCCAAGCCATTCCATGCCATTCCATGCCATTCCATGCCATTCCATGCCATTCCATGCCATTCCATGCCATTCCATGCCATTCCATGCCATTCCATGCCATTCCATGCCGTGCCATGCCGGTGCCATGCCGTGCCATGCCGGTGCCATGCCGTGCCATGCCGGTGCCATGCCGTGCCATGCCGGTGCCATGCCGTGCCATGCCGGTGCCATGCCGTGCCATGCCGGTGCCATGCCGTGCCATGCCGGTGCCATGCCGTGCCATGCCGTGCCATGCCGTGCCATGCCGGGCCATGCGGTGCCATGCCATTCCATGCCATTCCATGCCAGTCCATGCCAGTCCATGCCATTCCATGCCATTCCATGCCATTCCATGCCATTCCATGCCGTGCCATGCCGTGCCATGCCGGTGCCATGCCGTGCCATGCCGGTGCCATGCCGTGCCATGCCGGTGCCATGCCGTGCCATGCCGGTGCCATGCCGTGCCATGCCGTGCCATGCCGTGCCATGCCGTGCCATGCCGTGCCATGCCGTGCCATGCCGTGCCATGCCGTGCCATGCCGTGCCATGCCGTGCCATGCCGTGCCATGCCGTGCCATGCCGTGCCATGCCGTGCCATGCCGTGCCATGCCGTGCCATGCCGTGCCATGCCGGTGCCATGCCGTGCCATGCCGGTGCCATGCCGTGCCATGCCGGTGCCATGCCGTGCCATGCCGGTGCCATGCCGTGCCATGCCGGTGCCATGCCGTGCCATGCCGGTGCCATGCCGTGCCATGCCGGTGCCATGCCGTGCCATGCCGGTGCCATGCCGTGCCATGCCGGTGCCATGCCGTGCCATGCCGGTGCCATGCCGTGCCATGCCGTGCCATGCCGGTGCCATGCCGTGCCATGCCGGTGCCATGCCGGTGCCATGCCGGTGCCATGCCGGTGCCATGCCGGTGCCATGCCGGTGCCATGCCGGTGCCATGCCGGTGCCATGCCGGTGCCATGCCGGTGCCATGCCGGTGCCATGCCGGTGCCATGCCGGTGCCATGCCGGTGCCATGCCGGTGCCATGCCGGTGCCATGCCGGTGCCATGCCGTGCCATGCCGGTGCCATGCCGTGCCATGCCGGTGCCATGCCGTGCCATGCCGGTGCCATGCCGTGCCATGCCGGTGCCATGCCGTGCCATGCCGGTGCCATGCCGTGCCATGCCGGTGCCATGCCGTGCCATGCCGGTGCCATGCCGTGCCATGCCGGTGCCATGCCGTGCCATGCCGGTGCCATGCCGTGCCATGCCGGTGCCATGCCGTGCCATGCCGGTGCCATGCCGTGCCATGCCGGTGCCATGCCGTGCCATGCCGGTGCCATGCCGTGCCATGCCGGTGCCATGCCGGTGCCATGCCGTGCCATGCCGGTGCCATGCCGGTGCCATGCCGTGCCATGCCGGTGCCATGCCGTGCCATGCCGGTGCCATGCCGTGCCATGCCGGTGCCATGCCGTGCCATGCCGGTGCCATGCCGTGCCATGCCGGTGCCATGCCGTGCCATGCCGGTGCCATGCCGTGCCATGCCGGTGCCATGCCGTGCCATGCCGGTGCCATGCCGTGCCATGCCGGTGCCATGCCGTGCCATGCCGGTGCCATGCCGTGCCATGCCGGTGCCATGCCGTGCCATGCCGGTGCCATGCCGTGCCATGCCGGTGCCATGCCGTGCCATGCCGGTGCCATGCCGTGCCATGCCGGTGCCATGCCGTGCCATGCCGGTGCCATGCCGTGCCATGCCGGTGCCATGCCGTGCCATGCCGGTGCCATGCCGTGCCATGCCGGTGCCATGCCGTGCCATGCCGGTGCCATGCCGTGCCATGCCGGTGCCATGCCGTGCCATGCCGGTGCCATGCCGTGCCATGCCGTGCCATGCCGTGCCATGCCGTGCCATGCCGTGCCATGCCGTGCCATGCCGTGCCATGCCGTGCCATGCCGTGCCATGCCGTGCCATGCCGTGCCATGCCGTGCCATGCCGTGCCATGCCGTGCCATGCCGGTGCCATGCCGTGCCATGCCGGTGCCATGCCGTGCCATGCCGGTGCCATGCCGTGCCATGCCGGTGCCATGCCGTGCCATGCCGGTGCCATGCCGGTGCCATGCCGTGCCATGCCGGTGCCATGCCGTGCCATGCCGGTGCCATGCCGTGCCATGCCGGTGCCATGCCGTGCCATGCCGTGCCATGCCGGTGCCATGCCGTGCCATGCCGGTGCCATGCCGTGCCATGCCGGTGCCATGCCGGTGCCATGCCGGTGCCATGCCGGTGCCATGCCGGTGCCATGCCGGTGCCATGCCGGTGCCATGCCGGTGCCATGCCGTGCCATGCCGGTGCCATGCCGTGCCATGCCGGTGCCATGCCGTGCCATGCCGGTGCCATGCCGTGCCATGCCGGTGCCATGCCGTGCCATGCCGGTGCCATGCCGGTGCCATGCCGTGCCATGCCGGTGCCATGCCGTGCCATGCCGGTGCCATGCCGTGCCATGCCGGTGCCATGCCGTGCCATGCCGTGCCATGCCGTGCCATGCCGTGCCATGCCGTGCCATGCCGTGCCATGCCGTGCCATGCCGTGCCATGCCGTGCCATGCCGTGCCATGCCGTGCCATGCCGTGCCATGCCGTGCCATGCCGTGCCATGCCGTGCCATGCCGTGCCATGCCGTGCCATGCCGGTGCCATGCCGTGCCATGCCGGTGCCATGCCGTGCCATGCCGGTGCCATGCCGTGCCATGCCGGTGCCATGCCGTGCCATGCCGGTGCCATGCCGTGCCATGCCGGTGCCATGCCGTGCCATGCCGGTGCCATGCCGTGCCATGCCGGTGCCATGCCGTGCCATGCCGGTGCCATGCCGTGCCATGCCGGTGCCATGCCGTGCCATGCCGGTGCCATGCCGTGCCATGCCGGTGCCATGCCGTGCCATGCCGGTGCCATGCCGTGCCATGCCGGTGCCATGCCGTGCCATGCCGGTGCCATGCCGTGCCATGCCGGTGCCATGCCGGTGCCATGCCGTGCCATGCCGGTGCCATGCCGTGCCATGCCGGTGCCATGCCGGTGCCATGCCGGTGCCATGCCGGTGCCATGCCGGTGCCATGCCGGTGCCATGCCGGTGCCATGCCGGTGCCATGCCGGTGCCATGCCGGTGCCATGCCGGTGCCATGCCGGTGCCATGCCGGTGCCATGCCGGTGCCATGCCGTGCCATGCCGGTGCCATGCCGTGCCATGCCGGTGCCATGCCGTGCCATGCCGGTGCCATGCCGTGCCATGCCGGTGCCATGCCGTGCCATGCCGGTGCCATGCCGTGCCATGCCGGTGCCATGCCGTGCCATGCCGGTGCCATGCCGTGCCATGCCGTGCCATGCCGGTGCCATGCCGTGCCATGCCGGTGCCATGCCGTGCCATGCCGGTGCCATGCCGGTGCCATGCCGGTGCCATGCCGGTGCCATGCCGGTGCCATGCCGGTGCCATGCCGGTGCCATGCCGGTGCCATGCCGGTGCCATGCCGGTGCCATGCCGGTGCCATGCCGGTGCCATGCCGGTGCCATGCCGGTGCCATGCCGTGCCATGCCGGTGCCATGCCGTGCCATGCCGGTGCCATGCCGGTGCCATGCCGGTGCCATGCCGGTGCCATGCCGGTGCCATGCCGGTGCCATGCCGGTGCCATGCCGTGCCATGCCGGTGCCATGCCGTGCCATGCCGGTGCCATGCCGTGCCATGCCGGTGCCATGCCGTGCCATGCCGGTGCCATGCCGTGCCATGCCGGTGCCATGCCGTGCCATGCCGGTGCCATGCCGTGCCATGCCGGTGCCATGCCGTGCCATGCCGGTGCCATGCCGTGCCATGCCGGTGCCATGCCGGTGCCATGCCGTGCCATGCCGGTGCCATGCCGTGCCATGCCGGTGCCATGCCGGTGCCATGCCGGTGCCATGCCGGTGCCATGCCGGTGCCATGCCGGTGCCATGCCGGTGCCATGCCGGTGCCATGCCGGTGCCATGCCGGTGCCATGCCGGTGCCATGCCGGTGCCATGCCGGTGCCATGCCGGTGCCATGCCGGTGCCATGCCGGTGCCATGCCGGTGCCATGCCGGTGCCATGCCGGTGCCATGCCGGTGCCATGCCGGTGCCATGCCGGTGCCATGCCGGTGCCATGCCGTGCCATGCCGGTGCCATGCCGTGCCATGCCGGTGCCATGCCGTGCCATGCCGGTGCCATGCCGGTGCCATGCCGTGCCATGCCGGTGCCATGCCGTGCCATGCCGGTGCCATGCCGTGCCATGCCGGTGCCATGCCGTGCCATGCCGGTGCCATGCCGTGCCATGCCGGTGCCATGCCGTGCCATGCCGGTGCCATGCCGTGCCATGCCGGTGCCATGCCGGTGCCATGCCGTGCCATGCCGGTGCCATGCCGGTGCCATGCCGTGCCATGCCGGTGCCATGCCGTGCCATGCCGTGCCATGCCGTGCCATGCCGTGCCATGCCGTGCCATGCCGTGCCATGCCGTGCCATGCCGTGCCATTCCGTGCCATTCCGTGCCATTCCGTGCCATTCCATGCCATTCCGTGCCATTCCATGCCATTACATGCCATTCCATGCCATTACATGCCATTCCATGCCATTCCATGCCATTCCATGCCATTCCATGCCATTCCATGCCATTCCATGCCATTCCATGCCATTCCATGCCATTCCATGCCATTCCATGCCATTCCATGCCATTCCATGCCATTCCATGCCATTCCATGCCATTCCATGCCATTCCATGCCATTCCATGCCATTCCATGCCATTCCATGCCATTCCATGCCATTCCATGCCATTCCATGCCATTCCATGCCATTCCATACCATTCCATGCCATTCCATGCCATTCCATGCCATTCCATGCCATTCCATGCCATTCCATGCCATTCCATGCCATTCCATGCCGGTGCCATGCCATTCCATGCCGGTGCCATGCCATTCCATGCCGGTGCCATGCCATTCCATGCCATTCCATGCCATTCCATGCCATTCCATGCCATTCCATGCCATTCCATGCCATTCCATGCCATTCCATGCCATTCCATGCCATTCCATGCCATTCCATGCCATTCCATGCCATTCCATGCCATTCCATGCCATTCCATGCCATTCCATGCCATTCCATGCCATTCCATGCCATTCCATGCCATTCCATGCCATTCCATGCCATTCCAAGCCATTCCATGCCATTCCAAGCCATTCCATGCCATTCCATGCCATTCCATGCCATTCCATGCCATTCCATGCCATTCCATGCCATTCCATGCCATTCCATGCCATTCCATGCCGTGCCATGCCATTCCATGCCGTGCCATGCCGGTGCCATGCCGTGCCATGCCGGTGCCATGCCGTGCCATGCCGGTGCCATGCCGTGCCATGCCGGTGCCATGCCGTGCCATGCCGGTGCCATGCCGTGCCATGCCGGTGCCATGCCGTGCCATGCCGGTGCCATGCCGTGCCATGCCGGTGCCATGCCATTCCATGCCGGTGCCATGCCATTCCATGCCGGTGCCATGCCATTCCATGCCATTCCATGCCATTCCATGCCATTCCATGCCATTCCATGCCATTCCATGCCATTCCATGCCATTCCATGCCATTCCATGCCATTCCATGCCATTCCATGCCATTCCATGCCATTCCATGCCATTCCATGCCATTCCATGCCATTCCATGCCATTCCATGCCATTCCATGCCATTCCATGCCATTCCATGCCATTCCATGCCATTCCATGCCATTCCATGCCATTCCATGCCATTCCATGCCATTCCATGCCATTCCATGCCATTCCATGCCATTCCATGCCATTCCATGCCATTCCATGCCATTCCATGCCGGTGCCATGCCATTCCATGCCGGTGCCATGCCATTCCATGCCGGTGCCATGCCATTCCATGCCATTCCATGCCATTCCATGCCATTCCATGCCATTCCATGCCATTCCATGCCATTCCATGCCATTCCATGCCATTCCATGCCATTCCATGCCATTCCATGCCATTCCATGCCATTCCATGCCATTCCATGCCATTCCATGCCATTCCATGCCATTCCATGCCATTCCATGCCATTCCATGCCATTCCATGCCATTCCATGCCATTCCATGCCATTCCATGCCATTCCATGCCATTCCATGCCATTCCATGCCATTCCATGCCATTCCAAGCCATTCCATGCCATTCCATGCCATTCCATGCCATTCCATGCCATTCCATGCCATTCCATGCCATTCCATGCCATTCCATGCCGTGCCATGCCGGTGCCATGCCGTGCCATGCCGGTGCCATGCCGTGCCATGCCGGTGCCATGCCATTCCATGCCATTCCATGCCATTCCATGCCATTCCATGCCATTCCATGCCATTCCATGCCATTCCATGCCATTCCAAGCCATTCCATGCCATTCCATGCCATTCCATGCCATTCCATGCCATTCCATGCCATTCCATGCCATTCCATGCCATTCCATGCCATTCCATGCCATTCCATGCCGTGCCATGCCGGTGCCATGCCGTGCCATGCCGGTGCCATGCCGTGCCATGCCGGTGCCATGCCGTGCCATGCCGGTGCCATGCCGTGCCATGCCGGTGCCATGCCGTGCCATGCCGGTGCCATGCCGTGCCATGCCGGTGCCATGCCGTGCCATGCCGGTGCCATGCCGTGCCATGCCGGTGCCATGCCGTGCCATGCCGGTGCCATGCCGTGCCATGCCGTGCCATGCCGTGCCATGCCGGGCCATGCGGTGCCATGCCATTCCATGCCATTCCATGCCAGTCCATGCCAGTCCATGCCATTCCATGCCATTCCATGCCATTCCATGCCATTCCATGCCGTGCCATGCCGTGCCATGCCGGTGCCATGCCGTGCCATGCCGGTGCCATGCCGTGCCATGCCGGTGCCATGCCGTGCCATGCCGGTGCCATGCCGTGCCATGCCGGTGCCATGCCGTGCCATGCCGTGCCATGCCGTGCCATGCCGTGCCATGCCGTGCCATGCCGTGCCATGCCGTGCCATGCCGTGCCATGCCGTGCCATGCCGTGCCATGCCGTGCCATGCCGTGCCATGCCGTGCCATGCCGTGCCATGCCGTGCCATGCCGTGCCATGCCGTGCCATGCCGTGCCATGCCGGTGCCATGCCGTGCCATGCCGGTGCCATGCCGTGCCATGCCGGTGCCATGCCGTGCCATGCCGGTGCCATGCCGTGCCATGCCGGTGCCATGCCGTGCCATGCCGGTGCCATGCCGTGCCATGCCGGTGCCATGCCGTGCCATGCCGGTGCCATGCCGTGCCATGCCGGTGCCATGCCGTGCCATGCCGGTGCCATGCCGTGCCATGCCGGTGCCATGCCGTGCCATGCCGTGCCATGCCGGTGCCATGCCGTGCCATGCCGGTGCCATGCCGTGCCATGCCGGTGCCATGCCGGTGCCATGCCGGTGCCATGCCGGTGCCATGCCGGTGCCATGCCGGTGCCATGCCGGTGCCATGCCGGTGCCATGCCGGTGCCATGCCGGTGCCATGCCGGTGCCATGCCGGTGCCATGCCGGTGCCATGCCGGTGCCATGCCGGTGCCATGCCGGTGCCATGCCGGTGCCATGCCGGTGCCATGCCGTGCCATGCCGGTGCCATGCCGTGCCATGCCGGTGCCATGCCGTGCCATGCCGGTGCCATGCCGTGCCATGCCGGTGCCATGCCGTGCCATGCCGATGCCATGCCGTGCCATGCCGGTGCCATGCCGTGCCATGCCGGTGCCATGCCGTGCCATGCCGGTGCCATGCCGGTGCCATTCCGGTGCCATGCCGGTGCCATGCCGGTGCCATGCCGGTGCCATGCCGGTGCCATGCCGGTGCCATGCCGGTGCCATGCCGGTGCCATGCCGGTGCCATGCCGGTGCCATGCCGGTGCCATGCCGGTGCCATGCCGGTGCCATGCCGGTGCCATGCCGGTGCCATGCCGGTGCCATGCCGTGCCATGCCGGTGCCATGCCGTGCCATGCCGGTGCCATGCCGTGCCATGCCGGTGCCATGCCGTGCCATGCCGTGCCATGCCGTGCCATGCCGGTGCCATGCCGGTGCCATGCCGTGCCATGCCGGTGCCATGCCGTGCCATGCCGGTGCCATGCCGTGCCATGCCGTGCCATGCCGTGCCATGCCGTGCCATGCCGTGCCATGCCGTGCCATGCCGTGCCATGCCGTGCCATGCCGTGCCATGCCGTGCCATGCCGTGCCATGCCGTGCCATGCCGTGCCATGCCGTGCCATGCCGTGCCATGCCGGTGCCATGCCGTGCCATGCCGGTGCCATGCCGTGCCATGCCGGTGCCATGCCGTGCCATGCCGGTGCCATGCCGTGCCATGCCGGTGCCATGCCGTGCCATGCCGGTGCCATGCCGTGCCATGCCGGTGCCATGCCGTGCCATGCCGGTGCCATGCCGTGCCATGCCGGTGCCATGCCGTGCCATGCCGGTGCCATGCCGTGCCATGCCGGTGCCATGCCGTGCCATGCCGGTGCCATGCCGGTGCCATGCCGGTGCCATGCCGTGCCATGCCGGTGCCATGCCGGTGCCATGCCGGTGCCATGCCGGTGCCATGCCGGTGCCATGCCGGTGCCATGCCGGTGCCATGCCGGTGCCATGCCGGTGCCATGCCGGTGCCATGCCGGTGCCATGCCGTGCCATGCCGGTGCCATGCCGTGCCATGCCGGTGCCATGCCGTGCCATGCCGGTGCCATGCCGTGCCATGCCGGTGCCATGCCGTGCCATGCCGGTGCCATGCCGTGCCATGCCGGTGCCATGCCGTGCCATGCCGTGCCATGCCGGTGCCATGCCGTGCCATGCCGGTGCCATGCCGGTGCCATGCCGGTGCCATGCCGGTGCCATGCCGGTGCCATGCCGGTGCCATGCCGTGCCATGCCGGTGCCATGCCGTGCCATGCCGGTGCCATGCCGTGCCATGCCGGTGCCATGCCGTGCCATGCCGGTGCCATGCCGGTGCCATGCCGGTGCCATGCCGGTGCCATGCCGGTGCCATGCCGTGCCATGCCGGTGCCATGCCGTGCCATGCCGGTGCCATGCCGTGCCATGCCGGTGCCATGCCGTGCCATGCCGGTGCCATGCCGTGCCATGCCGTGCCATGCCGGTGCCATGCCGTGCCATGCCGGTGCCATGCCGTGCCATGCCGGTGCCATGCCGTGCCATGCCGGTGCCATGCCGTGCCATGCCGGTGCCATGCCGTGCCATGCCGGTGCCATGCCGTGCCATGCCGGTGCCATGCCGTGCCATGCCGGTGCCATGCCGTGCCATGCCGGTGCCATGCCGTGCCATGCCGGTGCCATGCCGTGCCATGCCGGTGCCATGCCGTGCCATGCCGGTGCCATGCCGTGCCATGCCGTGCCATGCCGGTGCCATGCCGTGCCATGCCGGTGCCATGCCGTGCCATGCCGGTGCCATGCCGGTGCCATGCCGGTGCCATGCCGGTGCCATGCCGGTGCCATGCCGGTGCCATGCCGTGCCATGCCGGTGCCATGCCGTGCCATGCCGGTGCCATGCCGTGCCATGCCGGTGCCATGCCGTGCCATGCCGGTGCCATGCCGTGCCATGCCGGTGCCATGCCGTGCCATGCCGGTGCCATGCCGTGCCATGCCGGTGCCATGCCGTGCCATGCCGTGCCATGCCGTGCCATGCCGTGCCATGCCGTGCCATGCCGTGCCATGCCGTGCCATGCCGTGCCATGCCGTGCCATGCCGGTGCCATGCCGTGCCATGCCGGTGCCATGCCGTGCCATGCCGGTGCCATGCCGTGCCATGCCGGTGCCATGCCGGTGCCATGCCGTGCCATGCCGGTGCCATGCCGTGCCATGCCGGTGCCATGCCGTGCCATGCCGGTGCCATGCCGGTGCCATGCCGTGCCATGCCGGTGCCATGCCGTGCCATGCCGGTGCCATGCCGTGCCATGCCGTGCCATGCCGGTGCCATGCCGTGCCATGCCGGTGCCATGCCGGTGCCATGCCGGTGCCATGCCGTGCCATGCCGGTGCCATGCCGGTGCCATGCCGGTGCCATGCCGGTGCCATGCCGGTGCCATGCCGGTGCCATGCCGGTGCCATGCCGGTGCCATGCCGGTGCCATGCCGGTGCCATGCCGTGCCATGCCGGTGCCATGCCGTGCCATGCCGGTGCCATGCCGTGCCATGCCGGTGCCATGCCGTGCCATGCCGGTGCCATGCCGTGCCATGCCGGTGCCATGCCGTGCCATGCCGGTGCCATGCCGTGCCATGCCGGTGCCATGCCGTGCCATGCCGGTGCCATGCCATTCCATGCCATTCCATGCCATTCCATGCCATTCCATGCCATTCCATGCCATTCCAAGCCATTCCATGCCATTCCATGCCATTCCATGCCATTCCATGCCATTCCATGCCATTCCATGCCATTCCATGCCATTCCATGCCATTCCATGCCATTCCATGCCATTCCATGCCATTCCATGCCATTCCATGCCATTCCATGCCATTCCATGCCATTCCATGCCATTCCATGCCATTCCATGCCATTCCATGCCATTCCATGCCATTCCATGCCATTCCATGCCATTCCATGCCATTCCATGCCATTCCATGCCATTCCATGCCATTCCATGCCGGTGCCATGCCGTGCCATGCCGGTGCCATGCCGTGCCATGCCGGTGCCATGCCGTGCCATGCCGGTGCCATGCCGTGCCATGCCGGTGCCATGCCGTGCCATGCCGGTGCCATGCCGTGCCATGCCGGTGCCATGCCGTGCCATGCCGGTGCCATGCCGTGCCATGCCGGTGCCATGCCGTGCCATGCCGGTGCCATGCCGTGCCATGCCGGTGCCATGCCGTGCCATGCCGGTGCCATGCCGTGCCATGCCGTGCCATGCCGTGCCATGCCGGGCCATGCGGTGCCATGCCATTCCATGCCATTCCATGCCAGTCCATGCCAGTCCATGCCATTCCATGCCATTCCATGCCATTCCATGCCATTCCATGCCATTCCATGCCATTCCATGCCATTCCATGCCATTCCATGCCATTCCATGCCATTCCATGCCATTCCATGCCATTCCATGCCATTCCATGCCATTCCATGCCATTCCATGCCATTCCATGCCATTCCATGCCATTCCATGCCATTCCATGCCATTCCATGCCATTCCATGCCGTGCCATGCCATTCCATGCCGTGCCATGCCGGTGCCATGCCGTGCCATGCCGTGCCATGCCGGTGCCATGCCGTGCCATGCCGGTGCCATGCCGTGCCATGCCGGTGCCATGCCGTGCCATGCCGGTGCCATGCCGTTCCATGCCGGTGCCATGCCATTCCATGCCGGTGCCATGCCATTCCATGCCGGTGCCATGCCATTCCATGCCATTCCATGCCATTCCATGCCATTCCATGCCATTCCATGCCATTCCATGCCATTCCATGCCATTCCATGCCATTCCATGCCATTCCATGCCATTCCATGCCATTCCATGCCATTCCATGCCATTCCATGCCATTCCATGCCATTCCATGCCATTCCATGCCATTCCATGCCATTCCATGCCATTCCATGCCATTCCATGCCATTCCATGCCATTCCATGCCATTCCATGCCATTCCATGCCATTCCAAGCCATTCCATGCCATTCCAAGCCATTCCATGCCATTCCATGCCATTCCATGCCATTCCATGCCATTCCATGCCATTCCATGCCATTCCATGCCGTGCCATGCCGGTGCCATGCCGTGCCATGCCGGTGCCATGCCGTGCCATGCCGGTGCCATGCCGTGCCATGCCGGTGCCATGCCGTGCCACGCCGGTGCCATGCCGTGCCACGCCGGTGCCATGCCGTGCCATGCCGTGCCATGCCGTGCCATGCCGTGCCATGCCGGTGCCATGCCGTGCCATGCCGTGCCATGCCGTGCCATGCCGTGCCATGCCGTGCCATGCCGTGCCATGCCGTGCCATGCCGTGCCATGCCGTGCCATGCCGTGCCATGCCGTGCCATGCCGTGCCATGCCGTGCCATGCCGTGCCATGCCGTGCCATGCCGTGCCATGCCGTGCCATGCCGTGCCATGCCGTGCCATGCCGTGCCATGCCGTGCCATGCCGTGCCATGCCGTGCCATGCCGTGCCATGCCGTGCCATGCCGTGCCATGCCGTGCCATGCCGTGCCATGCCGTGCCATGCCGTGCCATGCCGTGCCATGCCGTGCCATGCCATTCCATGCGGTGCCATGCCATTCCATGCCATTCCATGCCAGTCCATGCCAGTCCATGCCAGTCCATGCCAGTCCATGCCATTCCATGCCACTCAATGCGGTGCCATGCCATTCCATGCCATTCCATGCCATTCCATGCCATTCCATGCCATTCCATGCCATTCCATGCCATTCCATGCCATTCCATGCCATTCCATGCCATTCCATGCCATTCCATGCCATTCCATGCCATTCCATGCCATTCCATGCCATTCCATGCCATTCCATGCCATTCCATGCCATTCCATGCCATTCCATGCCATTCCATGCCATTCCATGCCGTGCCATGCCGTGCCATGCCGGTGCCATGCCGTGCCATGCCGGTGCCATGCCGTGCCATGCCGTGCCATGCCGTGCCATGCCGTGCCATGCCGTGCCATGCCGTGCCATGCCGTGCCATGCCGTGCCATGCCGTGCCATGCCGTGCCATGCCGTGCCATGCCGTGCCATGCCGTGCCATGCCGTGCCATGCCGTGCCATGCCGTGCCATGCCGTGCCATGCCGTGCCATGCCGTGCCATGCCGTGCCATGCCGTGCCATGCCGTGCCATGCCGTGCCATGCCGTGCCATGCCGTGCCATGCCGTGCCATGCCGTGCCATGCCGTGCCATGCCGTGCCATGCCGTGCCATGCCGTGCCATGCCATTCCATGCGGTGCCATGCCATTCCATGCCATTCCATGCCAGTCCATGCCAGTCCATGCCAGTCCATGCCAGTCCATGCCATTCCATGCCACTCAATGCGGTGCCATGCCATTCCATGCCATTCCATGCCATTCCATGCCATTCCATGCCATTCCATGCCATTCCATGCCATTCCATGCCATTCCATGCCATTCCATGCCATTCCATGCCATTCCATGCCATTCCATGCCATTCCATGCCATTCCATGCCATTCCATGCCATTCCATGCCATTCCATGCCATTCCATGCCATTCCATGCCATTCCATGCCATTCCATGCCGTGCCATGCCGTGCCATGCCGTGCCATGCCGGTGCCATGCCGTGCCATGCCGGTGCCATGCCGTGCCATGCCGTGCCATGCCGTGCCATGCCGTGCCATGCCGTGCCATGCCGTGCCATGCCGTGCCATGCCGTGCCATGCCGTGCCATGCCGTGCCATGCCGTGCCATGCCGTGCCATGCCGTGCCATGCCGTGCCATGCCGTGCCATGCCGTGCCATGCCGTGCCATGCCGTGCCATGCCGGTGCCATGCCGTGCCATGCCGGTGCCATGCCGTGCCATGCCGGTGCCATGCCGTGCCATGCCGGTGCCATGCCGTGCCATGCCGGTGCCATGCCGTGCCATGCCGGTGCCATGCCGTGCCATGCCGGTGCCATGCCGTGCCATGCCGGTGCCATGCCGTGCCATGCCGGTGCCATGCCGTGCCATGCCGGTGCCATGCCGTGCCATGCCGTGCCATGCCGGTGCCATGCCGTGCCATGCCGGTGCCATGCCGTGCCATGCCGGTGCCATGCCGGTGCCATGCCGGTGCCATGCCGGTGCCATGCCGGTGCCATGCCGGTGCCATGCCGGTGCCATGCCGGTGCCATGCCGGTGCCATGCCGGTGCCATGCCGGTCCCATGCCGGTGCCATGCCGGTCCCATGCCGGTGCCATGCCGGTGCCATGCCGGTGCCATGCCGGTGCCATGCCGTGCCATGCCGGTGCCATGCCGTGCCATGCCGGTGCCATGCCGTGCCATGCCGGTGCCATGCCGTGCCATGCCGGTGCCATGCCGTGCCATGCCGGTGCCATGCCGTGCCATGCCGGTGCCATGCCGTGCCATGCCGGTGCCATGCCGTGCCATGCCGGTGCCATGCCGTGCCATGCCGGTGCCATGCCGTGCCATGCCGGTGCCATGCCGTGCCATGCCGGTGCCATGCCGGTGCCATTCCGGTGCCATGCCGGTGCCATGCCGGTGCCATGCCGGTGCCATGCCGGTGCCATGCCGGTGCCATGCCGGTGCCATGCCGGTGCCATGCCGGTGCCATGCCGGTGCCATGCCGGTGCCATGCCGGTGCCATGCCGGTGCCATGCCGGTGCCATGCCGGTGCCATGCCGTGCCATGCCGGTGCCATGCCGTGCCATGCCGGTGCCATGCCGTGCCATGCCGGTGCCATGCCGTGCCATGCCGGTGCCATGCCGGTGCCATGCCGTGCCATGCCGGTGCCATGCCGTGCCATGCCGGTGCCATGCCGTGCCATGCCGTGCCATGCCGTGCCATGCCGTGCCATGCCGTGCCATGCCGTGCCATGCCGTGCCATGCCGTGCCATGCCGTGCCATGCCGTGCCATGCCGTGCCATGCCGTGCCATGCCGTGCCATGCCGTGCCATGCCGGTGCCATGCCGTGCCATGCCGGTGCCATGCCGTGCCATGCCGGTGCCATGCCGTGCCATGCCGGTGCCATGCCGTGCCATGCCGGTGCCATGCCGTGCCATGCCGGTGCCATGCCGTGCCATGCCGGTGCCATGCCGTGCCATGCCGGTGCCATGCCGTGCCATGCCGGTGCCATGCCGTGCCATGCCGGTGCCATGCCGTGCCATGCCGGTGCCATGCCGTGCCATGCCGGTGCCATGCCGTGCCATGCCGGTGCCATGCCGTGCCATGCCGGTGCCATGCCGTGCCATGCCGGTGCCATGCCGGTGCCATGCCGGTGCCATGCCGGTGCCATGCCGTGCCATGCCGGTGCCATGCCGTGCCATGCCGGTGCCATGCCGGTGCCATGCCGGTGCCATGCCGGTGCCATGCCGGTGCCATGCCGGTGCCATGCCGGTGCCATGCCGGTGCCATGCCGGTGCCATGCCGGTGCCATGCCGGTGCCATGCCGTGCCATGCCGGTGCCATGCCGTGCCATGCCGGTGCCATGCCGTGCCATGCCGGTGCCATGCCGTGCCATGCCGGTGCCATGCCGTGCCATGCCGGTGCCATGCCGTGCCATGCCGGTGCCATGCCGTGCCATGCCGGTGCCATGCCGTGCCATGCCGGTGCCATGCCGTGCCATGCCGGTGCCATGCCGTGCCATGCCGGTGCCATGCCGTGCCATGCCGGTGCCATGCCGTGCCATGCCGTGCCATGCCGGTGCCATGCCGTGCCATGCCGGTGCCATGCCGTGCCATGCCGGTGCCATGCCGGTGCCATGCCGGTGCCATGCCGGTGCCATGCCGGTGCCATGCCGGTGCCATGCCGGTGCCATGCCGGTGCCATGCCGGTGCCATGCCGGTGCCATGCCGTGCCATGCCGGTGCCATGCCGTGCCATGCCGGTGCCATGCCGTGCCATGCCGGTGCCATGCCGTGCCATGCCGGTGCCATGCCGTGCCATGCCGGTGCCATGCCGGTGCCATGCCGGTGCCATGCCGGTGCCATGCCGGTGCCATGCCGTGCCATGCCGGTGCCATGCCGTGCCATGCCGGTGCCATGCCGTGCCATGCCGGTGCCATGCCGTGCCATGCCGGTGCCATGCCGTGCCATGCCGGTGCCATGCCGTGCCATGCCGGTGCCATGCCGTGCCATGCCGGTGCCATGCCGTGCCATGCCGGTGCCATGCCGTGCCATGCCGGTGCCATGCCGTGCCATGCCGGTGCCATGCCGTGCCATGCCGGTGCCATGCCGTGCCATGCCGGTGCCATGCCGTGCCATGCCGGTGCCATGCCGTGCCATGCCGGTGCCATGCCGTGCCATGCCGGTGCCATGCCGTGCCATGCCGGTGCCATGCCGTGCCATGCCGGTGCCATGCCGTGCCATGCCGGTGCCATGCCGTGCCATGCCGGTGCCATGCCGTGCCATGCCGGTGCCATGCCGGTGCCATGCCGGTGCCATGCCGGTGCCATGCCGGTGCCATGCCGGTGCCATGCCGGTGCCATGCCGGTGCCATGCCGGTGCCATGCCGGTGCCATGCCGTGCCATGCCGGTGCCATGCCGTGCCATGCCGGTGCCATGCCGTGCCATGCCGGTGCCATGCCGGTGCCATGCCGTGCCATGCCGGTGCCATGCCGTGCCATGCCGGTGCCATGCCGTGCCATGCCGGTGCCATGCCGTGCCATGCCGGTGCCATGCCGTGCCATGCCGGTGCCATGCCGGTGCCATGCCGTGCCATGCCGGTGCCATGCCGTGCCATGCCGTGCCATGCCGTGCCATGCCGTGCCATGCCGTGCCATGCCGTGCCATGCCGTGCCATGCCGTGCCATTCCGTGCCATTCCATGCCATTCCGTGCCATTCCATGCCATTCCGTGCCATTCCATGCCATTCCGTGCCATTCCATGCCATTCCATGCCATTCCATGCCATTCCATGCCATTCCATGCCATTCCATGCCATTCCATGCCATTCCATGCCATTCCATGCCATTCCATGCCATTCCATGCCATTCCATGCCATTCCATGCCATTCCATGCCATTCCATGCCATTCCATGCCATTCCATGCCATTCCATGCCATTCCATGCCATTCCATGCCATTCCATGCCATTCCATGCCATTCCATGCCATTCCATGCCATTCCATGCCATTCCATGCCATTCCATGCCATTCCATGCCATTCCATGCCATTCCATGCCATTCCATGCCATTCCATGCCATTCCATGCCATTCCATGCCATTCCATGCCATTCCATGCCATTCCATGCCATTCCATGCCATTCCATGCCATTCCATGCCATTCCATGCCATTCCATGCCATTCCATGCCATTCCATGCCATTCCATGCCATTCCATGCCATTCCATGCCATTCCATGCCATTCCATGCCGGTGCCATGCCATTCCATGCCGGTGCCATGCCATTCCATGCCATTCCATGCCATTCCATGCCATTCCATGCCATTCCATGCCATTCCATGCCATTCCATGCCATTCCATGCCATTCCATGCCATTCCATGCCATTCCATGCCATTCCATGCCATTCCATGCCATTCCATGCCATTCCATGCCATTCCATGCCATTCCATGCCATTCCATGCCATTCCATGCCATTCCATGCCATTCCATGCCATTCCATGCCATTCCATGCCATTCCATGCCATTCCATGCCATTCCATGCCATTCCATGCCATTCCATGCCATTCCATGCCATTCCATGCCATTCCATGCCATTCCATGCCATTCCATGCCATTCCATGCCATTCCATGCCATTCCATGCCATTCCATGCCATTCCAAGCCATTCCATGCCATTCCATGCCATTCCATGCCATTCCATGCCATTCCATGCCATTCCATGCCATTCCATGCCATTCCATGCCATTCCATGCCATTCCATGCCATTCCATGCCATTCCATGCCATTCCATGCCATTCCATGCCATTCCATGCCATTCCATGCCATTCCATGCCATTCCATGCCATTCCATGCCATTCCATGCCATTCCATGCCATTCCATGCCATTCCATGCCGTGCCATGCCGGTGCCATGCCGTGCCATGCCGGTGCCATGCCGTGCCATGCCGGTGCCATGCCGGTGCCATGCCGTGCCATGCCGGTGCCATGCCGTGCCATGCCGGTGCCATGCCGTGCCATGCCGGTGCCATGCCGTGCCATGCCGGTGCCATGCCGTGCCATGCCGGTGCCATGCCGTGCCATGCCGGTGCCATGCCGTGCCATGCCGTGCCATGCCGTGCCATGCCGTGCCATGCCGGTGCCATGCCGTGCCATGCCGGTGCCATGCCGTGCCATGCCGGTGCCATGCCGTGCCATGCCGGTGCCATGCCGTGCCATGCCGGTGCCATGCCGGTGCCATGCCGTGCCATGCCGGTGCCATGCCGTGCCATGCCGGTGCCATGCCGTGCCATGCCGGTGCCATGCCGTGCCATGCCGGTGCCATGCCGTGCCATGCCGTGCCATGCCGTGCCATGCCGTGCCATGCCGTGCCATGCCGTGCCATGCCGTGCCATGCCGGTGCCATGCCGTGCCATGCCGGTGCCATGCCGTGCCATGCCGGTGCCATGCCGGTGCCATGCCGTGCCATGCCGGTGCCATGCCGTGCCATGCCGGTGCCATGCCGTGCCATGCCGTGCCATGCCGTGCCATGCCGTGCCATGCCGTGCCATGCCGTGCCATGCCGTGCCATGCCGTGCCATGCCGTGCCATGCCGTGCCATGCCGTGCCATGCCGGTGCCATGCCGTGCCATGCCGGTGCCATGCCGTGCCATGCCGGTGCCATGCCGGTGCCATGCCGTGCCATGCCGGTGCCATGCCGTGCCATGCCGGTGCCATGCCGTGCCATGCCGGTGCCATGCCGTGCCATGCCGGTGCCATGCCGTGCCATGCCGGTGCCATGCCGTGCCATGCCGGTGCCATGCCGTGCCATGCCGGTGCCATGCCGGTGCCATGCCGTGCCATGCCGGTGCCATGCCGGTGCCATGCCGGTGCCATGCCGTGCCATGCCGGTGCCATGCCGGTGCCATGCCGGTGCCATGCCGGTGCCATGCCGGTGCCATGCCGGTGCCATGCCGGTGCCATGCCGTGCCATGCCGGTGCCATGCCGTGCCATGCCGGTGCCATGCCGTGCCATGCCGGTGCCATGCCGTGCCATGCCGGTGCCATGCCGTGCCATGCCGGTGCCATGCCGTGCCATGCCGGTGCCATGCCGTGCCATGCCGGTGCCATGCCGTGCCATGCCGGTGCCATGCCGTGCCATGCCGGTGCCATGCCGTGCCATGCCGGTGCCATGCCATTCCATGCCATTCCATGCCATTCCATGCCATTCCATGCCATTCCATGCCATTCCAAGCCATTCCATGCCATTCCATGCCATTCCATGCCATTCCATGCCATTCCATGCCATTCCATGCCATTCCATGCCATTCCATGCCATTCCATGCCATTCCATGCCATTCCATGCCATTCCATGCCATTCCATGCCGTGCCATGCCGGTGCCATGCCGTGCCATGCCGGTGCCATGCCGTGCCATGCCGGTGCCATGCCGTGCCATGCCGGTGCCATGCCGGTGCCATGCCGTGCCATGCCGTGCCATGCCGTGCCATGCCGTGCCATGCCGTGCCATGCCGTGCCATGCCGTGCCATGCCGTGCCATGCCGTGCCATGCCGGTGCCATGCCGTGCCATGCCGGTGCCATGCCGTGCCATGCCGGTGCCATGCCGTGCCATGCCGTGCCATGCCGGTGCCATGCCGTGCCATGCCGTGCCATGCCGGTGCCATGCCGGTGCCATGCCGTGCCATGCCGGTGCCATGCCATTCCATGCCGGTGCCATGCCATTCCATGCCGGTGCCATGCCATTCCATGCCGGTGCCATGCCATTCCATGCCATTCCATGCCATTCCATGCCATTCCATGCCATTCCATGCCATTCCATGCCATTCCATGCCATTCCATGCCATTCCATGCCATTCCATGCCATTCCATGCCATTCCATGCCATTCCATGCCATTCCATGCCATTCCATGCCATTCCATGCCATTCCATGCCATTCCATGCCATTCCATGCCATTCCATGCCATTCCATGCCATTCCATGCCATTCCAAGCCATTCCATGCCATTCCAAGCCATTCCATGCCATTCCATGCCATTCCATGCCATTCCATGCCATTCCATGCCATTCCATGCCATTCCATGCCATTCCATGCCATTCCATGCCGTGCCATGCCGGTGCCATGCCGTGCCATGCCGGTGCCATGCCGTGCCATGCCGGTGCCATGCCGTGCCATGCCGGTGCCATGCCGTGCCACGCCGGTGCCATGCCGTGCCATGCCGGTGCCATGCCGTGCCATGCCGTGCCATGCCGTGCCATGCCGTGCCATGCCGGTGCCATGCCGTGCCATGCCGGTGCCATGCCGTGCCATGCCGTGCCATGCCGTGCCATGCCGTGCCATGCCGTGCCATGCCGTGCCATGCCGTGCCATGCCGTGCCATGCCGTGCCATGCCGTGCCATGCCGTGCCATGCCGTGCCATGCCGTGCCATGCCGTGCCATGCCGTGCCATGCCGTGCCATGCCGTGCCATGCCGTGCCATGCCGTGCCATGCCATTCCATGCGGTGCCATGCCATTCCATGCCATTCCATGCCAGTCCATGCCAGTCCATGCCATTCCATGCCACTCAATGCGGTGCCATGCCATTCCATGCCATTCCATGCCATTCCATGCCATTCCATGCCATTCCATGCCATTCCATGCCATTCCATGCCATTCCATGCCATTCCATGCCATTCCATGCCATTCCATGCCATTCCATGCCATTCCATGCCATTCCATGCCATTCCATGCCATTCCATGCCATTCCATGCCATTCCATGCCATTCCATGCCATTCCATGCCATTCCATGCCATTCCATGCCATTCCATGCCATTCCATGCCATTCCATGCCATTCCATGCCATTCCATGCCATTCCATGCCATTCCATGCCATTCCATGCCATTCCATGCCATTCCATGCCATTCCATGCCATTCCATGCCATTCCATGCCATTCCATGCCATTCCATGCCATTCCATGCCATTCCATGCCATTCCATGCCATTCCATGCCATTCCATGCCATTCCATGCCATTCCATGCCATTCCATGCCATTCCATGCCATTCCATGCCATTCCATGCCATTCCATGCCATTCCATGCCATTCCATGCCATTCCATGCCATTCCATGCCATTCCATGCCATTCCATGCCATTCCATGCCATTCCATGCCATTCCATGCCATTCCATGCCATTCCATGCCATTCCATGCCATTCCATGCCATTCCATGCCGTGCCATGCCATTCCATGCCGTGCCATGCCGTGCCATGCCGGTGCCATGCCGTGCCATGCCGGTGCCATGCCGTGCCATGCCGGTGCCATGCCGTGCCATGCCGGTGCCATGCCGTGCCATGCCGGTGCCATGCCGTGCCATGCCGTGCCATGCCGTGCCATGCCGTGCCATGCCGTGCCATGCCGTGCCATGCCGTGCCATGCCGTGCCATGCCGTGCCATGCCGTGCCATGCCGTGCCATGCCGTGCCATGCCGTGCCATGCCGTGCCATGCCGTGCCATGCCGTTCCATGCCGTTCCATGCCGTTCCATGCCGTTCCATGCCGTTCCATGCCGTTCCATGCCGTTCCATGCCGTTCCATGCCGTTCCATGCCGGTGCCATGCCGTGCCATGCCGGTGCCATGCCGTGCCATGCCGGTGCCATGCCGTGCCATGCCGGTGCCATGCCGTGCCATGCCGGTGCCATGCCGTGCCATGCCGGTGCCATGCCGTGCCATGCCGGTGCCATGCCGTGCCATGCCGGTGCCATGCCGTGCCATGCCGGTACCATGCCGGTGCCATGCCGGTGCCATGCCGGTGCCATGCCGGTGCCATGCCGTGCCATGCCGGTGCCATGCCGTGCCATGCCGGTGCCATGCCGTGCCATGCCGGTGCCATGCCGTGCCATGCCGGTGCCATGCCGTGCCATGCCGGTGCCATGCCGTGCCATGCCGGTGCCATGCCGTGCCATGCCGGTGCCATGCCGTGCCATGCCGGTGCCATGCCGTGCCATGCCGGTGCCATGCCGTGCCATGCCGGTGCCATGCCGTGCCATGCCGGTGCCATGCCGGTGCCATGCCGTGCCATGCCGTGCCATGCCGTGCCATGCCGTGCCATGCCGTGCCATGCCGTGCCATGCCGTGCCATGCCGTGCCATGCCGTGCCATGCCGTGCCATGCCGTGCCATGCCGTGCCATGCCGTGCCATGCCGTGCCATGCCGTGCCATGCCGTGCCATGCCGTGCCATGCCGTGCCATGCCGTGCCATGCCGTGCCATGCCGTGCCATGCCGTGCCATGCCGTGCCATGCCGTGCCATGCCATTCCATGCGGTGCCATGCCATTCCATGCCATTCCATGCCAGTCCATGCCAGTCCATGCCATTCCATGCCACTCAATGCGGTGCCATGCCATTCCATGCCATTCCATGCCATTCCATGCCATTCCATGCCATTCCATGCCATTCCATGCCATTCCATGCCATTCCATGCCATTCCATGCCATTCCATGCCATTCCATGCCATTCCATGCCATTCCATGCCATTCCATGCCATTCCATGCCATTCCATGCCATTCCATGCCATTCCATGCCATTCCATGCCATTCCATGCCATTCCATGCCATTCCATGCCATTCCATGCCATTCCATGCCATTCCATGCCATTCCATGCCATTCCATGCCATTCCATGCCATTCCATGCCATTCCATGCCATTCCATGCCATTCCATGCCATTCCATGCCATTCCATGCCATTCCATGCCATTCCATGCCATTCCATGCCATTCCATGCCATTCCATGCCATTCCATGCCATTCCATGCCATTCCATGCCATTCCATGCCATTCCATGCCATTCCATGCCATTCCATGCCATTCCATGCCATTCCATGCCATTCCATGCCATTCCATGCCATTCCATGCCATTCCATGCCATTCCATGCCATTCCATGCCATTCCATGCCATTCCATGCCATTCCATGCCATTCCATGCCGTGCCATGCCATTCCATGCCGTGCCATGCCGTGCCATGCCGGTGCCATGCCGTGCCATGCCGGTGCCATGCCGTGCCATGCCGGTGCCATGCCGTGCCATGCCGGTGCCATGCCGTGCCATGCCGTGCCATGCCGTGCCATGCCGTGCCATGCCGTGCCATGCCGTGCCATGCCGTGCCATGCCGTGCCATGCCGTGCCATGCCGTTCCATGCCGTTCCATGCCGTGCCATGCCGTGCCATGCCGTGCCATGCCGTGCCATGCCGTGCCATGCCGTGCCATGCCGTGCCATGCCGTGCCATGCCGTGCCATGCCGTGCCATGCCGTGCCATGCCGTGCCATGCCGTGCCATGCCGTGCCATGCCGTGCCATGCCGTGCCATGCCGTGCCATGCCGTGCCATGCCGTGCCATGCCGTGCCATGCCGTGCCATGCCGTGCCATGCCGTGCCATGCCGTGCCATGCCGTGCCATGCCATTCCATGCGGTGCCATGCCATTCCATGCCATTCCATGCCAGTCCATGCCAGTCCATGCCATTCCATGCCACTCAATGCCGTGCCATGCCATTCCATGCCGTGCCATGCCGTGCCATGCCGGTGCCATGCCGTGCCATGCCGGTGCCATGCCGTGCCATGCCGGTGCCATGCCGTGCCATGCCGGTGCCATGCCGTGCCATGCCGGTGCCATGCCGTGCCATGCCGGTGCCATGCCGTGCCATGCCGTGCCATGCCGTGCCATGCCGTGCCATGCCGTGCCATGCCGTGCCATGCCGTGCCATGCCGTGCCATGCCGTGCCATGCCGTGCCATGCCGTGCCATGCCGTGCCATGCCGTGCCATGCCGTGCCATTCCGTGCCATTCCATGCCATTCCGTGCCATTCCATGCCATTCCGTGCCATTCCATGCCATTCCGTGCCATTCCATGCCATTCCATGCCATTCCATGCCATTCCATGCCATTCCATGCCATTCCATGCCATTCCATGCCATTCCATGCCATTCCATGCCATTCCATGCCATTCCATGCCATTCCATGCCATTCCATGCCATTCCATGCCATTCCATGCCATTCCATGCCATTCCATGCCATTCCATGCCATTCCATGCCATTCCATGCCATTCCATGCCATTCCATGCCATTCCATGCCATTCCATGCCGGTGCCATGCCATTCCATGCCATTCCATGCCATTCCATGCCATTCCATGCCATTCCATGCCATTCCATGCCATTCCATGCCATTCCATGCCATTCCATGCCATTCCATGCCATTCCATGCCATTCCATGCCATTCCATGCCATTCCATGCCATTCCATGCCATTCCATGCCATTCCATGCCATTCCATGCATGCCATTCCATGCATGGAATGGCATGGCACCGGCATGGAATGGCATGGAATGGCATGGAATGGCATGGAATGGCATGGAATGGCATGGAATGGCATGGAATGGCATGGAATGGCATGGAATGCCGTGCCATGCCGGTGCCATGCCATTCCATGCCGGTGCCATGCCATTCCATGCCATTCCATGCCATTCCATGCCATTCCATGCCATTCCATGCCATTCCATGCCATTCCATGCCATTCCAAGCCATTCCATGCCATTCCATGCCATTCCATGCCATTCCATGCCATTCCATGCCATTCCATGCCATTCCATGCCATTCCATGCCATTCCATGCCATTCCATGCCATTCCATGCCATTCCATGCCGTGCCATGCCGGTGCCATGCCGTGCCATGCCGGTGCCATGCCGTGCCATGCCGGTGCCATGCCGTGCCATGCCGGTGCCATGCCGTGCCATGCCGGTGCCATGCCGTGCCATGCCGGTGCCATGCCGTGCCATGCCGGTGCCATGCCGTGCCATGCCGGTGCCATGCCGTGCCATGCCGGTGCCATGCCGTGCCATGCCGTGCCATGCCGTGCCATGCCGGGCCATGCGGTGCCATGCCATTCCATGCCATTCCATGCCAGTCCATGCCAGTCCATGCCATTCCATGCCATTCCATGCCATTCCATGCCATTCCATGCCATTCCATGCCATTCCATGCCGTGCCATGCCGTGCCATGCCGGTGCCATGCCGTGCCATGCCGGTGCCATGCCGTGCCATGCCGGTGCCATGCCGTGCCATGCCGGTGCCATGCCGTGCCATGCCGGTGCCATGCCGTGCCATGCCGGTGCCATGCCGTGCCATGCCGTGCCATGCCGTGCCATGCCGTGCCATGCCGTGCCATGCCGTGCCATGCCGTGCCATGCCGTGCCATGCCGTGCCATGCCGTGCCATGCCGTGCCATGCCGTGCCATGCCGTGCCATGCCGTGCCATGCCGTGCCATGCCGTGCCATGCCGTGCCATGCCGGTGCCATGCCGTGCCATGCCGGTGCCATGCCGTGCCATGCCGGTGCCATGCCGTGCCATGCCGGTGCCATGCCGTGCCATGCCGGTGCCATGCCGTGCCATGCCGGTGCCATGCCGGTGCCATGCCGTGCCATGCCGGTGCCATGCCGTGCCATGCCGGTGCCATGCCGTGCCATGCCGGTGCCATGCCGTGCCATGCCGGTGCCATGCCGTGCCATGCCGTGCCATGCCGGTGCCATGCCGTGCCATGCCGGTGCCATGCCGTGCCATGCCGGTGCCATGCCGGTGCCATGCCGGTGCCATGCCGGTGCCATGCCGGTGCCATGCCGGTGCCATGCCGGTGCCATGCCGGTGCCATGCCGGTGCCATGCCGGTGCCATGCCGGTGCCATGCCGGTGCCATGCCGGTGCCATGCCGGTGCCATGCCGGTGCCATGCCGTGCCATGCCGGTGCCATGCCGTGCCATGCCGGTGCCATGCCGTGCCATGCCGGTGCCATGCCGTGCCATGCCGGTGCCATGCCGTGCCATGCCGGTGCCATGCCGTGCCATGCCGGTGCCATGCCGTGCCAT
Source organism: Cryptus armator (assembly GCA_963971235.1). Lineage (NCBI taxonomy): Eukaryota > Metazoa > Arthropoda > Insecta > Hymenoptera > Ichneumonidae > Cryptus > Cryptus armator. Next base: position 150,200 of record CAXARG010000094.1, on the reverse strand, counting down.
GCCGGTGCCATGCCGGTGCCATTCCGGTGCCATGCCGGTGCCATGCCGGTGCCATGCCGGTGCCATGCCGGTGCCATGCCGGTGCCATGCCGGTGCCATGCCGGTGCCATGCCGGTGCCATGCCGGTGCCATGCCGGTGCCATGCCGGTGCCATGCCGGTGCCATGCCGGTGCCATGCCGGTGCCATGCCGGTGCCATGCCGGTGCCATGCCGGTGCCATGCCGTGCCATGCCGGTGCCATGCCGTGCCATGCCGGTGCCATGCCGTGCCATGCCGGTGCCATGCCGTGCCATGCCGTGCCATGCCGTGCCATGCCGGTGCCATGCCGGTGCCATGCCGTGCCATGCCGGTGCCATGCCGTGCCATGCCGGTGCCATGCCGTGCCATGCCGTGCCATGCCGGTGCCATGCCGTGCCATGCCGGTGCCATGCCGTGCCATGCCGTGCCATGCCGTGCCATGCCGTGCCATGCCGTGCCATGCCGTGCCATGCCGTGCCATGCCGTGCCATGCCGTGCCATGCCGTGCCATGCCGTGCCATGCCGTGCCATGCCGTGCCATGCCGTGCCATGCCGGTGCCATGCCGTGCCATGCCGGTGCCATGCCGTGCCATGCCGGTGCCATGCCGTGCCATGCCGGTGCCATGCCGTGCCATGCCGGTGCCATGCCGTGCCATGCCGGTGCCATGCCGTGCCATGCCGGTGCCATGCCGTGCCATGCCGGTGCCATGCCGTGCCATGCCGGTGCCATGCCGTGCCATGCCGGTGCCATGCCGTGCCATGCCGGTGCCATGCCGTGCCATGCCGGTGCCATGCCGGTGCCATGCCGGTGCCATGCCGTGCCATGCCGGTGCCATGCCGGTGCCATGCCGGTGCCATGCCGGTGCCATGCCGGTGCCATGCCGGTGCCATGCCGGTGCCATGCCGGTGCCATGCCGGTGCCATGCCGGTGCCATGCCGGTGCCATGCCGGTGCCATGCCGTGCCATGCCGGTGCCATGCCGTGCCATGCCGGTGCCATGCCGTGCCATGCCGGTGCCATGCCGTGCCATGCCGGTGCCATGCCGTGCCATGCCGGTGCCATGCCGTGCCATGCCGGTGCCATGCCGTGCCATGCCGGTGCCATGCCGTGCCATGCCGGTGCCATGCCGTGCCATGCCGTGCCATGCCGGTGCCATGCCGTGCCATGCCGGTGCCATGCCGTGCCATGCCGGTGCCATGCCGTGCCATGCCGGTGCCATGCCGGTGCCATGCCGGTGCCATGCCGGTGCCATGCCGGTGCCATGCCGTGCCATGCCGGTGCCATGCCGTGCCATGCCGGTGCCATGCCGTGCCATGCCGGTGCCATGCCGTGCCATGCCGGTGCCATGCCGGTGCCATGCCGGTGCCATGCCGGTGCCATGCCGGTGCCATGCCGGTGCCATGCCGGTGCCATGCCGTGCCATGCCGGTGCCATGCCGTGCCATGCCGGTGCCATGCCGTGCCATGCCGGTGCCATGCCGTGCCATGCCGTGCCATGCCGGTGCCATGCCGTGCCATGCCGGTGCCATGCCGTGCCATGCCGGTGCCATGCCGGTGCCATGCCGTGCCATGCCGGTGCCATGCCGTGCCATGCCGGGCCATGCCGGTGCCATGCCGTGCCATGCCGGTGCCATGCCGTGCCATGCCGGTGCCATGCCGTGCCATGCCGGTGCCATGCCGTGCCATGCCGGTGCCATGCCGTGCCATGCCGGTGCCATGCCGTGCCATGCCGGTGCCATGCCGTGCCATGCCGGTGCCATGCCGTGCCATGCCGGTGCCATGCCGGTGCCATGCCGGTGCCATGCCGGTGCCATGCCGGTGCCATGCCGGTGCCATGCCGGTGCCATGCCGGTGCCATGCCGTGCCATGCCGGTGCCATGCCGTGCCATGCCGGTGCCATGCCGTGCCATGCCGGTGCCATGCCGTGCCATGCCGGTGCCATGCCGTGCCATGCCGGTGCCATGCCGGTGCCATGCCGTGCCATGCCGGTGCCATGCCGTGCCATGCCGTGCCATGCCGTGCCATGCCGTGCCATGCCGTGCCATGCCGTGCCATGCCGTGCCATGCCGTGCCATGCCGTGCCATGCCGGTGCCATGCCGTGCCATGCCGGTGCCATGCCGTGCCATGCCGGTGCCATGCCGTGCCATGCCGGTGCCATGCCGGTGCCATGCCGTGCCATGCCGGTGCCATGCCGTGCCATGCCGGTGCCATGCCGGTGCCATGCCGTGCCATGCCGGTGCCATGCCGTGCCATGCCGGTGCCATGCCGTGCCATGCCGGTGCCATGCCGTGCCATGCCGTGCCATGCCGGTGCCATGCCGTGCCATGCCGGTGCCATGCCGGTGCCATGCCGGTGCCATGCCGTGCCATGCCGGTGCCATGCCGGTGCCATGCCGGTGCCATGCCGGTGCCATGCCGGTGCCATGCCGGTGCCATGCCGTGCCATGCCGGTGCCATGCCGTGCCATGCCGGTGCCATGCCGTGCCATGCCGGTGCCATGCCGTGCCATGCCGGTGCCATGCCGTGCCATGCCGGTGCCATGCCGTGCCATGCCGGTGCCATGCCGTGCCATGCCGGTGCCATGCCATTCCATGCCATTCCATGCCATTCCATGCCATTCCATGCCATTCCATGCCATTCCAAGCCATTCCATGCCATTCCATGCCATTCCATGCCATTCCATGCCATTCCATGCCATTCCATGCCATTCCATGCCATTCCATGCCATTCCATGCCATTCCATGCCATTCCATGCCATTCCATGCCATTCCATGCCATTCCATGCCATTCCATGCCATTCCATGCCATTCCATGCCATTCCATGCCATTCCATGCCATTCCATGCCGTGCCATGCCGGTGCCATGCCGTGCCATGCCGGTGCCATGCCGTGCCATGCCGGTGCCATGCCGTGCCATGCCGGTGCCATGCCGTGCCATGCCGGTGCCATGCCGTGCCATGCCGGTGCCATGCCGTGCCATGCCGGTGCCATGCCGTGCCATGCCGGTGCCATGCCGTGCCATGCCGGTGCCATGCCGTGCCATGCCGGTGCCATGCCGTGCCATGCCGTGCCATGCCGTGCCATGCCGGGCCATGCGGTGCCATGCCGGGCCATGCGGTGCCATGCCATTCCATGCCATTCCATGCCAGTCCATGCCAGTCCATGCCATTCCATGCCATTCCATGCCATTCCATGCCATTCCATGCCATTCCATGCCATTCCATGCCATTCCATGCCATTCCATGCCATTCCATGCCATTCCATGCCATTCCATGCCATTCCATGCCATTCCATGCCATTCCATGCCATTCCATGCCATTCCATGCCATTCCATGCCATTCCATGCCATTCCATGCCATTCCATGCCGTGCCATGCCATTCCATGCCGTGCCATGCCATTCCATGCCGTGCCATGCCGGTGCCATGCCGTGCCATGCCGTGCCATGCCGGTGCCATGCCGTGCCATGCCGGTGCCATGCCGTGCCATGCCGGTGCCATGCCGTGCCATGCCGGTGCCATGCCGTGCCATGCCGGTGCCATGCCATTCCATGCCGGTGCCATGCCATTCCATGCCGGTGCCATGCCATTCCATGCCGGTGCCATGCCATTCCATGCCATTCCATGCCATTCCATGCCATTCCATGCCATTCCATGCCATTCCATGCCATTCCATGCCATTCCATGCCATTCCATGCCATTCCATGCCATTCCATGCCATTCCATGCCATTCCATGCCATTCCATGCCATTCCATGCCATTCCATGCCATTCCATGCCATTCCATGCCATTCCATGCCATTCCATGCCATTCCAAGCCATTCCATGCCATTCCAAGCCATTCCATGCCATTCCATGCCATTCCATGCCATTCCATGCCATTCCATGCCATTCCATGCCATTCCATGCCATTCCATGCCGTGCCATGCCGGTGCCATGCCGTGCCATGCCGGTGCCATGCCGTGCCATGCCGGTGCCATGCCGTGCCATGCCGGTGCCATGCCGTGCCATGCCGGTGCCATGCCGTGCCACGCCGGTGCCATGCCGTGCCATGCCGGTGCCATGCCGTGCCATGCCGGTGCCATGCCGTGCCATGCCGTGCCATGCCGTGCCATGCCGGTGCCATGCCGTGCCATGCCGGTGCCATGCCGTGCCATGCCGTGCCATGCCGTGCCATGCCGTGCCATGCCGTGCCATGCCGTGCCATGCCGTGCCATGCCGTGCCATGCCGTGCCATGCCGTGCCATGCCGTGCCATGCCGTGCCATGCCGTGCCATGCCGTGCCATGCCGTGCCATGCCGTGCCATGCCGTGCCATGCCGTGCCATGCCGTGCCATGCCGTGCCATGCCGTGCCATGCCATTCCATGCGGTGCCATGCCATTCCATGCCATTCCATGCCAGTCCATGCCAGTCCATGCCATTCCATGCCACTCAATGCGGTGCCATGCCATTCCATGCCATTCCATGCCATTCCATGCCATTCCATGCCATTCCATGCCATTCCATGCCATTCCATGCCATTCCATGCCATTCCATGCCATTCCATGCCATTCCATGCCATTCCATGCCATTCCATGCCATTCCATGCCATTCCATGCCATTCCATGCCATTCCATGCCATTCCATGCCATTCCATGCCATTCCATGCCATTCCATGCCATTCCATGCCATTCCATGCCATTCCATGCCATTCCATGCCATTCCATGCCATTCCATGCCATTCCATGCCATTCCATGCCATTCCATGCCATTCCATGCCATTCCATGCCATTCCATGCCATTCCATGCCATTCCATGCCATTCCATGCCATTCCATGCCATTCCATGCCATTCCATGCCATTCCATGCCATTCCATGCCATTCCATGCCATTCCATGCCATTCCATGCCGTGCCATGCCGTGCCATGCCGTGCCATGCCGTGCCATGCCGGTGCCATGCCGTGCCATGCCGGTGCCATGCCGTGCCATGCCGGTGCCATGCCGGTGCCATTCCGGTGCCATGCCGGTGCCATGCCGGTGCCATGCCGGTGCCATGCCGGTGCCATGCCGGTGCCATGCCGGTGCCATGCCGGTGCCATGCCGGTGCCATGCCGGTGCCATGCCGGTGCCATGCCGTGCCATGCCGGTGCCATGCCGTGCCATGCCGGTGCCATGCCGTGCCATGCCGGTGCCATGCCGTGCCATGCCGGTGCCATGCCGGTGCCATGCCGTGCCATGCCGGTGCCATGCCGTGCCATGCCGGTGCCATGCCGTGCCATGCCGGTGCCATGCCGTGCCATGCCGTGCCATGCCGTGCCATGCCGTGCCATGCCGTGCCATGCCGTGCCATGCCGTGCCATGCCGTGCCATGCCGTGCCATGCCGTGCCATGCCGTGCCATGCCGTGCCATGCCGTGCCATGCCGTGCCATGCCGTGCCATGCCGTGCCATGCCGTGCCATGCCGTGCCATGCCGTGCCATGCCGTGCCATGCCGTGCCATGCCGTGCCATGCCGTGCCATGCCGTGCCATGCCGTGCCATGCCGTGCCATGCCGTGCCATGCCGTGCCATGCCGTGCCATGCCGTGCCATGCCGTGCCATGCCGTGCCATGCCGTGCCATGCCGTGCCATGCCGGTGCCATGCCGGTGCCATGCCGTGCCATGCCGTGCCATGCCGTGCCATGCCGTGCCATGCCGTGCCATGCCGTGCCATGCCGTGCCATGCCGTGCCATGCCGTGCCATGCCGTGCCATGCCGTGCCATGCCGTGCCATGCCGTGCCATGCCGTGCCATGCCGTGCCGTGCCGTGCCATGCCGTGCCGTGCCATGCCGTGCCATGCCGTGCCATGCCGTGCCATGCCGTGCCATGCCGTGCCATGCCGGTGCCATGCCGTGCCATGCCGGTGCCATGCCGTGCCATGCCGGTGCCATGCCGTGCCATGCCGGTGCCATGCCGTGCCATGCCGGTGCCATGCCGTGCCATGCCGGTGCCATGCCGTGCCATGCCGGTGCCATGCCGTGCCATGCCGGTGCCATGCCGTGCCATGCCGGTGCCATGCCGTGCCATGCCGGTGCCATGCCGTGCCATGCCGGTGCCATGCCGTGCCATGCCGGTGCCATGCCGTGCCATGCCGGTGCCATGCCGTGCCATGCCGGTGCCATGCCGTGCCATGCCGGTGCCATGCCGTGCCATGCCGGTGCCATGCCGTGCCATGCCGGTGCCATGCCGGTGCCATTCCGGTGCCATGCCGGTGCCATGCCGGTGCCATGCCGGTGCCATGCCGGTGCCATGCCGGTGCCATGCCGGTGCCATGCCGGTGCCATGCCGGTGCCATGCCGGTGCCATGCCGGTGCCATGCCGGTGCCATGCCGGTGCCATGCCGGTGCCATGCCGGTGCCATGCCGGTGCCATGCCGTGCCATGCCGGTGCCATGCCGTGCCATGCCGGTGCCATGCCGTGCCATGCCGTGCCATGCCGTGCCATGCCGGTGCCATGCCGGTGCCATGCCGTGCCATGCCGGTGCCATGCCGTGCCATGCCGGTGCCATGCCGTGCCATGCCGTGCCATGCCGGTGCCATGCCGTGCCATGCCGGTGCCATGCCGTGCCATGCCGTGCCATGCCGTGCCATGCCGTGCCATGCCGTGCCATGCCGTGCCATGCCGTGCCATGCCGTGCCATGCCGTGCCATGCCGTGCCATGCCGTGCCATGCCGTGCCATGCCGGTGCCATGCCGGTGCCATGCCGTGCCATGCCGGTGCCATGCCGTGCCATGCCGGTGCCATGCCGTGCCATGCCGGTGCCATGCCGTGCCATGCCGGTGCCATGCCGTGCCATGCCGGTGCCATGCCGTGCCATGCCGGTGCCATGCCGTGCCATGCCGGTGCCATGCCGTGCCATGCCGGTGCCATGCCGTGCCATGCCGGTGCCATGCCGTGCCATGCCGGTGCCATGCCGTGCCATGCCGGTGCCATGCCGTGCCATGCCGGTGCCATGCCGGTGCCATGCCGGTGCCATGCCGTGCCATGCCGGTGCCATGCCGGTGCCATGCCGGTGCCATGCCGGTGCCATGCCGGTGCCATGCCGGTGCCATGCCGGTGCCATGCCGGTGCCATGCCGGTGCCATGCCGGTGCCATGCCGGTGCCATGCCGTGCCATGCCGGTGCCATGCCGTGCCATGCCGGTGCCATGCCGTGCCATGCCGGTGCCATGCCGTGCCATGCCGGTGCCATGCCGTGCCATGCCGGTGCCATGCCGTGCCATGCCGGTGCCATGCCGTGCCATGCCGGTGCCATGCCGTGCCATGCCGTGCCATGCCGGTGCCATGCCGTGCCATGCCGGTGCCATGCCGTGCCATGCCGGTGCCATGCCGGTGCCATGCCGGTGCCATGCCGGTGCCATGCCGGTGCCATGCCGGTGCCATGCCGTGCCATGCCGGTGCCATGCCGTGCCATGCCGGTGCCATGCCGTGCCATGCCGGTGCCATGCCGTGCCATGCCGGTGCCATGCCGGTGCCATGCCGGTGCCATGCCGGTGCCATGCCGGTGCCATGCCGGTGCCATGCCGTGCCATGCCGGTGCCATGCCGTGCCATGCCGGTGCCATGCCGTGCCATGCCGGTGCCATGCCGTGCCATGCCGTGCCATGCCGGTGCCATGCCGTGCCATGCCGGTGCCATGCCGTGCCATGCCGGTGCCATGCCGGTGCCATGCCGTGCCATGCCGGTGCCATGCCGTGCCATGCCGGGCCATGCCGGTGCCATGCCGTGCCATGCCGGTGCCATGCCGTGCCATGCCGGTGCCATGCCGTGCCATGCCGGTGCCATGCCGTGCCATGCCGGTGCCATGCCGTGCCATGCCGGTGCCATGCCGTGCCATGCCGGTGCCATGCCGTGCCATGCCGGTGCCATGCCGTGCCATGCCGGTGCCATGCCGGTGCCATGCCGGTGCCATGCCGGTGCCATGCCGGTGCCATGCCGGTGCCATGCCGGTGCCATGCCGGTGCCATGCCGTGCCATGCCGGTGCCATGCCGTGCCATGCCGGTGCCATGCCGTGCCATGCCGGTGCCATGCCGTGCCATGCCGGTGCCATGCCGTGCCATGCCGGTGCCATGCCGTGCCATGCCGGTGCCATGCCGGTGCCATGCCGTGCCATGCCGGTGCCATGCCGTGCCATGCCGTGCCATGCCGTGCCATGCCGTGCCATGCCGTGCCATGCCGTGCCATGCCGTGCCATGCCGTGCCATGCCGTGCCATGCCGGTGCCATGCCGTGCCATGCCGGTGCCATGCCGTGCCATGCCGGTGCCATGCCGTGCCATGCCGGTGCCATGCCGGTGCCATGCCGTGCCATGCCGGTGCCATGCCGTGCCATGCCGGTGCCATGCCGGTGCCATGCCGTGCCATGCCGGTGCCATGCCGTGCCATGCCGGTGCCATGCCGTGCCATGCCGGTGCCATGCCGAGCCATGCCGTGCCATGCCGGTGCCATGCCGTGCCATGCCGGTGCCATGCCGGTGCCATGCCGGTGCCATGCCGTGCCATGCCGGTGCCATGCCGTGCCATGCCGGTGCCATGCCGGTGCCATGCCGGTGCCATGCCGGTGCCATGCCGGTGCCATGCCGGTGCCATGCCGGTGCCATGCCGGTGCCATGCCGTGCCATGCCGGTGCCATGCCGTGCCATGCCGGTGCCATGCCGTGCCATGCCGGTGCCATGCCGTGCCATGCCGGTGCCATGCCGTGCCATGCCGGTGCCATGCCGTGCCATGCCGGTGCCATGCCGTGCCATGCCGGTGCCATGCCGTGCCATGCCGGTGCCATGCCGTGCCATGCCGGTGCCATGCCATTCCATGCCATTCCATGCCATTCCATGCCATTCCATGCCATTCCATGCCATTCCAAGCCATTCCATGCCATTCCATGCCATTCCATGCCATTCCATGCCATTCCATGCCATTCCATGCCATTCCATGCCATTCCATGCCATTCCATGCCATTCCATGCCATTCCATGCCATTCCATGCCATTCCATGCCATTCCATGCCATTCCATGCCATTCCATGCCATTCCATGCCATTCCATGCCATTCCATGCCATTCCATGCCATTCCATGCCATTCCATGCCGTGCCATGCCGGTGCCATGCCGTGCCATGCCGGTGCCATGCCGTGCCATGCCGGTGCCATGCCGTGCCATGCCGGTGCCATGCCGTGCCATGCCGGTGCCATGCCGTGCCATGCCGGTGCCATGCCGTGCCATGCCGGTGCCATGCCGTGCCATGCCGGTGCCATGCCGTGCCATGCCGGTGCCATGCCGTGCCATGCCGTGCCATGCCGTGCCATGCCGGGCCATGCGGTGCCATGCCGGGCCATGCGGTGCCATGCCATTCCATGCCATTCCATGCCAGTCCATGCCAGTCCATGCCATTCCATGCCATTCCATGCCATTCCATGCCATTCCATGCCATTCCATGCCATTCCATGCCATTCCATGCCATTCCATGCCATTCCATGCCATTCCATGCCATTCCATGCCATTCCATGCCATTCCATGCCATTCCATGCCATTCCATGCCATTCCATGCCATTCCATGCCATTCCATGCCATTCCATGCCATTCCATGCCGTGCCATGCCATTCCATGCCGTGCCATGCCATTCCATGCCGTGCCATGCCGGTGCCATGCCGTGCCATGCCGTGCCATGCCGGTGCCATGCCGTGCCATGCCGGTGCCATGCCGTGCCATGCCGGTGCCATGCCGTGCCATGCCGGTGCCATGCCGTGCCATGCCGGTGCCATGCCATTCCATGCCGGTGCCATGCCATTCCATGCCGGTGCCATGCCATTCCATGCCGGTGCCATGCCATTCCATGCCATTCCATGCCATTCCATGCCATTCCATGCCATTCCATGCCATTCCATGCCATTCCATGCCATTCCATGCCATTCCATGCCATTCCATGCCATTCCATGCCATTCCATGCCATTCCATGCCATTCCATGCCATTCCATGCCATTCCATGCCATTCCATGCCATTCCATGCCATTCCATGCCATTCCATGCCATTCCATGCCATTCCATGCCATTCCAAGCCATTCCATGCCATTCCAAGCCATTCCATGCCATTCCATGCCATTCCATGCCATTCCATGCCATTCCATGCCATTCCATGCCATTCCATGCCATTCCATGCCGTGCCATGCCGGTGCCATGCCGTGCCATGCCGGTGCCATGCCGTGCCATGCCGGTGCCATGCCGTGCCATGCCGGTGCCATGCCGTGCCATGCCGGTGCCATGCCGTGCCACGCCGGTGCCATGCCGTGCCATGCCGGTGCCATGCCGGTGCCATGCCGTGCCATGCCGGTGCCATGCCGTGCCATGCCGTGCCATGCCGTGCCATGCCGGTGCCATGCCGTGCCATGCCGGTGCCATGCCGTGCCATGCCGTGCCATGCCGTGCCATGCCGTGCCATGCCGTGCCATGCCGTGCCATGCCGTGCCATGCCGTGCCATGCCGTGCCATGCCGTGCCATGCCGTGCCATGCCGTGCCATGCCGTGCCATGCCGTGCCATGCCGTGCCATGCCGTGCCATGCCGTGCCATGCCGTGCCATGCCGTGCCATGCCGTGCCATGCCGTGCCATGCCGTGCCATGCCATTCCATGCGGTGCCATGCCATTCCATGCCATTCCATGCCAGTCCATGCCAGTCCATGCCATTCCATGCCACTCAATGCGGTGCCATGCCATTCCATGCCATTCCATGCCATTCCATGCCATTCCATGCCATTCCATGCCATTCCATGCCATTCCATGCCATTCCATGCCATTCCATGCCATTCCATGCCATTCCATGCCATTCCATGCCATTCCATGCCATTCCATGCCATTCCATGCCATTCCATGCCATTCCATGCCATTCCATGCCATTCCATGCCATTCCATGCCATTCCATGCCATTCCATGCCATTCCATGCCATTCCATGCCATTCCATGCCATTCCATGCCATTCCATGCCATTCCATGCCATTCCATGCCATTCCATGCCGTGCCATGCCGTGCCATGCCGTGCCATGCCGGTGCCATGCCGTGCCATGCCGGTGCCATGCCGTGCCATGCCGGTGCCATGCCGTGCCATGCCGGTGCCATGCCGTGCCATGCCGGTGCCATGCCGTGCCATGCCGGTGCCATGCCGTGCCATGCCGTGCCATGCCGTGCCATGCCGTGCCATGCCGTGCCATGCCGTGCCATGCCGTGCCATGCCGTGCCATGCCGTGCCATGCCGTGCCATGCCGTGCCATGCCGTGCCATGCCGTGCCATGCCGTGCCATGCCGTGCCATGCCGTGCCATGCCGTGCCATGCCGTGCCATGCCGTGCCATGCCGGTGCCATGCCGTGCCATGCCGGTGCCATGCCGTGCCATGCCGGTGCCATGCCGTGCCATGCCGGTGCCATGCCGTGCCATGCCGGTGCCATGCCGTGCCATGCCGGTGCCATGCCGTGCCATGCCGGTGCCATGCCGTGCCATGCCGGTGCCATGCCGTGCCATGCCGGTGCCATGCCGTGCCATGCCGGTGCCATGCCGTGCCATGCCGGTGCCATGCCGTGCCATGCCGGTGCCATGCCGTGCCATGCCGGTGCCATGCCGTGCCATGCCGTGCCATGCCGGTGCCATGCCGTGCCATGCCGGTGCCATGCCGTGCCATGCCGGTGCCATGCCGTGCCATGCCGGTGCCATGCCGGTGCCATGCCGGTGCCATGCCGGTGCCATGCCGGTGCCATGCCGGTGCCATGCCGGTGCCATGCCGGTCCCATGCCGGTGCCATGCCGGTGCCATGCCGGTGCCATGCCGGTGCCATGCCGGTGCCATGCCGGTGCCATGCCGGTGCCATGCCGGTGCCATGCCGTGCCATGCCGGTGCCATGCCGTGCCATGCCGGTGCCATGCCGTGCCATGCCGGTGCCATGCCGTGCCATGCCGGTGCCATGCCGTGCCATGCCGGTGCCATGCCGTGCCATGCCGGTGCCATGCCGTGCCATGCCGGTGCCATGCCGTGCCATGCCGGTGCCATGCCGTGCCATGCCGGTGCCATGCCGTGCCATGCCGGTGCCATGCCGGTGCCATTCCGGTGCCATGCCGGTGCCATGCCGGTGCCATGCCGGTGCCATGCCGGTGCCATGCCGGTGCCATGCCGGTGCCATGCCGGTGCCATGCCGTGCCATGCCGGTGCCATGCCGTGCCATGCCGGTGCCATGCCGTGCCATGCCGGTGCCATGCCGTGCCATGCCGGTGCCATGCCGTGCCATGCCGGTGCCATGCCGGTGCCATGCCGTGCCATGCCGGTGCCATGCCGGTGCCATGCCGTGCCATGCCGGTGCCATGCCGTGCCATGCCGGTGCCATGCCGTGCCATGCCGGTGCCATGCCGTGCCATGCCGTGCCATGCCGTGCCATGCCGTGCCATGCCGTGCCATGCCGTGCCATGCCGTGCCATGCCGTGCCATGCCGTGCCATGCCGTGCCATGCCGTGCCATGCCGTGCCATGCCGTGCCATGCCGTGCCATGCCGTGCCATGCCGTGCCATGCCGTGCCATGCCGTGCCATGCCGTGCCATGCCGTGCCATGCCGTGCCATGCCGTGCCATGCCGTGCCATGCCGTGCCATGCCGTGCCATGCCGTGCCATGCCGTGCCATGCCGTGCCATGCCGTGCCATGCCGTGCCATGCCGTGCCATGCCGTGCCATGCCGTGCCATGCCGTGCCATGCCGTGCCATGCCGTGCCATGCCGTGCCATGCCGTGCCATGCCGTGCCATGCCGTGCCATGCCGTGCCATGCCGTGCCATGCCGGTGCCATGCCGTGCCATGCCATTCCATGCGGTGCCATGCCATTCCATGCCATTCCATGCCAGTCCATGCCAGTCCATGCCATTCCATGCCACTCAATGCGGTGCCATGCCATTCCATGCCATTCCATGCCATTCCATGCCATTCCATGCCATTCCATGCCATTCCATGCCATTCCATGCCATTCCATGCCATTCCATGCCATTCCATGCCATTCCATGCCATTCCATGCCATTCCATGCCATTCCATGCCATTCCATGCCATTCCATGCCATTCCATGCCATTCCATGCCATTCCATGCCATTCCATGCCATTCCATGCCATTCCATGCCATTCCATGCCATTCCATGCCATTCCATGCCATTCCATGCCATTCCATGCCATTCCATGCCATTCCATGCCATTCCATGCCATTCCATGCCATTCCATGCCATTCCATGCCATTCCATGCCATTCCATGCCATTCCATGCCATTCCATGCCATTCCATGCCGTGCCATGCCATTCCATGCCGTGCCATGCCGTGCCATGCCGGTGCCATGCCGTGCCATGCCGTGCCATGCCGGTGCCATGCCGTGCCATGCCGGTGCCATGCCGTGCCATGCCGGTGCCATGCCGTGCCATGCCGTGCCATGCCGTGCCATGCCGTGCCATGCCGTGCCATGCCGTGCCATGCCGTGCCATGCCGTGCCATGCCGTGCCATGCCGTGCCATGCCGTGCCATGCCGTGCCATGCCGTTCCATGCCGTTCCATGCCGTTCCATGCCGTTCCATGCCGTTCCATGCCGTTCCATGCCGTTCCATGCCGTTCCATGCCGGTGCCATGCCGTGCCATGCCGGTGCCATGCCGTGCCATGCCGGTGCCATGCCGTGCCATGCCGGTGCCATGCCGTGCCATGCCGGTGCCATGCCGTGCCATGCCGGTGCCATGCCGTGCCATGCCGGTACCATGCCGGTGCCATGCCGGTGCCATGCCGGTGCCATGCCGGTGCCATGCCGGTGCCATGCCGGTGCCATGCCGTGCCATGCCGGTGCCATGCCGTGCCATGCCGGTGCCATGCCGTGCCATGCCGGTGCCATGCCGTGCCATGCCGGTGCCATGCCGTGCCATGCCGGTGCCATGCCGTGCCATGCCGGTGCCATGCCGTGCCATGCCGGTGCCATGCCGTGCCATGCCGGTGCCATGCCGTGCCATGCCGGTGCCATGCCGTGCCATGCCGGTGCCATGCCGGTGCCATGCCGTGCCATGCCGGTGCCATGCCGTGCCATGCCGGTGCCATGACGGTGCCATGCCGGTGCCATGCCGTGCCATGCCGTGCCATTCCATGCCATTCCGTGCCATTCCATGCCATTCCGTGCCATTCCATGCCATTCCGTGCCATTCCATGCCATTCCGTGCCATTCCATGCCATTCCCTGCCATTCCATGCCATTCCATGCCATTCCATGCCATTCCATGCCATTCCATGCCATTCCATGCCATTCCATGCCATTCCATGCCATTCCATGCCATTCCATGCCATTCCATGCCATTCCATGCCATTCCATGCCATTCCATGCCATTCCATGCCATTCCATGCCATTCCATGCCATTCCATGCCATTCCATGCCATTCCATGCCATTCCATGCCATTCCATGCCATTCCATGCCATTCCATGCCATTCCATGCCATTCCATGCCATTCCATGCCATTCCATGCCATTCCATGCCATTCCATGCCATTCCATGCCATTCCATGCCATTCCATGCCATTCCATGCCATTCCATGCCATTCCATGCCATTCCATGCCATTCCATGCCATTCCATGCCATTCCATGCCATTCCATGCCATTCCATGCCATTCCATGCCATTCCATGCCATTCCATGCCATTCCATGCCATTCCATGCCATTCCATGCCATTCCATGCCATTCCATGCCATTCCATGCCATTCCATGCCATTCCATGCCATTCCATGCCATTCCATGCCATTCCATGCCATTCCATGCCATTCCATGCCATTCCATGCCATTCCATGCCATTCCATGCCATTCCATGCCATTCCATGCCATTCCATGCCATTCCATGCCATTCCATGCCATTCCATGCCATTCCATGCCATTCCATGCCATTCCATGCCATTCCATGCCATTCCATGCCATTCCATGCCATTCCATGCCATTCCATGCCATTCCATGCCATTCCATGCCATTCCATGCCATTCCATGCCATTCCATGCCATTCCATGCCATTCCATGCCATTCCATGCCATTCCATGCCATTCCATGCCATTCCATGCCATTCCATGCCATTCCATGCCATTCCATGCCATTCCATGCCATTCCATGCCATTCCATGCCATTCCATGCCATTCCATGCCATTCCATGCCATTCCATGCCATTCCATGCCATTCCATGCCATTCCATGCCGTGCCATGCCATTCCATGCCGTGCCATGCCGTGCCATGCCGGTGCCATGCCGTGCCATGCCGGTGCCATGCCGTGCCATGCCGTGCGATGCCGGTGCCATGCCGTGCCATGCCGTGCCATGCCGTGCCATGCCGTGCCATGCCGTGCCATGCCGTGCCATGCCGTGCCATGCCGTGCCATGCCGTGCCATGCCGTGCCATGCCGTGCCATGCCGTGCCATGCCGTGCCATGCCGTGCCATGCCGTGCCATGCCTTTCCAT
This sequence comes from Cryptus armator, assembly GCA_963971235.1. Lineage (NCBI taxonomy): Eukaryota > Metazoa > Arthropoda > Insecta > Hymenoptera > Ichneumonidae > Cryptus > Cryptus armator. Next base: position 134,705 of record CAXARG010000094.1, on the reverse strand, counting down.
GCCGTTCCATGCCGTTCCATGCCGTTCCATGCCGTTCCATGCCGTTCCATGCCGTTCCATGCCGTTCCATGCCGGTGCCATGCCGTGCCATGCCGGTGCCATGCCGTGCCATGCCGGTGCCATGCCGTGCCATGCCGGTGCCATGCCGTGCCATGCCGGTGCCATGCCGTGCCATGCCGGTGCCATGCCGTGCCATGCCGGTGCCATGCCGTGCCATGCCGGTGCCATGCCGTGCCATGCCGGTGCCATGCCGTGCCATGCCGGTACCATGCCGGTGCCATGCCGGTGCCATGCCGGTGCCATGCCGGTGCCATGCCGTGCCATGCCGGTGCCATGCCGTGCCATGCCGGTGCCATGCCGTGCCATGCCGGTGCCATGCCGTGCCATGCCGGTGCCATGCCGTGCCATGCCGGTGCCATGCCGTGCCATGCCGGTGCCATGCCGTGCCATGCCGGTGCCATGCCGTGCCATGCCGGGCCATGCCGGTGCCATGCCGTGCCATGCCGGTGCCATGCCGTGCCATGCCGGTGCCATGCCGTGCCATGCCGGTGCCATGCCGTGCCATGCCGGTGCCATGCCGTGCCATGCCGGTGCCATGCCGTGCCATGCCGGTGCCATGCCGTGCCATGCCGGTGCCATGCCGTGCCATGCCGGTGCCATGCCGTGCCATGCCGGTGCCATGCCGTGCCATGCCGGTGCCATGCCGGTGCCATGCCGGTGCCATGCCGGTGCCATGCCGGTGCCATGCCGGTGCCATGCCGGTGCCATGCCGGTGCCATGCCGTGCCATGCCGGTGCCATGCCGTGCCATGCCGGTGCCATGCCGTGCCATGCCGGTGCCATGCCGTGCCATGCCGGTGCCATGCCGTGCCATGCCGGTGCCATGCCGGTGCCATGCCGTGCCATGCCGGTGCCATGCCGTGCCATGCCGTGCCATGCCGTGCCATGCCGTGCCATGCCGTGCCATGCCGTGCCATGCCGTGCCATGCCGTGCCATGCCGTGCCATGCCGTGCCATGCCGGTGCCATGCCGTGCCATGCCGGTGCCATGCCGTGCCATGCCGGTGCCATGCCGTGCCATGCCGGTGCCATGCCGTGCCATGCCGGTGCCATGCCGGTGCCATGCCGTGCCATGCCGGTGCCATGCCGTGCCATGCCGGTGCCATGCCGGTGCCATGCCGTGCCATGCCGGTGCCATGCCGTGCCATGCCGGTGCCATGCCGTGCCATGCCGGTGCCATGCCGAGCCATGCCGTGCCATGCCGGTGCCATGCCGTGCCATGCCGGTGCCATGCCGGTGCCATGCCGGTGCCATGCCGTGCCATGCCGGTGCCATGCCGGTGCCATGCCGGTGCCATGCCGGTGCCATGCCGGTGCCATGCCGGTGCCATGCCGGTGCCATGCCGGTGCCATGCCGTGCCATGCCGGTGCCATGCCGTGCCATGCCGGTGCCATGCCGTGCCATGCCGGTGCCATGCCGTGCCATGCCGGTGCCATGCCGTGCCATGCCGGTGCCATGCCGTGCCATGCCGGTGCCATGCCGTGCCATGCCGGTGCCATGCCGTGCCATGCCGGTGCCATGCCATTCCATGCCATTCCATGCCATTCCATGCCATTCCATGCCATTCCATGCCATTCCAAGCCATTCCATGCCATTCCATGCCATTCCATGCCATTCCATGCCATTCCATGCCATTCCATGCCATTCCATGCCATTCCATGCCATTCCATGCCATTCCATGCCATTCCATGCCATTCCATGCCATTCCATGCCATTCCATGCCATTCCATGCCATTCCATGCCATTCCATGCCATTCCATGCCATTCCATGCCATTCCATGCCATTCCATGCCGTGCCATGCCGGTGCCATGCCGTGCCATGCCGGTGCCATGCCGTGCCATGCCGGTGCCATGCCGTGCCATGCCGGTGCCATGCCGTGCCATGCCGGTGCCATGCCGTGCCATGCCGGTGCCATGCCGTGCCATGCCGGTGCCATGCCGTGCCATGCCGGTGCCATGCCATTCCATGCCGGTGCCATGCCATTCCATGCCGGTGCCATGCCATTCCATGCCGGTGCCATGCCATTCCATGCCATTCCATGCCATTCCATGCCATTCCATGCCATTCCATGCCATTCCATGCCATTCCATGCCATTCCATGCCATTCCATGCCATTCCATGCCATTCCATGCCATTCCATGCCATTCCATGCCATTCCATGCCATTCCATGCCATTCCATGCCATTCCATGCCATTCCATGCCATTCCATGCCATTCCATGCCATTCCATGCCATTCCATGCCATTCCATGCCATTCCATGCCATTCCAAGCCATTCCATGCCATTCCAAGCCATTCCATGCCATTCCATGCCATTCCATGCCATTCCATGCCATTCCATGCCATTCCATGCCATTCCATGCCATTCCATGCCGTGCCATGCCGGTGCCATGCCGTGCCATGCCGGTGCCATGCCGTGCCATGCCGGTGCCATGCCGTGCCATGCCGGTGCCATGCCGTGCCATGCCGGTGCCATGCCGTGCCACGCCGGTGCCATGCCGGTGCCATGCCGTGCCATGCCGGTGCCATGCCGTGCCATGCCGTGCCATGCCGTGCCATGCCGGTGCCATGCCGTGCCATGCCGGTGCCATGCCGTGCCATGCCGTGCCATGCCGTGCCATGCCGTGCCATGCCGTGCCATGCCGTGCCATGCCGTGCCATGCCGTGCCATGCCGTGCCATGCCGTGCCATGCCGTGCCATGCCGTGCCATGCCGTGCCATGCCGTGCCATGCCGTGCCATGCCGTGCCATGCCGTGCCATGCCGTGCCATGCCGTGCCATGCCGTGCCATGCCGTGCCATGCCATTCCATGCGGTGCCATGCCATTCCATGCCATTCCATGCCAGTCCATGCCAGTCCATGCCATTCCATGCCACTCAATGCGGTGCCATGCCATTCCATGCCATTCCATGCCATTCCATGCCATTCCATGCCATTCCATGCCATTCCATGCCATTCCATGCCATTCCATGCCATTCCATGCCATTCCATGCCATTCCATGCCATTCCATGCCATTCCATGCCATTCCATGCCATTCCATGCCATTCCATGCCATTCCATGCCATTCCATGCCATTCCATGCCATTCCATGCCATTCCATGCCATTCCATGCCATTCCATGCCATTCCATGCCATTCCATGCCATTCCATGCCATTCCATGCCATTCCATGCCATTCCATGCCATTCCATGCCATTCCATGCCATTCCATGCCATTCCATGCCATTCCATGCCATTCCATGCCATTCCATGCCATTCCATGCCATTCCATGCCATTCCATGCCGTGCCATGCCGTGCCATGCCGTGCCATGCCGGTGCCATGCCGTGCCATGCCGGTGCCATGCCGTGCCATGCCGGTGCCATGCCGTGCCATGCCGGTGCCATGCCGTGCCATGCCGGTGCCATGCCGTGCCATGCCGGTGCCATGCCGTGCCATGCCGGTGCCATGCCGTGCCATGCCGTGCCATGCCGTGCCATGCCGTGCCATGCCGTGCCATGCCGTGCCATGCCGTGCCATGCCGTGCCATGCCGTGCCATGCCGTGCCATGCCGTGCCATGCCGTGCCATGCCGTGCCATGCCGTGCCATGCCGTGCCATGCCGTGCCATGCCGTGCCATGCCGTGCCATGCCGTGCCATGCCGTGCCATGCCGTGCCATGCCGTGCCATGCCGTGCCATGCCGTGCCATGCCGTGCCATGCCGGTGCCATGCCGTGCCATGCCGGTGCCATGCCGTGCCATGCCGGTGCCATGCCGTGCCATGCCGGTGCCATGCCGTGCCATGCCGGTGCCATGCCGTGCCATGCCGGTGCCATGCCGTGCCATGCCGGTGCCATGCCGTGCCATGCCGGTGCCATGCCGTGCCATGCCGGTGCCATGCCGTGCCATGCCGGTGCCATGCCGTGCCATGCCGGTGCCATGCCGTGCCATGCCGGTGCCATGCCGTGCCATGCCGTGCCATGCCGGTGCCATGCCGTGCCATGCCGGTGCCATGCCGTGCCATGCCGGTGCCATGCCGTGCCATGCCGGTGCCATGCCGGTGCCATGCCGGTGCCATGCCGGTGCCATGCCGGTGCCATGCCGGTGCCATGCCGGTGCCATGCCGGTCCCATGCCGGTGCCATGCCGGTGCCATGCCGGTGCCATGCCGGTGCCATGCCGGTGCCATGCCGGTGCCATGCCGGTGCCATGCCGTGCCATGCCGGTGCCATGCCGTGCCATGCCGGTGCCATGCCGTGCCATGCCGGTGCCATGCCGTGCCATGCCGGTGCCATGCCGTGCCATGCCGGTGCCATGCCGTGCCATGCCGGTGCCATGCCGTGCCATGCCGGTGCCATGCCGTGCCATGCCGGTGCCATGCCGGTGCCATTCCGGTGCCATGCCGGTGCCATGCCGGTGCCATGCCGGTGCCATGCCGGTGCCATGCCGGTGCCATGCCGGTGCCATGCCGGTGCCATGCCGGTGCCATGCCGGTGCCATGCCGGTGCCATGCCGGTGCCATGCCGTGCCATGCCGGTGCCATGCCGTGCCATGCCGGTGCCATGCCGTGCCATGCCGGTGCCATGCCGTGCCATGCCGGTGCCATGCCGTGCCATGCCGGTGCCATGCCGGTGCCATGCCGTGCCATGCCGGTGCCATGCCGTGCCATGCCGGTGCCATGCCGTGCCATGCCGGTGCCATGCCGTGCCATGCCGGTGCCATGCCGTGCCATGCCGTGCCATGCCGTGCCATGCCGTGCCATGCCGTGCCATGCCGTGCCATGCCGTGCCATGCCGTGCCATGCCGTGCCATGCCGTGCCATGCCGTGCCATGCCGTGCCATGCCGTGCCATGCCGTGCCATGCCGTGCCATGCCGTGCCATGCCGTGCCATGCCGTGCCATGCCGTGCCATGCCGTGCCATGCCGTGCCATGCCGTGCCATGCCGTGCCATGCCGTGCCATGCCGTGCCATGCCGTGCCATGCCGTGCCATGCCGTGCCATGCCGTGCCATGCCGTGCCATGCCGTGCCATGCCGTGCCATGCCGTGCCATGCCGTGCCATGCCGTGCCATGCCGGTGCCATGCCGTGCCATGCCATTCCATGCGGTGCCATGCCATTCCATGCCATTCCATGCCAGTCCATGCCAGTCCATGCCATTCCATGCCACTCAATGCGGTGCCATGCCATTCCATGCCATTCCATGCCATTCCATGCCATTCCATGCCATTCCATGCCATTCCATGCCATTCCATGCCATTCCATGCCATTCCATGCCATTCCATGCCATTCCATGCCATTCCATGCCATTCCATGCCATTCCATGCCATTCCATGCCATTCCATGCCATTCCATGCCATTCCATGCCATTCCATGCCATTCCATGCCATTCCATGCCATTCCATGCCATTCCATGCCATTCCATGCCATTCCATGCCATTCCATGCCATTCCATGCCATTCCATGCCATTCCATGCCATTCCATGCCATTCCATGCCATTCCATGCCATTCCATGCCATTCCATGCCATTCCATGCCATTCCATGCCATTCCATGCCATTCCATGCCATTCCATGCCATTCCATGCCATTCCATGCCATTCCATGCCATTCCATGCCATTCCATGCCGTGCCATGCCATTCCATGCCGTGCCATGCCGTGCCATGCCGGTGCCATGCCGTGCCATGCCGTGCCATGCCGGTGCCATGCCGTGCCATGCCGGTGCCATGCCGTGCCATGCCGGTGCCATGCCGTGCCATGCCGTGCCATGCCGTGCCATGCCGTGCCATGCCGTGCCATGCCGTGCCATGCCGTGCCATGCCGTGCCATGCCGTGCCATGCCGTGCCATGCCGTGCCATGCCGTGCCATGCCGTTCCATGCCGTTCCATGCCGTTCCATGCCGTTCCATGCCGTTCCATGCCGTTCCATGCCGTTCCATGCCGTTCCATGCCGGTGCCATGCCGTGCCATGCCGGTGCCATGCCGTGCCATGCCGGTGCCATGCCGTGCCATGCCGGTGCCATGCCGTGCCATGCCGGTGCCATGCCGTGCCATGCCGGTGCCATGCCGTGCCATGCCGGTACCATGCCGGTGCCATGCCGGTGCCATGCCGGTGCCATGCCGGTGCCATGCCGGTGCCATGCCGGTGCCATGCCGTGCCATGCCGGTGCCATGCCGTGCCATGCCGGTGCCATGCCGTGCCATGCCGGTGCCATGCCGTGCCATGCCGGTGCCATGCCGTGCCATGCCGGTGCCATGCCGTGCCATGCCGGTGCCATGCCGTGCCATGCCGGTGCCATGCCGTGCCATGCCGGTGCCATGCCGTGCCATGCCGGTGCCATGCCGTGCCATGCCGGTGCCATGCCGGTGCCATGCCGTGCCATGCCGGTGCCATGCCGTGCCATGCCGGTGCCATGACGGTGCCATGCCGGTGCCATGCCGTGCCATGCCGTGCCATTCCATGCCATTCCGTGCCATTCCATGCCATTCCGTGCCATTCCATGCCATTCCGTGCCATTCCATGCCATTCCGTGCCATTCCATGCCATTCCCTGCCATTCCATGCCATTCCATGCCATTCCATGCCATTCCATGCCATTCCATGCCATTCCATGCCATTCCATGCCATTCCATGCCATTCCATGCCATTCCATGCCATTCCATGCCATTCCATGCCATTCCATGCCATTCCATGCCATTCCATGCCATTCCATGCCATTCCATGCCATTCCATGCCATTCCATGCCATTCCATGCCATTCCATGCCATTCCATGCCATTCCATGCCATTCCATGCCATTCCATGCCATTCCATGCCATTCCATGCCATTCCATGCCATTCCATGCCATTCCATGCCATTCCATGCCATTCCATGCCATTCCATGCCATTCCATGCCATTCCATGCCATTCCATGCCATTCCATGCCATTCCATGCCATTCCATGCCATTCCATGCCATTCCATGCCATTCCATGCCATTCCATGCCATTCCATGCCATTCCATGCCATTCCATGCCATTCCATGCCATTCCATGCCATTCCATGCCATTCCATGCCATTCCATGCCATTCCATGCCATTCCATGCCATTCCATGCCATTCCATGCCATTCCATGCCATTCCATGCCATTCCATGCCATTCCATGCCATTCCATGCCATTCCATGCCATTCCATGCCATTCCATGCCATTCCATGCCATTCCATGCCATTCCATGCCATTCCATGCCATTCCATGCCATTCCATGCCATTCCATGCCATTCCATGCCGTGCCATGCCATTCCATGCCGTGCCATGCCGTGCCATGCCGGTGCCATGCCGTGCCATGCCGGTGCCATGCCGTGCCATGCCGGTGCCATGCCGTGCGATGCCGGTGCCATGCCGTGCCATGCCGTGCCATGCCGTGCCATGCCGTGCCATGCCGTGCCATGCCGTGCCATGCCGTGCCATGCCGTGCCATGCCGTGCCATGCCGTGCCATGCCGTGCCATGCCGTGCCATGCCGTGCCATGCCGTGCCATGCCGTGCCATGCCGTGCCATGCCTTTCCATGCCGTTCCATGCCGTTCCATGCCGTTCCATGCCGTTCCATGCCGTTCCATGCCGTTCCATGCCGTTCCATGCCGGTGCCATGCCGTGCCATGCCGGTGCCATGCCGTGCCATGCCGGTGCCATGCCGTGCCATGCCGGTGCCATGCCGTGCCATGCCGGTGCCATGCCGTGCCATGCCGGTGCCATGCCGTGCCATGCCGGTGCCATGCCGTGCCATGCCGGTGCCATGCCGTGCCATGCCGGTACCATGCCGGTGCCATGCCGGTGCCATGCCGGTGCCATGCCGGTGCCATGCCGTGCCATGCCGGTGCCATGCCGTGCCATGCCGGTGCCATGCCGTGCCATGCCGGTGCCATGCCGTGCCATGCCGGTGCCATGCCGTGCCATGCCGGTGCCATGCCGTGCCATGCCGGTGCCATGCCGTGCCATGCCGGTGCCATGCCGTGCCATGCCGGTGCCATGCCGTGCCATGCCGGTGCCATGCCGTGCCATGCCGGTGCCATGCCGTGCCATGCCGGTGCCATGCCGTGCCATGCCGGTGCCATGCCGGTGCCATGCCGTGCCATGCCGTGCCATGCCGTGCCATGCCGTGCCATGCCGTGCCATGCCGTGCCATGCCGTGCCATGCCGTGCCATGCCGTGCCATGCCGTGCCATGCCGTGCCATGCCGTGCCATGCCGTGCCATGCCGTGCCATGCCGTGCCATGCCGTGCCATGCCGTGCCATGCCGTGCCATGCCGTGCCATGCCGTGCCATGCCGTGCCATGCCATTCCATGCGGTGCCATGCCAGTCCATGCCATTCCATGCCAGTCCATGCCAGTCCATGCCATTCCATGCCACTCAATGCGGTGCCATGCCATTCCATGCCATTCCATGCCATTCCATGCCATTCCATGCCATTCCATGCCATTCCATGCCATTCCATGCCATTCCATGCCATTCCATGCCATTCCATGCCATTCCATGCCATTCCATGCCATTCCATGCCATTCCATGCCATTCCATGCCATTCCATGCCATTCCATGCCATTCCATGCCATTCCATGCCATTCCATGCCATTCCATGCCATTCCATGCCATTCCATGCCATTCCATGCCATTCCATGCCATTCCATGCCATTCCATGCCATTCCATGCCATTCCATGCCATTCCATGCCATTCCATGCCATTCCATGCCATTCCATGCCATTCCATGCCATTCCATGCCATTCCATGCCATTCCATGCCATTCCATGCCATTGCCATGCCATTGCGGTGCCATGCCGGTGCCATGCCGTGCCATGCCGGTGCCATGCCGTGCCATGCCGGTGCCATGCCGTGCCATGCCGGTGCCATGCCGTGCCATGCCGGTGCCATGCCGTGCCATGCCGGTGCCATGCCGTGCCATGCCGGTGCCATGCCGTGCCATGCCGGTGCCATGCCGTGCCATGCCGGTGCCATGCCGTGCCATGCCGGTGCCATGCCGTGCCATGCCGGTGCCATGCCGTGCCATGCCGGTGCCATGCCGGTGCCATGCCGTGCCATGCCGGTGCCATGCCGTGCCATGCCGGTGCCATGCCGTGCCATGCCGGTGCCATGACGGTGCCATGCCGGTGCCATGCCGTGCCATGCCGTGCCATGCCGTGCCATTCCGTGCCATTCCATGCCATTCCGTGCCATTCCATGCCATTCCATGCCATTCCATGCCATTCCATGCCATTCCATGCCATTCCATGCCATTCCATGCCATTCCATGCCATTCCATGCCATTCCATGCCATTCCATGCCATTCCATGCCATTCCATGCCATTCCATGCCATTCCATGCCATTCCATGCCATTCCATGCCATTCCATGCCATTCCATGCCATTCCATGCCATTCCATGCCATTCCATGCCATTCCATGCCATTCCATGCCATTCCATGCCATTCCATGCCATTCCATGCCATTCCATGCCATTCCATGCCATTCCATGCCATTCCATGCCATTCCATGCCATTCCATGCCATTCCATGCCATTCCATGCCATTCCATGCCATTCCATGCCATTCCATGCCATTCCATGCCATTCCATGCCATTCCATGCCATTCCATGCCATTCCATGCCATTCCATGCCATTCCATGCCATTCCATGCCATTCCATGCCATTCCATGCCATTCCATGCCATTCCATGCCATTCCATGCCATTCCATGCCATTCCATGCCATTCCATGCCATTCCATGCCATTCCATGCCATTCCATGCCATTCCATGCCATTCCATGCCATTCCATGCCATTCCATGCCATTCCATGCCATTCCATGCCATTCCATGCCATTCCATGCCATTCCATGCCATTCCATGCCATTCCATGCCGTGCCATGCCGTGCCATGCCGTGCCATGCCGGTGCCATGCCGGTGCCATGCCGTGCCATGCCGGTGCCATGCCATTCCATGCCATTCCATGCCATTCCATGCCATTCCATGCCATTCCATGCCATTCCATGCCATTCCATGCCATTCCATGCCATTCCATGCCATTCCATGCCATTCCATGCCATTCCATGCCATTCCATGCCATTCCATGCCATTCCATGCCATTCCATGCCATTCCATGCCATTCCATGCCATTCCATGCCATTCCATGCCATTCCATGCCATTCCATGCCATTCCATGCCATTCCATGCCATTCCATGCCATTCCATGCCATTCCATGCCATTCCATGCCATTCCATGCCATTCCATGCCATTCCAAGCCATTCCATGCCATTCCATGCCGTGCCATGCCGGTGCCATGCCGTGCCATGCCGGTGCCATGCCGTGCCATGCCGGTGCCATGCCGTGCCATGCCGGTGCCATGCCGTGCCATGCCGGTGCCATGCCGTGCCATGCCGGTGCCATGCCGTGCCATGCCGGTGCCATGCCGTGCCATGCCGGTGCCATGCCGTGCCATGCCGGTGCCATGCCGTGCCATGCCGGTGCCATGCCGTGCCATGCCGGTGCCATGCCGTGCCATGCCGGTGCCATGCCGTGCCATGCCGGTGCCATGCCGTGCCATGCCGGTGCCATGCCGTGCCATGCCGGTGCCATGCCGTGCCATGCCGGTGCCATGCCGTGCCATGCCGTGCCATGCCGTGCCATGCCGTGCCATGCCGTGCCATGCCGTGCCATGCCGTGCCATGCCGTGCCATGCCGTGCCATGCCGTGCCATGCCGTGCCATGCCGTGCCATGCCGTGCCATGCCGTGCCATGCCGTGCCATGCCGTGCCATGCCGTGCCATGCCGTGCCATGCCGTGCCATGCCGTGCCATGCCGTGCCATGCCGTGCCATGCCGTGCCATGCCGTGCCATGCCGTGCCATGCCGTGCCATGCCGGTGCCATGCCGTGCCATGCCGGTGCCATGCCGTGCCATGCCGGTGCCATGCCGTGCCATGCCGGTGCCATGCCGTGCCATGCCGGTGCCATGCCGTGCCATGCCGGTGCCATGCCGTGCCATGCCGGTGCCATGCCGTGCCATGCCGGTGCCATGCCGTGCCATGCCGGTGCCATGCCGTGCCATGCCGTGCCATGCCGGTGCCATGCCGTGCCATGCCGGTGCCATGCCGTGCCATGCCGGTGCCATGCCGTGCCATGCCGGTGCCATGCCGTGCCATGCCGGTGCCATGCCGTGCCATGCCGGTGCCATGCCGGTGCCATGCCGGTGCCATGCCGGTGCCATGCCGGTGCCATGCCGGTGCCATGCCGGTGCCATGCCGGTGCCATGCCGGTGCCATGCCGGTGCCATGCCGGTGCCATGCCGGTGCCATGCCGGTGCCATGCCGTGCCATGCCGGTGCCATGCCGTGCCATGCCGGTGCCATGCCGTGCCATGCCGGTGCCATGCCGTGCCATGCCGGTGCCATGCCGTGCCATGCCGGTGCCATGCCGTGCCATGCCGGTGCCATGCCGTGCCATGCCGGTGCCATGCCGTGCCATGCCGGTGCCATGCCGTGCCATGCCGGTGCCATGCCGGTGCCATTCCGGTGCCATGCCGGTGCCATGCCGGTGCCATGCCGGTGCCATGCCGGTGCCATGCCGGTGCCATGCCGTGCCATGCCGGTGCCATGCCGTGCCATGCCGGTGCCATGCCGTGCCATGCCGGTGCCATGCCGTGCCATGCCGGTGCCATGCCGTGCCATGCCGGTGCCATGCCGTGCCATGCCGGTGCCATGCCGGTGCCATGCCGGTGCCATGCCGGTGCCATGCCGGTGCCATGCCGGTGCCATGCCGGTGCCATGCCGTGCCATGCCGGTGCCATGCCGTGCCATTCCATGCCATTCCATGCCATTCCATGCCATTCCGTGCCATTCCATGCCATTCCGTGCCATTCCATGCCATTCCATGCCATTCCATGCCATTCCATGCCATTCCATGCCATTCCATGCCATTCCATGCCATTCCATGCCATTCCATGCCATTCCATGCCATTCCATGCCATTCCATGCCATTCCATGCCATTCCATGCCATTCCATGCCATTCCATGCCATTCCATGCCATTCCATGCCATTCCATGCCATTCCATGCCATTCCATGCCATTCCATGCCATTCCATGCCATTCCATGCCATTCCATGCCATTCCATGCCATTCCATGCCATTCCATGCCATTCCATGCCATTCCATGCCATTCCATGCCATTCCATGCCATTCCATGCCATTCCATGCCATTCCATGCCATTCCATGCCATTCCATGCCATTCCATGCCATTCCATGCCATTCCATGCCATTCCATGCCATTCCATGCCATTCCATGCCATTCCATGCCATTCCATGCCATTCCATGCCATTCCATGCCATTCCATGCCATTCCATGCCATTCCATGCCATTCCATGCCATTCCATGCCATTCCATGCCATTCCATGCCGGTGCCATGCCGTGCCATGCCGGTGCCATGCCGTGCCATGCCGTGCCATGCCGGTGCCATGCCGTGCCATGCCGGTGCCATGCCATTCCATGCCGGTGCCATGCCATTCCATGCCGGTGCCATGCCATTCCATGCCATTCCATGCCATTCCATGCCATTCCATGCCATTCCATGCCATTCCATGCCATTCCATGCCATTCCATGCCATTCCATGCCATTCCATGCCATTCCATGCCATTCCATGCCATTCCATGCCATTCCATGCCATTCCATGCCATTCCATGCCATTCCATGCCATTCCATGCCATTCCATGCCATTCCATGCCATTCCATGCCATTCCATGCCATTCCATGCCATTCCATGCCATTCCATGCCATTCCATGCCATTCCATGCCATTCCATGCCATTCCATGCCATTCCATGCCATTCCATGCCATTCCATGCCATTCCATGCCATTCCATGCCATTCCATGCCATTCCATGCCATTCCATGCCATTCCATGCCATTCCATGCCATTCCATGCCATTCCATGCCATTCCATGCCATTCCATGCCATTCCATGCCATTCCATGCCATTCCATGCCATTCCATGCCATTCCATGCCATTCCATGCCATTCCATGCCATTCCATGCCATTCCATGCCATTCCATGCCATTCCATGCCATTCCATGCCATTCCATGCCATTCCATGCCATTCCATGCCATTCCATGCCATTCCATGCCATTCCATGCCATTCCATGCCATTCCATGCCATTCCATGCCATTCCATGCCATTCCATGCCATTCCATGCCATTCCATGCCATTCCATGCCATTCCATGCCATTCCATGCCGGTGCCATGCCGTGCCATGCCGGTGCCATGCCGTGCCATGCCGTGCCATGCCGGTGCCATGCCGTGCCATGCCGGTGCCATGCCATTCCATGCCGGTGCCATGCCATTCCATGCCGGTGCCATGCCATTCCATGCCATTCCATGCCATTCCATGCCATTCCATGCCATTCCATGCCATTCCATGCCATTCCATGCCATTCCATGCCATTCCATGCCATTCCATGCCATTCCATGCCATTCCATGCCATTCCATGCCATTCCATGCCATTCCATGCCATTCCATGCCATTCCATGCCATTCCATGCCATTCCATGCCATTCCATGCCATTCCATGCCATTCCATGCCATTCCATGCCATTCCATGCCATTCCATGCCATTCCATGCCATTCCATGCCATTCCATGCCATTCCATGCCATTCCATGCCATTCCATGCCATTCCAAGCCATTCCAAGCCATTCCATGCCATTCCATGCCATTCCATGCCATTCCATGCCATTCCATGCCATTCCATGCCGTGCCATGCCGGTGCCATGCCGTGCCATGCCGGTGCCATGCCGTGCCATGCCGGTGCCATGCCGTGCCATGCCGGTGCCATGCCGTGCCATGCCGGTGCCATGCCGTGCCATGCCGGTGCCATGCCGTGCCATGCCGGTGCCATGCCGTGCCATGCCGGTGCCATGCCGTGCCATGCCGGTGCCATGCCGTGCCATGCCGTGCCATGCCGTGCCATGCCGTGCCATGCCGGTGCCATGCCGTGCCATGCCGGTGCCATGCCGTGCCATGCCGGTGCCATGCCGTGCCATGCCGGTGCCATGCCGTGCCATGCCGGTGCCATGCCGTGCCATGCCGGTGCCATGCCGTGCCATGCCGGTGCCATGCCGTGCCATGCCGGTGCCATGCCGTGCCATGCCGGTGCCATGCCGTGCCATGCCGGTGCCATGCCGTGCCATGCCGGTGCCATGCCGTGCCATGCCGGTGCCATGCCGTGCCATGCCGGTGCCATGCCGTGCCATGCCGGTGCCATGCCGTGCCATGCCGGTGCCATGCCGTGCCATGCCGGTGCCATGCCGTGCCATGCCGGTGCCATGCCGTGCCATGCCGGTGCCATGCCGTGCCATGCCGGTGCCATGCCGTGCCATGCCGTGCCATGCCGGTGCCATGCCGTGCCATGCCGGTGCCATGCCGTGCCATGCCGGTGCCATGCCGTGCCATGCCGGTGCCATGCCGTGCCATGCCGGTGCCATGCCGTGCCATGCCGGTGCCATGCCGTGCCATGCCGGTGCCATGCCGTGCCATGCCGGTGCCATGCCGTGCCATGCCGGTGCCATGCCGTGCCATGCCGGTGCCATGCCGTGCCATGCCGGTGCCATGCCGTGCCATGCCGTGCCATGCCGTGCCATGCCGTGCCATGCCGTGCCATGCCGTGCCATGCCGTGCCATGCCGTGCCATGCCGTGCCATGCCGTGCCATGCCGTGCCATGCCGTGCCATGCCGTGCCATGCCGTGCCATGCCGTGCCATGCCGTGCCATGCCGTGCCATGCCGTGCCATGCCGGTGCCATGCCGTGCCATGCCGGTGCCATGCCGTGCCATGCCGGTGCCATGCCGTGCCATGCCGTGCCATGCCGGTGCCATGCCGTGCCATGCCGGTGCCATGCCGTGCCATGCCGGTGCCATGCCGTGCCATGCCGGTGCCATGCCGTGCCATGCCGGTGCCATGCCGTGCCATGCCGGTGCCATGCCGTGCCATGCCGTGCCATGCCGGTGCCATGCCGGTGCCATGCCGGTGCCATGCCGTGCCATGCCGGTGCCATGCCGGTGCCATGCCGGTGCCATGCCGGTGCCATGCCGGTGCCATGCCGGTGCCATGCCGTGCCATGCCGGTGCCATGCCGTGCCATGCCGGTGCCATGCCGTGCCATGCCGGTGCCATGCCGTGCCATGCCGGTGCCATGCCGTGCCATGCCGGTGCCATGCCGTGCCATGCCGGTGCCATGCCGTGCCATGCCGGTGCCATGCCATTCCATGCCATTCCATGCCATTCCATGCCATTCCATGCCATTCCATGCCATTCCATGCCATTCCATGCCATTCCATGCCATTCCATGCCATTCCATGCCATTCCATGCCATTCCATGCCATTCCAAGCCATTCCATGCCATTCCATGCCATTCCATGCCATTCCATGCCATTCCATGCCATTCCATGCCATTCCATGCCATTCCATGCCATTCCATGCCATTCCATGCCATTCCATGCCATTCCATGCCATTCCATGCCATTCCATGCCATTCCATGCCATTCCATGCCGTGCCATGCCGGTGCCATGCCGTGCCATGCCGTGCCATGCCGGTGCCATGCCGTGCCATGCCGGTGCCATGCCGTGCCATGCCGGTGCCATGCCGTGCCATGCCGGTGCCATGCCGTGCCATGCCGGTGCCATGCCGTGCCATGCCGGTGCCATGCCGGTGCCATGCCGTGCCATGCCGTGCCATGCCGTGCCATGCCGGGCCATGCGGTGCCATGCCATTCCATGCCATTCCATGCCAGTCCATGCCATTCCATGCCATTCCATGCCATTCCATGCCATTCCATGCCATTCCATGCCATTCCATGCCATTCCATGCCATTCCATGCCATTCCATGCCGTGCCATGCCATTCCATGCCGTGCCATGCCATTCCATGCCGTGCCATGCCGGTGCCATGCCGTGCCATGCCGTGCCATGCCGGTGCCATGCCGTGCCATGCCGGTGCCATGCCATTCCATGCCGGTGCCATGCCATTCCATGCCGGTGCCATGCCATTCCATGCCATTCCATGCCATTCCATGCCATTCCATGCCATTCCATGCCGTGCCATGCCGGTGCCATGCCGTGCCATGCCGGTGCCATGCCGTGCCATGCCGGTGCCATGCCGTGCCATGCCGGTGCCATGCCGTGCCATGCCGGTGCCATGCCGTGCCATGCCGGTGCCATGCCGTGCCATGCCGTGCCATGCCGTGCCATGCCGGTGCCATGCCGTGCCATGCCGGTGCCATGCCGTGCCATGCCGTGCCATGCCGTGCCATGCCGTGCCATGCCGTGCCATGCCGTGCCATGCCGTGCCATGCCGTGCCATGCCGTGCCATGCCGTGCCATGCCGGGCCATGCGGTGCCATGCCATTCCATGCCATTCCATGCCAGTCCATGCCAGTCCATGCCATTCCATGCCACTCAATGCGGTGCCATGCCATTCCATGCCATTCCATGCCATTCCATGCCATTCCATGCCATTCCATGCCATTCCATGCCATTCCATGCCATTCCATGCCATTCCATGCCATTCCATGCCATTCCATGCCATTCCATGCCATTCCATGCCATTCCATGCCATTCCATGCCATTCCATGCCATTCCATGCCATTCCATGCCATTCCATGCCATTCCATGCCATTCCATGCCATTCCATGCCATTCCATGCCATTCCATGCCATTCCATGCCATTCCATGCCATTCCATGCCATTCCATGCCATTCCATGCCATTCCATGCCATTCCATGCCATTCCATGCCATTCCATGCCATTCCATGCCATTCCATGCCATTCCATGCCATTCCATGCCATTCCATGCCATTCCATGCCATTCCATGCCATTCCATGCCATTCCATGCCATTCCATGCCATTCCATGCCATTCCATGCCATTCCATGCCATTCCATGCCATTCCATGCCATTCCATGCCATTCCATGCCATTCCATGCCATTCCATGCCATTCCATGCCATTCCATGCCATTCCATGCCATTCCATGCCATTCCATGCCATTCCATGCCATTCCATGCCATTCCATGCCATTCCATGCCATTCCATGCCATTCCATGCCATTCCATGCCATTCCATGCCATTCCATGCCATTCCATGCCATTCCATGCCATTCCATGCCATTCCATGCCATTCCATGCCATTCCATGCCATTCCATGCCATTCCATGCCATTCCATGCCATTCCATGCCATTCCATGCCATTCCATGCCATTCCATGCCATTCCATGCCATTCCATGCCATTCCATGCCATTCCATGCCATTCCATGCCATTCCATGCCATTCCATGCCATTCCATGCCATTCCATGCCATTCCATGCCATTCCATGCCATTCCATGCCATTCCATGCCATTCCATGCCGTGCCATGCCGTGCCATGCCGGTGCCATGCCGGTGCCATGCCGTGCCATGCCGTGCCATGCCATTCCATG
The DNA here is from genome assembly GCA_963971235.1 of Cryptus armator. Lineage (NCBI taxonomy): Eukaryota > Metazoa > Arthropoda > Insecta > Hymenoptera > Ichneumonidae > Cryptus > Cryptus armator. The sequence goes on along the minus strand of CAXARG010000094.1, from coordinate 117,190 downwards.
CCATTCCATGCCATTCCATGCCATTCCATGCCATTCCATGCCATTCCATGCCATTCCATGCCATTCCATGCCATTCCATGCCATTCCATGCCATTCCATGCCATTCCATGCCATTCCATGCCATTCCATGCCATTCCATGCCATTCCATGCCATTCCATGCCATTCCATGCCATTCCATGCCATTCCATGCCATTCCATGCCATTCCATGCCATTCCATGCCATTCCATGCCATTCCATGCCATTCCAAGCCATTCCATGCCATTCCAAGCCATTCCATGCCATTCCATGCCATTCCATGCCATTCCATGCCATTCCATGCCGTGCCATGCCGGTGCCATGCCGTGCCATGCCGGTGCCATGCCGTGCCATGCCGGTGCCATGCCGTGCCATGCCGGTGCCATGCCGTGCCATGCCGGTGCCATGCCGTGCCATGCCGGTGCCATGCCGTGCCATGCCGGTGCCATGCCGGTGCCATGCCGGTGCCATGCCGGTGCCATGCCGTGCCATGCCGTGTCATGCCGTGCCATGCCGTGCCATGCCGTGCCATGCCGGTGCCATGCCGTGCCATGCCGGTGCCATGCCGTGCCATGCCGTGCCATGCCGTGCCATGCCGTGCCATGCCGTGCCATGCCGTGCCATGCCGTGCCATGCCGTGCCATGCCGTGCCATGCCGTGCCATGCCGTGCCATGCCGTGCCATGCCGTGCCATGCCGTGCCATGCCGTGCCATGCCGTGCCATGCCGTGCCATGCCGTGCCATGCCGTGCCATGCCGTGCCATGCCGTGCCATGCCGTGCCATGCCGTGCCATGCCGTGCCATGCCGTGCCATGCCGTGCCATGCCGTGCCATGCCGTGCCATGCCGTGCCATGCCGTGCCATGCCGTGCCATGCCGTGCCATGCCGTGCCATGCCGTGCCATGCCGTGCCATGCCGTGCCATGCCGTGCCATGCCGTGCCATGCCGTGCCATGCCGTGCCATGCCGTGCCATGCCGTGCCATGCCGTGCCATGCCGGTGCCATGCCGTGCCATGCCGGTGCCATGCCGTGCCATGCCGGTGCCATGCCGGTGCCATGCCGTGCCATGCCGGTGCCATGCCGTGCCATGCCGGTGCCATGCCGTGCCATGCCGGTGCCATGCCGTGCCATGCCGGTGCCATGCCGTGCCATGCCGGTGCCATGCCGTGCCATGCCGGTGCCATGCCGTGCCATGCCGGTGCCATGCCGTGCCATGCCGGTGCCATGCCGTGCCATGCCGGTGCCATGCCGTGCCATGCCGTGCCATGCCGGTGCCATGCCGTGCCATGCCGGTGCCATGCCGGTGCCATGCCGGTGCCATGCCGTGCCATGCCGGTGCCATGCCGGTGCCATGCCGGTGCCATGCCGGTGCCATGCCGGTGCCATGCCGGTGCCATGCCGTGCCATGCCGGTGCCATGCCGTGCCATGCCGGTGCCATGCCGTGCCATGCCGGTGCCATGCCGTGCCATGCCGGTGCCATGCCGTGCCATGCCGGTGCCATGCCGTGCCATGCCGGTGCCATGCCGTGCCATGCCGGTGCCATGCCGTGCCATGCCATTCCATGCCATTCCATGCCATTCCATGCCATTCCATGCCATTCCATGCCATTCCATGCCATTCCATGCCATTCCATGCCATTCCATGCCATTCCATGCCATTCCATGCCATTCCATGCCATTCCAAGCCATTCCATGCCATTCCATGCCATTCCATGCCATTCCATGCCATTCCATGCCATTCCATGCCATTCCATGCCATTCCATGCCATTCCATGCCATTCCATGCCATTCCATGCCATTCCATGCCATTCCATGCCATTCCATGCCATTCCATGCCGTGCCATGCCGGTGCCATGCCGTGCCATGCCGGTGCCATGCCGTGCCATGCCGGTGCCATGCCGTGCCATGCCGGTGCCATGCCGTGCCATGCCGGTGCCATGCCGTGCCATGCCGGTGCCATGCCGTGCCATGCCGGTGCCATGCCGTGCCATGCCGGTGCCATGCCGTGCCATGCCGGTGCCATGCCGTGCCATGCCGTGCCATGCCGTGCCATGCCGGTGCCATGCCGTGCCATGCCGTGCCATGCCGGGCCATGCGGTGCCATGCCATTCCATGCCATTCCATGCCAGTCCATGCCAGTCCATGCCATTCCATGCCATTCCATGCCATTCCATGCCATTCCATGCCATTCCATGCCAGTCCATGCCATTCCATGCCATTCCATGCCATTCCATGCCATTCCATGCCATTCCATGCCATTCCATGCCATTCCATGCCATTCCATGCCATTCCATGCCATTCCATGCCATTCCATGCCGTGCCATGCCATTCCATGCCGTGCCATGCCGGTGCCATGCCGTGCCATGCCGTGCCATGCCGTGCCATGCCGTGCCATGCCGTGCCATGCCGTGCCATGCCGTGCCATGCCGTGCCATGCCGGGCCATGCGGTGCCATGCCATTCCATGCCATTCCATGCCAGTCCATGCCAGTCCATGCCATTCCATGCCACTCAATGCGGTGCCATGCCACTCAATGCGGTGCCATGCCATTCCATGCCATTCCATGCCATTCCATGCCATTCCATGCCATTCCATGCCATTCCATGCCATTCCATGCCATTCCATGCCATTCCATGCCATTCCATGCCATTCCATGCCATTCCATGCCATTCCATGCCATTCCAAGCCATTCCATGCCATTCCAAGCCATTCCATGCCATTCCATGCCATTCCATGCCATTCCATGCCATTCCATGCCATTCCATGCCATTCCATGCCATTCCATGCCATTCCATGCCATTCCATGCCATTCCATGCCATTCCATGCCATTCCATGCCATTCCATGCCATTCCATGCCATTCCATGCCATTCCATGCCATTCCATGCCATTCCATGCCATTCCATGCCATTCCATGCCGTGCCATGCCGGTGCCATGCCGTGCCATGCCGGTGCCATGCCGTGCCATGCCGGTGCCATGCCGTGCCATGCCGGTGCCATGCCGTGCCATGCCGGTGCCATGCCGTGCCATGCCGGTGCCATGCCGTGCCATGCCGGTGCCATGCCGTGCCATGCCGTGCCATGCCGGTGCCATGCCGTGCCATGCCGGTGCCATGCCGTGCCATGCCGTGCCATGCCGTGCCATGCCGTGCCATGCCGTGCCATGCCGTGCCATGCCGTGCCATGCCGTGCCATGCCGTGCCATGCCGTGCCATGCCGTGCCATGCCGTGCCATGCCGTGCCATGCCGTGCCATGCCGTGCCATGCCGTGCCATGCCGTGCCATGCCGGGCCATGCGGTGCCATGCCATTCCATGCCATTCCATGCCAGTCCATGCCAGTCCATGCCATTCCATGCCACTCAATGCGGTGCCATGCCATTCCATGCCATTCCATGCCATTCCATGCCATTCCATGCCATTCCATGCCATTCCATGCCATTCCATGCCATTCCATGCCATTCCATGCCATTCCATGCCATTCCATGCCATTCCATGCCATTCCATGCCGTGCCATGCCGGTGCCATGCCGTGCCATGCCGGTGCCATGCCGTGCCATGCCGGTGCCATGCCGTGCCATGCCGGTGCCATGCCGTGCCATGCCGGTGCCATGCCGTGCCATGCCGGTGCCATGCCGTGCCATGCCGTGCCATGCCGTGCCATGCCGGTGCCATGCCGTGCCATGCCGTGCCATGCCGGGCCATGCGGTGCCATGCCATTCCATGCCATTCCATGCCAGTCCATGCCAGTCCATGCCATTCCATGCCATTCCATGCCATTCCATGCCATTCCATGCCATTCCATGCCATTCCATGCCATTCCATGCCATTCCATGCCATTCCATGCCATTCCATGCCATTCCATGCCATTCCATGCCATTCCATGCCGTGCCATGCCATTCCATGCCGTGCCATGCCGGTGCCATGCCGTGCCATGCCGTGCCATGCCGTGCCATGCCGTGCCATGCCGTGCCATGCCGTGCCATGCCGGGCCATGCGGTGCCATGCCATTCCATGCCATTCCATGCCAGTCCATGCCAGTCCATGCCATTCCATGCCACTCAATGCGGTGCCATGCCACTCAATGCGGTGCCATGCCATTCCATGCCATTCCATGCCATTCCATGCCATTCCATGCCATTCCATGCCATTCCATGCCATTCCATGCCATTCCATGCCATTCCATGCCATTCCATGCCATTCCATGCCATTCCATGCCATTCCATGCCATTCCATGCCATTCCATGCCATTCCAAGCCATTCCATGCCATTCCAAGCCATTCCATGCCATTCCATGCCATTCCATGCCATTCCATGCCATTCCATGCCATTCCATGCCATTCCATGCCATTCCATGCCATTCCATGCCATTCCATGCCATTCCATGCCATTCCATGCCATTCCATGCCGTGCCATGCCGGTGCCATGCCGTGCCATGCCGGTGCCATGCCGTGCCATGCCGGTGCCATGCCGTGCCATGCCGGTGCCATGCCGTGCCATGCCGGTGCCATGCCGTGCCATGCCGGTGCCATGCCGTGCCATGCCGTGCCATGCCGTGCCATGCCGGTGCCATGCCGTGCCATGCCGGTGCCATGCCGTGCCATGCCGTGCCATGCCGTGCCATGCCGTGCCATGCCGTGCCATGCCGTGCCATGCCGTGCCATGCCGTGCCATGCCGTGCCATGCCGTGCCATGCCGTGCCATGCCGTGCCATGCCGTGCCATGCCGTGCCATGCCGGGCCATGCGGTGCCATGCCATTCCATGCCATTCCATGCCAGTCCATGCCAGTCCATGCCATTCCATGCCACTCAATGCGGTGCCATGCCATTCCATGCCATTCCATGCCATTCCATGCCATTCCATGCCATTCCATGCCATTCCATGCCATTCCATGCCATTCCATGCCATTCCATGCCATTCCATGCCATTCCATGCCATTCCATGCCATTCCATGCCATTCCATGCCATTCCATGCCATTCCATGCCATTCCATGCCATTCCATGCCATTCCATGCCATTCCATGCCATTCCATGCCATTCCATGCCATTCCATGCCATTCCATGCCATTCCATGCCATTCCATGCCATTCCATGCCATTCCATGCCATTCCATGCCATTCCATGCCATTCCATGCCATTCCATGCCATTCCATGCCATTCCATGCCATTCCATGCCATTCCATGCCATTCCATGCCATTCCATGCCATTCCATGCCATTCCATGCCATTCCATGCCATTCCATGCCATTCCATGCCATTCCATGCCATTCCATGCCATTCCATGCCATTCCATGCCATTCCATGCCATTCCATGCCGTGCCATGCCATTCCATGCCGTGCCATGCCATTCCATGCCGTGCCATGCCGTGCCATGCCGGTGCCATGCCGTGCCATGCCGGTGCCATGCCGTGCCATGCCGTGCCATGCCGTGCCATGCCGTGCCATGCCGTGCCATGCCGTGCCATGCCGTGCCATGCCGTTCCATGCCGTTCCATGCCGTTCCATGCCGTTCCATGCCGTTCCATGCCGTGCCATGCCGGTGCCATGCCGTGCCATGCCGGTGCCATGCCGTGCCATGCCGGTGCCATGCCGTGCCATGCCGGTGCCATGCCGTGCCATGCCGGTGCCATGCCGTGCCATGCCGGTGCCATGCCGTGCCATGCCGGTGCCATGCCGTGCCATGCCGGTGCCATGCCGGTGCCATGCCGGTGCCATGCCGGTGCCATGCCGGTGCCATGCCGTGCCATGCCGGTGCCATGCCGTGCCATGCCGTGCCATGCCGGTGCCATGCCGTGCCATGCCGGTGCCATGCCGTGCCATGCCGGTGCCATGCCGTGCCATGCCGTGCCATGCCGTGCCATGCCGGTGCCATGCCGTGCCATGCCGGTGCCATGCCGTGCCATGCCGTGCCATGCCGTGCCATGCCGTGCCATGCCGTGCCATGCCGTGCCATGCCGTGCCATGCCGTGCCATGCCGTGCCATGCCGTGCCATGCCGTGCCATGCCGTGCCATGCCGTGCCATGCCGTGCCATGCCGTGCCATGCCGTGCCATGCCGGGCCATGCGGTGCCATGCCATTCCATGCCATTCCATGCCAGTCCATGCCAGTCCATGCCATTCCATGCCACTCAATGCGGTGCCATGCCATTCCATGCCATTCCATGCCATTCCATGCCATTCCATGCCATTCCATGCCATTCCATGCCATTCCATGCCATTCCATGCCATTCCATGCCATTCCATGCCATTCCATGCCATTCCATGCCATTCCATGCCATTCCATGCCATTCCATGCCATTCCATGCCATTCCATGCCATTCCATGCCATTCCATGCCATTCCATGCCATTCCATGCCATTCCATGCCATTCCATGCCATTCCATGCCATTCCATGCCATTCCATGCCATTCCATGCCATTCCATGCCATTCCATGCCATTCCATGCCATTCCATGCCATTCCATGCCATTCCATGCCATTCCATGCCATTCCATGCCATTCCATGCCATTCCATGCCATTCCATGCCATTCCATGCCATTCCATGCCATTCCATGCCATTCCATGCCATTCCATGCCATTCCATGCCATTCCATGCCATTCCATGCCATTCCATGCCATTCCATGCCATTCCATGCCATTCCATGCCATTCCATGCCATTCCATGCCATTCCATGCCATTCCATGCCATTCCATGCCATTCCATGCCATTCCATGCCATTCCATGCCATTCCATGCCATTCCATGCCATTCCATGCCATTCCATGCCATTCCATGCCATTCCATGCCATTCCATGCCATTCCATGCCATTCCATGCCATTCCATGCCATTCCATGCCATTCCATGCCATTCCATGCCATTCCATGCCATTCCATGCCATTCCATGCCATTCCATGCCATTCCATGCCATTCCATGCCATTCCATGCCATTCCATGCCATTCCATGCCATTCCATGCCATTCCATGCCATTCCATGCCATTCCATGCCATTCCATGCCGTGCCATGCCGGTGCCATGCCGGTGCCATGCCGGTGCCATGCCGGTGCCATGCCGTGCCATGCCGGTGCCATGCCGGTGCCATGCCGGTGCCATGCCGGTGCCATGCCGTGCCATGCCGGTGCCATGCCGTGCCATGCCGGTGCCATGCCGTGCCATGCCGGTGCCATGCCGTGCCATGCCGGTGCCATGCCGTGCCATGCCGGTGCCATGCCGTGCCATGCCGGTGCCATGCCGTGCCATGCCGGTGCCATGCCGTGCCATGCCGGTGCCATGCCGTGCCATGCCGGTGCCATGCCGTGCCATGCCATTCCATGCCGTGCCATGCCATTCCATGCCATTCCATGCCATTCCATGCCATTCCATGCCATTCCATGCCATTCCATGCCATTCCATGCCATTCCATGCCATTCCATGCCATTCCATGCCATTCCAAGCCATTCCATGCCATTCCATGCCATTCCATGCCATTCCATGCCATTCCATGCCATTCCATGCCATTCCATGCCATTCCATGCCATTCCATGCCATTCCATGCCATTCCATGCCATTCCATGCCATTCCATGCCATTCCATGCCATTCCATGCCGTGCCATGCCGGTGCCATGCCGTGCCATGCCGGTGCCATGCCGGTGCCATGCCGTGCCATGCCGGTGCCATGCCGTGCCATGCCGGTGCCATGCCGTGCCATGCCGGTGCCATGCCGTGCCATGCCGGTGCCATGCCGTGCCATGCCGTTGCCATGCCGTGCCATGCCGGTGCCATGCCGTGCCATGCCGTGCCATGCCGGGCCATGCGGTGCCATGCCATTCCATGCCATTCCATGCCAGTCCATGCCAGTCCATGCCATTCCATGCCATTCCATGCCATTCCATGCCATTCCATGCCATTCCATGCCATTCCATGCCATTCCATGCCATTCCATGCCATTCCATGCCATTCCATGCCATTCCATGCCGTGCCATGCCATTCCATGCCGTGCCATGCCGGTGCCATGCCGTGCCATGCCGTGCCATGCCGTGCCATGCCGTGCCATGCCGTGCCATGCCGTGCCATGCCGTGCCATGCCGTGCCATGCCGGGCCATGCGGTGCCATGCCATTCCATGCCATTCCATGCCAGTCCATGCCAGTCCATGCCATTCCATGCCACTCAATGCGGTGCCATGCCACTCAATGCGGTGCCATGCCATTCCATGCCATTCCATGCCATTCCATGCCATTCCATGCCATTCCATGCCATTCCATGCCATTCCATGCCATTCCATGCCATTCCATGCCATTCCATGCCATTCCATGCCATTCCATGCCATTCCATGCCATTCCATGCCATTCCATGCCATTCCAAGCCATTCCATGCCATTCCAAGCCATTCCATGCCATTCCATGCCATTCCATGCCATTCCATGCCATTCCATGCCATTCCATGCCATTCCATGCCATTCCATGCCATTCCATGCCATTCCATGCCATTCCATGCCATTCCATGCCGTGCCATGCCGGTGCCATGCCGTGCCATGCCGGTGCCATGCCGTGCCATGCCGGTGCCATGCCGTGCCATGCCGGTGCCATGCCGTGCCATGCCGGTGCCATGCCGTGCCATGCCGGTGCCATGCCGTGCCATGCCGTGCCATGCCGTGCCATGCCGGTGCCATGCCGTGCCATGCCGGTGCCATGCCGTGCCATGCCGGTGCCATGCCGTGCCATGCCGTGCCATGCCGTGCCATGCCGTGCCATGCCGTGCCATGCCGTGCCATGCCGTGCCATGCCGTGCCATGCCGTGCCATGCCGTGCCATGCCGTGCCATGCCGTGCCATGCCGTGCCATGCCGTGCCATGCCGGGCCATGCGGTGCCATGCCATTCCATGCCATTCCATGCCAGTCCATGCCAGTCCATGCCATTCCATGCCACTCAATGCGGTGCCATGCCATTCCATGCCATTCCATGCCATTCCATGCCATTCCATGCCATTCCATGCCATTCCATGCCATTCCATGCCATTCCATGCCATTCCATGCCATTCCATGCCATTCCATGCCATTCCATGCCATTCCATGCCATTCCATGCCATTCCATGCCATTCCATGCCATTCCATGCCATTCCATGCCATTCCATGCCGTGCCATGCCGGTGCCATGCCGTGCCATGCCGGTGCCATGCCGTGCCATGCCGGTGCCATGCCGTGCCATGCCGGTGCCATGCCGTGCCATGCCGGTGCCATGCCGTGCCATGCCGGTGCCATGCCGTGCCATGCCGTGCCATGCCGTGCCATGCCGGTGCCATGCCGTGCCATGCCGTGCCATGCCGGGCCATGCGGTGCCATGCCATTCCATGCCATTCCATGCCAGTCCATGCCAGTCCATGCCATTCCATGCCATTCCATGCCATTCCATGCCATTCCATGCCATTCCATGCCATTCCATGCCATTCCATGCCATTCCATGCCATTCCATGCCATTCCATGCCATTCCATGCCGTGCCATGCCATTCCATGCCGTGCCATGCCGGTGCCATGCCGTGCCATGCCGTGCCATGCCGTGCCATGCCGTGCCATGCCGTGCCATGCCGTGCCATGCCGGGCCATGCGGTGCCATGCCATTCCATGCCATTCCATGCCAGTCCATGCCAGTCCATGCCATTCCATGCCACTCAATGCGGTGCCATGCCACTCAATGCGGTGCCATGCCATTCCATGCCATTCCATGCCATTCCATGCCATTCCATGCCATTCCATGCCATTCCATGCCATTCCATGCCATTCCATGCCATTCCATGCCATTCCATGCCATTCCATGCCATTCCATGCCATTCCATGCCATTCCATGCCATTCCATGCCATTCCATGCCATTCCATGCCATTCCATGCCATTCCAAGCCATTCCATGCCATTCCAAGCCATTCCATGCCATTCCATGCCATTCCATGCCATTCCATGCCATTCCATGCCATTCCATGCCATTCCATGCCATTCCATGCCATTCCATGCCATTCCATGCCATTCCATGCCATTCCATGCCATTCCATGCCATTCCATGCCGTGCCATGCCGGTGCCATGCCGTGCCATGCCGGTGCCATGCCGTGCCATGCCGGTGCCATGCCGTGCCATGCCGGTGCCATGCCGTGCCATGCCGGTGCCATGCCGTGCCATGCCGGTGCCATGCCGTGCCATGCCGGTGCCATGCCGTGCCATGCCGGTGCCATGCCGTGCCATGCCGTGCCATGCCGTGCCATGCCGGTGCCATGCCGTGCCATGCCGGTGCCATGCCGTGCCATGCCGTGCCATGCCGTGCCATGCCGTGCCATGCCGTGCCATGCCGTGCCATGCCGTGCCATGCCGTGCCATGCCGTGCCATGCCGTGCCATGCCGTGCCATGCCGTGCCATGCCGTGCCATGCCGTGCCATGCCGTGCCATGCCGTGCCATGCCGGGCCATGCGGTGCCATGCCATTCCATGCCATTCCATGCCAGTCCATGCCAGTCCATGCCATTCCATGCCACTCAATGCGGTGCCATGCCATTCCATGCCATTCCATGCCATTCCATGCCATTCCATGCCATTCCATGCCATTCCATGCCATTCCATGCCATTCCATGCCATTCCATGCCATTCCATGCCATTCCATGCCATTCCATGCCATTCCATGCCATTCCATGCCATTCCATGCCATTCCATGCCATTCCATGCCATTCCATGCCATTCCATGCCATTCCATGCCATTCCATGCCATTCCATGCCATTCCATGCCATTCCATGCCATTCCATGCCATTCCATGCCATTCCATGCCATTCCATGCCATTCCATGCCATTCCATGCCATTCCATGCCATTCCATGCCATTCCATGCCATTCCATGCCATTCCATGCCATTCCATGCCATTCCATGCCATTCCATGCCATTCCATGCCATTCCATGCCATTCCATGCCATTCCATGCCATTCCATGCCATTCCATGCCATTCCATGCCATTCCATGCCATTCCATGCCATTCCATGCCATTCCATGCCATTCCATGCCATTCCATGCCATTCCATGCCATTCCATGCCATTCCATGCCATTCCATGCCATTCCATGCCATTCCATGCCATTCCATGCCATTCCATGCCGTGCCATGCCATTCCATGCCGTGCCATGCCGTGCCATGCCGGTGCCATGCCGTGCCATGCCGGTGCCATGCCGTGCCATGCCGTGCCATGCCGTGCCATGCCGTGCCATGCCGTGCCATGCCGTGCCATGCCGTGCCATGCCGTTCCATGCCGTTCCATGCCGTTCCATGCCGTTCCATGCCGTTCCATGCCGTGCCATGCCGGTGCCATGCCGTGCCATGCCGGTGCCATGCCGTGCCATGCCGGTGCCATGCCGTGCCATGCCGGTGCCATGCCGTGCCATGCCGGTGCCATGCCGTGCCATGCCGGTGCCATGCCGTGCCATGCCGGTGCCATGCCGTGCCATGCCGGTGCCATGCCGTGCCATGCCGGTGCCATGCCGTGCCATGCCGGTGCCATGCCGGTGCCATGCCGGTGCCATGCCGGTGCCATGCCGGTGCCATGCCGTGCCATGCCGGTGCCATGCCGTGCCATGCCGTGCCATGCCGGTGCCATGCCGTGCCATGCCGGTGCCATGCCGTGCCATGCCGGTGCCATGCCGTGCCATGCCGTGCCATGCCGTGCCATGCCGGTGCCATGCCGTGCCATGCCGGTGCCATGCCGTGCCATGCCGTGCCATGCCGTGCCATGCCGTGCCATGCCGTGCCATGCCGTGCCATGCCGTGCCATGCCGTGCCATGCCGTGCCATGCCGTGCCATGCCGTGCCATGCCGTGCCATGCCGTGCCATGCCGGGCCATGCGGTGCCATGCCATTCCATGCCATTCCATGCCAGTCCATGCCAGTCCATGCCATTCCATGCCACTCAATGCGGTGCCATGCCATTCCATGCCATTCCATGCCATTCCATGCCATTCCATGCCATTCCATGCCATTCCATGCCATTCCATGCCATTCCATGCCATTCCATGCCATTCCATGCCATTCCATGCCATTCCATGCCATTCCATGCCATTCCATGCCATTCCATGCCATTCCATGCCATTCCATGCCATTCCATGCCATTCCATGCCATTCCATGCCATTCCATGCCATTCCATGCCATTCCATGCCATTCCATGCCATTCCATGCCATTCCATGCCATTCCATGCCATTCCATGCCATTCCATGCCATTCCATGCCATTCCATGCCATTCCATGCCATTCCATGCCATTCCATGCCATTCCATGCCATTCCATGCCATTCCATGCCATTCCATGCCATTCCATGCCATTCCATGCCATTCCATGCCATTCCATGCCATTCCATGCCATTCCATGCCATTCCATGCCATTCCATGCCATTCCATGCCATTCCATGCCATTCCATGCCATTCCATGCCATTCCATGCCATTCCATGCCATTCCATGCCATTCCATGCCATTCCATGCCATTCCATGCCATTCCATGCCATTCCATGCCATTCCATGCCATTCCATGCCATTCCATGCCATTCCATGCCATTCCATGCCATTCCATGCCATTCCATGCCATTCCATGCCATTCCATGCCATTCCATGCCATTCCATGCCATTCCATGCCATTCCATGCCATTCCATGCCATTCCATGCCATTCCATGCCATTCCATGCCATTCCATGCCATTCCATGCCATTCCATGCCATTCCATGCCATTCCATGCCGTGCCATGCCGTGCCATGCCGGTGCCATGCCGGTGCCATGCCGGTGCCATGCCGTGCCATGCCGGTGCCATGCCATTCCATGCCATTCCATGCCATTCCATGCCATTCCATGCCATTCCATGCCATTCCATGCCATTCCATGCCATTCCATGCCATTCCATGCCATTCCATGCCATTCCATGCCATTCCATGCCATTCCATGCCATTCCATGCCATTCCATGCCATTCCATGCCATTCCATGCCATTCCATGCCATTCCATGCCATTCCATGCCATTCCATGCCATTCCATGCCATTCCAAGCCATTCCATGCCATTCCATGCCATTCCATGCCGTGCCATGCCGGTGCCATGCCGTGCCATGCCGGTGCCATGCCGTGCCATGCCGTGCCATGCCGGTGCCATGCCGTGCCATGCCGGTGCCATGCCGTGCCATGCCGGTGCCATGCCGGTGCCATGCCGTGCCATGCCGGTGCCATGCCGTGCCATGCCGTGCCATGCCGGTGCCATGCCGGTGCCATGCCGGTGCCATGCCGGTGCCATGCCGGTGCCATGCCGTGCCATGCCGTGTCATGCCGTGCCATGCCGTGCCATGCCGTGCCATGCCGGTGCCATGCCGTGCCATGCCGGTGCCATGCCGTGCCATGCCGGTGCCATGCCGTGCCATGCCGTGCCATGCCGTGCCATGCCGTGCCATGCCGTGCCATGCCGTGCCATGCCGTGCCATGCCGTGCCATGCCGTGCCATGCCGTGCCATGCCGTGCCATGCCGTGCCATGCCGTGCCATGCCGTGCCATGCCGTGCCATGCCGTGCCATGCCGTGCCATGCCGTGCCATGCCGTGCCATGCCGTGCCATGCCGTGCCATGCCGTGCCATGCCGTGCCATGCCGTGCCATGCCGTGCCATGCCGTGCCATGCCGTGCCATGCCGTGCCATGCCGTGCCATGCCGTGCCATGCCGTGCCATGCCGTGCCATGCCGTGCCATGCCGTGCCATGCCGTGCCATGCCGTGCCATGCCGTGCCATGCCGTGCCATGCCGTGCCATGCCGTGCCATGCCGTGCCATGCCGTGCCATGCCGTGCCATGCCGTGCCATGCCGTGCCATGCCGTGCCATGCCGTGCCATGCCGTGCCATGCCGTGCCATGCCGTGCCATGCCGTGCCATGCCGTGCCATGCCGTGCCATGCCGTGCCATGCCGTGCCATGCCGTGCCATGCCGTGCCATGCCGTGCCATGCCGTGCCATGCCGTGCCATGCCGTGCCATGCCGTGCCATGCCGTGCCATGCCGTGCCATGCCGTGCCATGCCGTGCCATGCCGTGCCATGCCGGGCCATGCGGTGCCATGCCATTCCATGCGGTGCCATGCCATTCCATGCCATTCCATGCCAGTCCATGCCACTCAATGCGGTGCCATGCCACTCAATGCGGTGCCATGCCATTCCATGCCATTCCATGCCATTCCATGCCATTCCATGCCATTCCATGCCATTCCATGCCATTCCATGCCATTCCATGCCATTCCATGCCATTCCATGCCATTCCATGCCATTCCATGCCATTCCATGCCATTCCATGCCATTCCATGCCATTCCATGCCATTCCATGCCATTCCATGCCATTCCAATGCCATTCCATGCCATTCCATGCCATTCCATGCCATTCCATGCCATTCCATGCCATTCCATGCCATTCCATGCCATTCCATGCCATTCCATGCCATTCCATGCCATTCCAAGCCATTCCATGCCATTCCAAGCCATTCCATGCCATTCCATGCCATTCCATGCCATTCCATGCCATTCCAAGCCATTCCATGCCATTCCATGCCATTCCATGCCATTCCATGCCATTCCATGCCATTCCATGCCATTCCATGCCATTCCATGCCATTCCATGCCATTCCATGCCGTGCCATGCCGGTGCCATGCCGTGCCATGCCGGTGCCATGCCGTGCCATGCCGGTGCCATGCCGTGCCATGCCGGTGCCATGCCGTGCCATGCCGGTGCCATGCCGGTGCCATGCCGTGCCATGCCGGTGCCATGCCGTGCCATGCCGTGCCATGCCGTGCCATGCCGTGTCATGCCGTGCCATGCCGGTGCCATGCCGTGCCATGCCGGTGCCATGCCGTGCCATGCCGGTGCCATGCCGTGCCATGCCGGTGCCATGCCGTGCCATGCCGGTGCCATGCCGTGCCATGCCGGTGCCATGCCGTGCCATGCCGGTGCCATGCCGTGCCATGCCGGTGCCATGCCGGTGCCATGCCGGTGCCATGCCGGTGCCATGCCGGTGCCATGCCGGTGCCATGCCGGTGCCATGCCGGTGCCATGCCGGTGCCATGCCGGTGCCATGCCGGTGCCATGCCAGTCCATGCCATTCCATGCCAGTCCATGCCATTCCATGCCACTCAATGCGGTGCCATGCCATTCCATGCCATTCCATGCCATTCCATGCCATTCCATGCCATTCCATGCCATTCCATGCCATTCCATGCCACTCAATGCGGTGCCATGCCATTCCATGCCATTCCATGCCATTCCATGCCATTCCATGCCATTCCATGCCATTCCATGCCATTCCATGCCATTCCATGCCATTCCATGCCATTCCATGCCATTCCATGCCATTCCATGCCATTCCATGCCATTCCATGCCATTCCATGCCATTCCATGCCATTCCATGCCATTCCATGCCATTCCATGCCATTCCATGCCATTCCATGCCATTCCATGCCATTCCATGCCATTCCATGCCATTCCATGCCATTCCATGCCATTCCATGCCATTCCATGCCATTCCATGCCATTCCATGCCATTCCATGCCATTCCATGCCATTCCATGCCATTCCATGCCATTCCATGCCATTCCATGCCATTCCATGCCATTCCATGCCATTCCATGCCATTCCATGCCATTCCATGCCATTCCATGCCATTCCATGCCATTCCATGCCATTCCATGCCATTCCATGCCATTCCATGCCATTCCAAGCCATTCCATGCCATTCCATGCCATTCCATGCCATTCCATGCCATTCCATGCCATTCCATGCCATTCCATGCCATTCCATGCCGTGCCATGCCATTCCATGCCGTGCCATGCCATTCCATGCCGTGCCATGCCGGTGCCATGCCGTGCCATGCCGGTGCCATGCCGTGCCATGCCGGTGCCATGCCGTGCCATGCCGTGCCATGCCGTGCCATGCCGGTGCCATGCCGTGCCATGCCGGTGCCATGCCGTGCCATGCCGGTGCCATGCCGTGCCATGCCGGTGCCATGCCGTGCCATGCCGGTGCCATGCCGTGCCATGCCGGTGCCATGCCGTGCCATGCCGGTGCCATGCCGTGCCATGCCGGTGCCATGCCGTGCCATGCCGGTGCCATGCCGTGCCATGCCGGTGCCATGCCGTGCCATGCCGGTGCCATGCCGTGCCATGCCGGTGCCATGCCGTGCCATGCCGGTGCCATGCCGTGCCATGCCGGTGCCATGCCGTGCCATGCCGGTGCCATGCCGTGCCATGCCGGTGCCATGCCGTGCCATGCCGGTGCCATGCCGTGCCATGCCGGTGCCATGCCGTGCCATGCCGGTGCCATGCCGTGCCATGCCGGTGCCATGCCGTGCCATGCCGTGCCATGCCGTGCCATGCCGTGCCATGCCGTGCCATGCCGTGCCATGCCGTGCCATGCCGTGACATGCCGTGCCATGCCGTGCCATGCCGTGCCATGCCGGTGCCATGCCGTGCCATGCCGGTGCCATGCCGTGCCATGCCGGTGCCATGCCGGTGCCATGCCGTGCCATGCCGGTGCCATGCCGTGCCATGCCGGTGCCATGCCGTGCCATGCCGGTGCCATGCCGTGCCATGCCGGTGCCATGCCGTGCCATGCCGGTGCCATGCCGTGCCATGCCGTGCCATGCCGGTGCCATGCCGTGCCATGCCGGTGCCATGCCGGTGCCATGCCGGTGCCATGCCGTGCCATGCCGGTGCCATGCCGGTGCCATGCCGGTGCCATGCCGGTGCCATGCCGGTGCCATGCCGGTGCCATGCCGTGCCATGCCGGTGCCATGCCGTGCCATGCCGGTGCCATGCCGTGCCATGCCGGTGCCATGCCGTGCCATGCCGGTGCCATGCCGTGCCATGCCGGTGCCATGCCGTGCCATGCCGGTGCCATGCCGTGCCATGCCGGTGCCATGCCGTGCCATGCCGGTGCCATGCCGTGCCATGCCATTCCATGCCATTCCATGCCATTCCATGCCATTCCATGCCATTCCATGCCATTCCATGCCATTCCATGCCATTCCATGCCATTCCATGCCATTCCATGCCATTCCATGCCATTCCATGCCATTCCATGCCATTCCAAGCCATTCCATGCCATTCCATGCCATTCCATGCCATTCCATGCCATTCCATGCCATTCCATGCCATTCCATGCCATTCCATGCCATTCCATGCCATTCCATGCCATTCCATGCCATTCCATGCCATTCCATGCCATTCCATGCCATTCCATGCCATTCCATGCCATTCCATGCCGTGCCATGCCGGTGCCATGCCGTGCCATGCCGGTGCCATGCCGTGCCATGCCGGTGCCATGCCGTGCCATGCCGGTGCCATGCCGTGCCATGCCGGTGCCATGCCGTGCCATGCCGGTGCCATGCCGTGCCATGCCGGTGCCATGCCGTGCCATGCCGGTGCCATGCCGTGCCATGCCGTGCCATGCCGTGCCATGCCGGTGCCATGCCGTGCCATGCCGTGCCATGCCGGGCCATGCGGTGCCATGCCATTCCATGCCATTCCATGCCAGTCCATGCCAGTCCATGCCATTCCATGCCATTCCATGCCATTCCATGCCATTCCATGCCATTCCATGCCATTCCATGCCATTCCATGCCATTCCATGCCATTCCATGCCATTCCATGCCATTCCATGCCGTGCCATGCCATTCCATGCCGTGCCATGCCGTGCCATGCCGTGCCATGCCGTGCCATGCCGTGCCATGCCGTGCCATGCCGGGCCATGCGGTGCCATGCCATTCCATGCCATTCCATGCCAGTCCATGCCAGTCCATGCCAGTCCATGCCAGTCCATGCCATTCCATGCCACTCAATGCGGTGCCATGCCACTCAATGCGGTGCCATGCCATTCCATGCCATTCCATGCCATTCCATGCCATTCCATGCCATTCCATGCCATTCCATGCCATTCCATGCCATTCCATGCCATTCCATGCCATTCCATGCCATTCCATGCCATTCCATGCCATTCCATGCCATTCCATGCCATTCCATGCCATTCCATGCCATTCCAAGCCATTCCATGCCATTCCAAGCCATTCCATGCCATTCCATGCCATTCCATGCCATTCCATGCCATTCCATGCCATTCCATGCCATTCCATGCCATTCCATGCCATTCCATGCCATTCCATGCCATTCCATGCCATTCCATGCCATTCCATGCCATTCCATGCCGTGCCATGCCGGTGCCATGCCGTGCCATGCCGGTGCCATGCCGTGCCATTCCATGCCATTCCATGCCATTCCATGCCATTCCATGCCATTCCATGCCATTCCATGCCATTCCATGCCATTCCATGCCATTCCATGCCATTCCATGCCATTCCATGCCATTCCATGCCGTGCCATGCCATTCCATGCCGGTGCCATGCCGTGCCATGCCGTGCCATGCCGTGCCATGCCGTGCCATGCCGTGCCATGCCGTGCCATGCCGGGCCATGCGGTGCCATGCCATTCCATGCCATTCCATGCCAGTCCATGCCAGTCCATGCCATTCCATGCCACTCAATGCGGTGCCATGCCACTCAATGCGGTGCCATGCCATTCCATGCCATTCCATGCCATTCCATGCCATTCCATGCCATTCCATGCCATTCCATGCCATTCCATGCCATTCCATGCCATTCCATGCCATTCCATGCCATTCCATGCCATTCCATGCCATTCCATGCCATTCCATGCCATTCCATGCCATTCCAAGCCATTCCATGCCATTCCAAGCCATTCCATGCCATTCCATGCCATTCCATGCCATTCCATGCCATTCCATGCCATTCCATGCCATTCCATGCCATTCCATGCCATTCCATGCCATTCCATGCCATTCCATGCCATTCCATGCCATTCCATGCCATTCCATGCCATTCCATGCCATTCCATGCCATTCCATGCCATTCCATGCCGTGCCATGCCGGTGCCATGCCGTGCCATGCCGGTGCCATGCCGTGCCATGCCGGTGCCATGCCGTGCCATGCCGGTGCCATGCCGTGCCATGCCGGTGCCATGCCGTGCCATGCCGGTGCCATGCCGTGCCATGCCGGTGCCATGCCGTGCCATGCCGTGCCATGCCGTGCCATGCCGGTGCCATGCCGTGCCATGCCGGTGCCATGCCGGTGCCATGCCGTGCCATGCCGTGCCATGCCGTGCCATGCCGGTGCCATGCCGTGCCATGCCGTGCCATGCCGGGCCATGCGGTGCCATGCCATTCCATGCCATTCCATGCCAGTCCATGCCAGTCCATGCCATTCCATGCCATTCCATGCCATTCCATGCCATTCCATGCCATTCCATGCCATTCCATGCCATTCCATGCCATTCCATGCCATTCCATGCCATTCCATGCCATTCCATGCCGTGCCATGCCATTCCATGCCGTGCCATGCCGTGCCATGCCGTGCCATGCCGTGCCATGCCGTGCCATGCCGTGCCATGCCGGGCCATGCGGTGCCATGCCATTCCATGCCATTCCATGCCAGTCCATGCCAGTCCATGCCAGTCCATGCCAGTCCATGCCATTCCATGCCACTCAATGCGGTGCCATGCCACTCAATGCGGTGCCATGCCATTCCATGCCATTCCATGCCATTCCATGCCATTCCATGCCATTCCATGCCATTCCATGCCATTCCATGCCATTCCATGCCATTCCATGCCATTCCATGCCATTCCATGCCATTCCATGCCATTCCATGCCATTCCATGCCATTCCATGCCATTCCAAGCCATTCCATGCCATTCCAAGCCATTCCATGCCATTCCATGCCATTCCATGCCATTCCATGCCATTCCATGCCATTCCATGCCATTCCATGCCATTCCATGCCATTCCATGCCATTCCATGCCATTCCATGCCATTCCATGCCATTCCATGCCATTCCATGCCGTGCCATGCCGGTGCCATGCCGTGCCATGCCGGTGCCATGCCGTGCCATTCCATGCCATTCCATGCTATTCCATGCCATTCCATGCCATTCCATGCCATTCCATGCCATTCCATGCCATTCCATGCCATTCCATGCCATTCCATGCCATTCCATGCCATTCCATGCCGTGCCATGCCATTCCATGCCGGTGCCATGCCGTGCCATGCCGTGCCATGCCGTGCCATGCCGTGCCATGCCGTGCCATGCCGTGCCATGCCGGGCCATGCGGTGCCATGCCATTCCATGCCATTCCATGCCAGTCCATGCCAGTCCATGCCATTCCATGCCACTCAATGCGGTGCCATGCCACTCAATGCGGTGCCATGCCATTCCATGCCATTCCATGCCATTCCATGCCATTCCATGCCATTCCATGCCATTCCATGCCATTCCATGCCATTCCAAGCCATTCCATGCCATTCCAAGCCATTCCATGCCATTCCATGCCATTCCATGCCATTCCATGCCATTCCATGCCATTCCATGCCATTCCATGCCATTCCATGCCATTCCATGCCATTCCATGCCATTCCATGCCATTCCATGCCATTCCATGCCATTCCATGCCATTCCATGCCATTCCATGCCATTCCATGCCATTCCATGCCATTCCATGCCATTCCATGCCGTGCCATGCCGGTGCCATGCCGTGCCATGCCGGTGCCATGCCGTGCCATGCCGGTGCCATGCCGTGCCATGCCGGTGCCATGCCGTGCCATGCCGGTGCCATGCCGTGCCATGCCGGTGCCATGCCGTGCCATGCCGTGCCATGCCGTGCCATGCCGGTGCCATGCCGTGCCATGCCGGTGCCATGCCGTGCCATGCCGTGCCATGCCGTGCCATGCCGTGCCATGCCGTGCCATGCCGTGCCATGCCGTGCCATGCCGTGCCATGCCGTGCCATGCCGTGCCATGCCGTGCCATGCCGTGCCATGCCGTGCCATGCCGGGCCATGCGGTGCCATGCCATTCCATGCCATTCCATGCCAGTCCATGCCAGTCCATGCCATTCCATGCCACTCAATGCGGTGCCATGCCATTCCATGCCATTCCATGCCATTCCATGCCATTCCATGCCATTCCATGCCATTCCATGCCATTCCATGCCATTCCATGCCATTCCATGCCATTCCATGCCATTCCATGCCATTCCATGCCATTCCATGCCATTCCATGCCATTCCATGCCATTCCATGCCATTCCATGCCATTCCATGCCATTCCATGCCATTCCATGCCATTCCATGCCATTCCATGCCATTCCATGCCATTCCATGCCATTCCATGCCATTCCATGCCATTCCATGCCATTCCATGCCATTCCATGCCATTCCATGCCATTCCATGCCATTCCATGCCATTCCATGCCATTCCATGCCATTCCATGCCATTCCATGCCATTCCATGCCATTCCATGCCATTCCATGCCATTCCATGCCATTCCATGCCATTCCATGCCATTCCATGCCATTCCATGCCATTCCATGCCATTCCATGCCATTCCATGCCATTCCATGCCATTCCATGCCATTCCATGCCATTCCATGCCATTCCATGCCATTCCATGCCATTCCATGCCATTCCATGCCATTCCATGCCATTCCATGCCGTGCCATGCCATTCCATGCCGTGCCATGCCATTCCATGCCGTGCCATGCCGTGCCATGCCGGTGCCATGCCGTGCCATGCCGGTGCCATGCCGTGCCATGCCGTGCCATGCCGTGCCATGCCGTGCCATGCCGTGCCATGCCGTGCCATGCCGTGCCATGCCGTTCCATGCCGTTCCATGCCGTTCCATGCCGTTCCATGCCGTTCCATGCCGTGCCATGCCGGTGCCATGCCGTGCCATGCCGGTGCCATGCCGTGCCATGCCGGTGCCATGCCGTGCCATGCCGGTGCCATGCCGTGCCATGCCGGTGCCATGCCGTGCCATGCCGGTGCCATGCCGTGCCATGCCGGTGCCATGCCGTGCCATGCCGGTGCCATGCCGTGCCATGCCGGTGCCATGCCGGTGCCATGCCGGTGCCATGCCGGTGCCATGCCGGTGCCATGCCGTGCCATGCCGGTGCCATGCCGTGCCATGCCGTGCCATGCCGGTGCCATGCCGTGCCATGCCGGTGCCATGCCGTGCCATGCCGGTGCCATGCCGTGCCATGCCGTGCCATGCCGTGCCATGCCGGTGCCATGCCGTGCCATGCCGGTGCCATGCCGTGCCATGCCGTGCCATGCCGTGCCATGCCGTGCCATGCCGTGCCATGCCGTGCCATGCCGTGCCATGCCGTGCCATGCCGTGCCATGCCGTGCCATGCCGTGCCATGCCGTGCCATGCCGTGCCATGCCGGGCCATGCGGTGCCATGCCATTCCATGCCATTCCATGCCAGTCCATGCCAGTCCATGCCATTCCATGCCACTCAATGCGGTGCCATGCCATTCCATGCCATTCCATGCCATTCCATGCCATTCCATGCCATTCCATGCCATTCCATGCCATTCCATGCCATTCCATGCCATTCCATGCCATTCCATGCCATTCCATGCCATTCCATGCCATTCCATGCCATTCCATGCCATTCCATGCCATTCCATGCCATTCCATGCCATTCCATGCCATTCCATGCCATTCCATGCCATTCCATGCCATTCCATGCCATTCCATGCCATTCCATGCCATTCCATGCCATTCCATGCCATTCCATGCCATTCCATGCCATTCCATGCCATTCCATGCCATTCCATGCCATTCCATGCCATTCCATGCCATTCCATGCCATTCCATGCCATTCCATGCCATTCCATGCCATTCCATGCCATTCCATGCCATTCCATGCCATTCCATGCCATTCCATGCCATTCCATGCCATTCCATGCCATTCCATGCCATTCCATGCCATTCCATGCCATTCCATGCCATTCCATGCCATTCCATGCCATTCCATGCCATTCCATGCCATTCCATGCCATTCCATGCCATTCCATGCCATTCCATGCCATTCCATGCCATTCCATGCCATTCCATGCCATTCCATGCCATTCCATGCCATTCCATGCCATTCCATGCTATTCCATGCCATTCCATGCCATTCCATGCCATTCCATGCCATTCCATGCCATTCCATGCCATTCCATGCCATTCCATGCCATTCCATGCCATTCCATGCCATTCCATGCCATTCCATGCCATTCCATGCCATTCCATGCCATTCCATGCCATTCCATGCCATTCCATGCCATTCCATGCCATTCCATGCCATTCCATGCCATTCCATGCCATTCCATGCCATTCCATGCCATTCCATGCCATTCCATGCCATTCCATGCCATTCCATGCCATTCCATGCCATTCCATGCCATTCCATGCCATTCCATGCCATTCCATGCCATTCCATGCCATTCCATGCCATTCCATGCCATTCCATGCCATTCCATGCCATTCCATGCCGTGCCATGCCGTGCCATGCCGGTGCCATGCCGGTGCCATGCCGGTGCCATGCCGGTGCCATGCCGTGCCATGCCGGTGCCATGCCATTCCATGCCATTCCATGCCATTCCATGCCATTCCATGCCATTCCATGCCATTCCATGCCATTCCATGCCATTCCATGCCATTCCATGCCATTCCATGCCATTCCATGCCATTCCATGCCATTCCATGCCATTCCATGCCATTCCATGCCATTCCATGCCATTCCATGCCATTCCATGCCATTCCATGCCATTCCATGCCATTCCATGCCATTCCATGCCATTCCATGCCATTCCATGCCATTCCATGCCATTCCATGCCATTCCATGCCATTCCAAGCCATTCCATGCCATTCCATGCCATTCCATGCCGTGCCATGCCGGTGCCATGCCGTGCCATGCCGGTGCCATGCCGTGCCATGCCGTGCCATGCCGGTGCCATGCCGTGCCATGCCGGTGCCATGCCGTGCCATGCCGGTGCCATGCCGTGCCATGCCGGTGCCATGCCGGTGCCATGCCGTGCCATGCCGGTGCCATGCCGTGCCATGCCGTGCCATGCCGGTGCCATGCCGGTGCCATGCCGGTGCCATGCCGGTGCCATGCCGGTGCCATGCCGTGCCATGCCGTGTCATGCCGTGCCATGCCGTGCCATGCCGTGCCATGCCGGTGCCATGCCGTGCCATGCCGGTGCCATGCCGTGCCATGCCGGTGCCATGCCGTGCCATGCCGGTGCCATGCCGTGCCATGCCGTGCCATGCCGTGCCATGCCGTGCCATGCCGTGCCATGCCGTGCCATGCCGTGCCATGCCGTGCCATGCCGTGCCATGCCGTGCCATGCCGTGCCATGCCGTGCCATGCCGTGCCATGCCGTGCCATGCCGTGCCATGCCGTGCCATGCCGTGCCATGCCGTGCCATGCCGTGCCATGCCGTGCCATGCCGTGCCATGCCGTGCCATGCCGTGCCATGCCGTGCCATGCCGTGCCATGCCGTGCCATGCCGTGCCATGCCGTGCCATGCCGTGCCATGCCGTGCCATGCCGTGCCATGCCGTGCCATGCCGTGCCATGCCGTGCCATGCCGTGCCATGCCGTGCCATGCCGTGCCATGCCGTGCCATGCCGTGCCATGCCGTGCCATGCCGTGCCATGCCGTGCCATGCCGTGCCATGCCGTGCCATGCCGTGCCATGCCGTGCCATGCCGTGCCATGCCGTGCCATGCCGTGCCATGCCGTGCCATGCCGTGCCATGCCGTGCCATGCCGTGCCATGCCGTGCCATGCCGTGCCATGCCGTGCCATGCCGTGCCATGCCGTGCCATGCCGTGCCATGCCGTGCCATGCCGTGCCATGCCGTGCCATGCCGTGCCATGCCGTGCCATGCCGTGCCATGCCGTGCCATGCCGTGCCATGCCGTGCCATGCCGTGCCATGCCGTGCCATGCCGTGCCATGCCGTGCCATGCCGTGCCATGCCGGGCCATGCGGTGCCATGCCATTCCATGCGGTGCCATGCCATTCCATGCCATTCCATGCCAGTCCATGCCACTCAATGCGGTGCCATGCCACTCAATGCGGTGCCATGCCATTCCATGCCATTCCATGCCATTCCATGCCATTCCATGCCATTCCATGCCATTCCATGCCATTCCATGCCATTCCATGCCATTCCATGCCATTCCATGCCATTCCATGCCATTCCATGCCATTCCATGCCATTCCATGCCATTCCATGCCATTCCATGCCATTCCATGCCATTCCATGCCATTCCATGCCATTCCATGCCATTCCATGCCATTCCATGCCATTCCATGCCATTCCATGCCATTCCATGCCATTCCATGCCATTCCATGCCATTCCATGCCATTCCATGCCATTCCATGCCATTCCATGCCATTCCAAGCCATTCCATGCCATTCCAAGCCATTCCATGCCATTCCATGCCATTCCATGCCATTCCATGCCATTCCAAGCCATTCCATGCCATTCCATGCCATTCCATGCCATTCCATGCCATTCCATGCCATTCCATGCCATTCCATGCCATTCCATGCCATTCCATGCCATTCCATGCCGTGCCATGCCGGTGCCATGCCGTGCCATGCCGGTGCCATGCCGTGCCATGCCGGTGCCATGCCGTGCCATGCCGGTGCCATGCCGGTGCCATGCCGTGCCATGCCGGTGCCATGCCGTGCCATGCCGTGCCATGCCGTGCCATGCCGTGTCATGCCGTGCCATGCCGGTGCCATGCCGTGCCATGCCGGTGCCATGCCGTGCCATGCCGGTGCCATGCCGTGCCATGCCGGTGCCATGCCGTGCCATGCCGGTGCCATGCCGTGCCATGCCGGTGCCATGCCGTGCCATGCCGGTGCCATGCCGTGCCATGCCGGTGCCATGCCGGTGCCATGCCGGTGCCATGCCGGTGCCATGCCGGTGCCATGCCGGTGCCATGCCGGTGCCATGCCGGTGCCATGCCGGTGCCATGCCGGTGCCATGCCAGTCCATGCCATTCCATGCCAGTCCATGCCATTCCATGCCACTCAATGCGGTGCCATGCCATTCCATGCCATTCCATGCCATTCCATGCCATTCCATGCCATTCCATGCCATTCCATGCCATTCCATGCCATTCCATGCCATTCCATGCCACTCAATGCGGTGCCATGCCATTCCATGCCATTCCATGCCATTCCATGCCATTCCATGCCATTCCATGCCATTCCATGCCATTCCATGCCATTCCATGCCATTCCATGCCATTCCATGCCATTCCATGCCATTCCATGCCATTCCATGCCATTCCATGCCATTCCATGCCATTCCATGCCATTCCATGCCATTCCATGCCATTCCATGCCATTCCATGCCATTCCATGCCATTCCATGCCATTCCATGCCATTCCATGCCATTCCATGCCATTCCATGCCATTCCATGCCATTCCATGCCATTCCATGCCATTCCATGCCATTCCATGCCATTCCATGCCATTCCATGCCATTCCATGCCATTCCATGCCATTCCATGCCATTCCATGCCATTCCATGCCATTCCATGCCATTCCATGCCATTCCAAGCCATTCCATGCCATTCCATGCCATTCCATGCCATTCCATGCCATTCCATGCCATTCCATGCCATTCCATGCCATTCCATGCCGTGCCATGCCATTCCATGCCGTGCCATGCCATTCCATGCCGTGCCATGCCGGTGCCATGCCGTGCCATGCCGGTGCCATGCCGTGCCATGCCGGTGCCATGCCGTGCCATGCCGGTGCCATGCCGTGCCATGCCGGTGCCATGCCGTGCCATGCCGGTGCCATGCCGTGCCATGCCGGTGCCATGCCGTGCCATGCCGGTGCCATGCCGTGCCATGCCGGTGCCATGCCGTGCCATGCCGGTGCCATGCCGTGCCATGCCGGTGCCATGCCGTGCCATGCCGGTGCCATGCCGTGCCATGCCGGTGCCATGCCGTGCCATGCCGGTGCCATGCCGTGCCATGCCGGTGCCATGCCGGTGCCATGCCGTGCCATGCCGGTGCCATGCCGTGCCATGCCGGTGCCATGCCGTGCCATGCCGGTGCCATGCCGTGCCATGCCGGTGCCATGCCGTGCCATGCCGGTGCCATGCCGTGCCATGACGGTGCCATGCCGTGCCATGACGGTGCCATGCCGGTGCCATGCCGTGCCATGCCGGTGCCATGCCGTGCCATGCCGGTGCCATGCCGTGCCATGCCGGTGCCATGCCGTGCCATGCCGGTGCCATGCCGTGCCATGCCGGTGCCATGCCGTGCCATGCCGGTGCCATGCCGTGCCATGCCGGTGCCATGCCGTGCCATGCCGGTGCCATGCCGTGCCATGCCGGTGCCATGCCGTGCCATGCCGGTGCCATGCCGGTGCCATGCCGGTGCCATGCCGTGCCATGCCGGTGCCATGCCGTGCCATGCCGGTGCCATGCCGTGCCATGCCGGTGCCATGCCGTGCCATGCCGGTGCCATGCCGTGCCATGCCGGTGCCATGCCGTGCCATGCCGGTGCCATGCCGTGCCATGCCGGTGCCATGCCGTGCCATGCCGGTGCCATGCCGTGCCATGCCGGTCCCATGCCGTGCCATGCCGGTCCCATGCCGTGCCATGCCGTGCCATGCCGTGCCATGCCGGTGCCATGCCGTGCCATGCCGTGTCATGCCGTGCCATGCCGGTGCCATGCCGTGCCATGCCGGTGCCATGCCGTGCCATGCCGGTGCCATGCCGTGCCATGCCGTGCCATGCCGTGCCATGCCGTGCCATGCCGTGCCATGCCGTGTCATGCCGTGCCATGCCGGTGCCATGCCGTGCCATGCCGGTGCCATGCCGTGCCATGCCGGTGCCATGCCGTGCCATGCCGGTGCCATGCCGTGCCATGCCGGTGCCATGCCGTGCCATGCCGGTGCCATGCCGTGCCATGCCGGTGCCATGCCGGTGCCATGCCGGTGCCATGCCGGTGCCATGCCAGTCCATGCCATTCCATGCCAGTCCATGCCATTCCATGCCACTCAATGCGGTGCCATGCCATTCCATGCCATTCCATGCCATTCCATGCCATTCCATGCCATTCCATGCCATTCCATGCCATTCCATGCCACTCAATGCGGTGCCATGCCATTCCATGCCATTCCATGCCATTCCATGCCATTCCATGCCATTCCATGCCATTCCATGCCATTCCATGCCATTCCATGCCATTCCATGCCATTCCATGCCATTCCATGCCATTCCATGCCATTCCATGCCATTCCATGCCATTCCATGCCATTCCATGCCATTCCATGCCATTCCATGCCATTCCATGCCATTCCATGCCATTCCATGCCATTCCATGCCATTCCATGCCATTCCATGCCATTCCATGCCATTCCATGCCATTCCATGCCATTCCAAGCCATTCCATGCCATTCCATGCCATTCCATGCCATTCCATGCCATTCCATGCCATTCCATGCCGTGCCATGCCATTCCATGCCGTGCCATGCCATTCCATGCCGTGCCATGCCATTCCATGCCGTGCCATGCCGGTGCCATGCCGTGCCATGCCGGTGCCATGCCGTGCCATGCCGGTGCCATGCCGTGCCATGCCGGTGCCATGCCGTGCCATGCCGGTGCCATGCCGTGCCATGCCGGTGCCATGCCGTGCCATGCCGGTACCATGCCGTGCCATGCCGGTGCCATGCCGTGCCATGCCGGTGCCATGCCGTGCCATGCCGGTGCCATGCCGTGCCATGCCGGTGCCATGCCGTGCCATGCCGGTGCCATGCCGTGCCATGCCGGTGCCATGCCGGTGCCATGCCGTGCCATGCCGGTGCCATGCCGTGCCATGCCGGTGCCATGCCGTGCCATGCCGGTGCCATGCCGTGCCATGCCGGTGCCATGCCGTGCCATGCCGGTGCCATGCCGTGCCATGACGGTGCCATGCCGTGCCATGACGGTGCCATGCCGGTGCCATGCCGTGCCATGCCGGTGCCATGCCGTGCCATGCCGGTGCCATGCCGTGCCATGCCGGTGCCATGCCGTGCCATGCCGGTGCCATGCCGTGCCATGCCGGTGCCATGCCGTGCCATGCCGGTGCCATGCCGTGCCATGCCGGTGCCATGCCGTGCCATGCCGGTGCCATGCCGTGCCATGCCGGTGCCATGCCGTGCCATGCCGGTGCCATGCCGGTGCCATGCCGGTGCCATGCCGTGCCATGCCGGTGCCATGCCGTGCCATGCCGGTGCCATGCCGTGCCATGCCGGTGCCATGCCGTGCCATGCCGGTGCCATGCCGTGCCATGCCGGTGCCATGCCGTGCCATGCCGGTGCCATGCCGTGCCATGCCGGTGCCATGCCGTGCCATGCCGGTGCCATGCCGTGCCATGCCGTGCCATGCCGGTGCCATGCCGTGCCATGCCGGTCCCATGCCGTGCCATGCCGTGCCATGCCGTGCCATGCCGTGATATGCCGGTGCCATGCCGGTGCCATGCCGTGCCATGCCGGTGCCATGCCGTGCCATGCCGGTGCCATGCCGTGCCATGCCGGTGCCATGCCGTGCCATGCCGTGCCATGCCGGTGCCATGCCGTGCCATGCCGGTGCCATGCCGTGCCATGCCGGTGCCATGCCGTGCCATGCCGGTGCCATGCCGTGCCATGCCGGTGCCATGCCGTGCCATGCCGGTGCCATGCCGTGCCATGCCGGTGCCATGCCGTGCCATGCCGGTGCCATGCCGTGCCATGCCGTGCCATGCCGTGCCATGCCGTGCCATGCCGTGCCATGCCGTGCCATGCCGTGCCATGCCGTGCCATGCCGTGCCATGCCGTGCCATGCCGTGCCATGCCGTGCCATGCCGTGCCATGCCGTGCCATGCCGTGCCATGCCGTGCCATGCCGTGCCATGCCGTGCCATGCCGTGCCATGCCGTGCCATGCCGTGCCATGCCGTGCCATGCCGTGCCATGCCGTGCCATGCCGTGCCATGCCGTGCCATGCCGTGCCATGCCGTGCCATGCCGTGCCATGCCGTGCCATGCCGGTGCCATGCCGTGCCATGCCGGTGCCATGCCGGTGCCATGCCGGTGCCATGCCGTGCCATGCCGGTGCCATGCCGTGCCATGCCGGTGCCATGCCGTGCCATGCCGGTGCCATGCCGTGCCATGCCGGTGCCATGCCGTGCCATGCCGGTGCCATGCCGTGCCATGCCGGTGCCATGCCGTGCCATGCCGGTGCCATGCCGTGCCATGCCGGTGCCATGCCGTGCCATGCCGGTGCCATGCCGTGCCATGCCGGTGCCATGCCGTGCCATGCCGGTGCCATGCCGTGCCATGCCGGTGCCATGCCGTGCCATGCCGGTGCCATGCCGTGCCATGCCGGTGCCATGCCGTGCCATGCCGGTGCCATGCCGTGCCATGCCGGTGCCATGCCGGTGCCATGCCGTGCCATGCCGGTGCCATGCCGGTGCCATGCCGGTGCCATGCCGTGCCATGCCGGTGCCATGCCGTGCCATGCCGGTGCCATGCCGTGCCATGCCGGTGCCATGCCGTGCCATGCCGGTGCCATGCCGTGCCATGCCGGTGCCATGCCGTGCCATGCCGGTGCCATGCCGTGCCATGCCGGTGCCATGCCGTGCCATGCCGGTGCCATGCCGTGCCATGCCGGTGCCATGCCGTGCCATGCCGGTGCCATGCCGTGCCATGCCGGTGCCATGCCGTGCCATGCCGGTGCCATGCCGTGCCATGCCGGTGCCATGCCGTGCCATGCCGGTGCCATGCCGTGCCATGCCGGTGCCATGCCGTGCCATGCCGGTGCCATGCCGTGCCATGCCGGTGCCATGCCGTGCCATGCCGGTGCCATGCCGTGCCATGCCGTGCCATGCCGGTGCCATGCCGTGCCATGCCGGTGCCATGCCGTGCCATGCCGTGCCATGCCGTGCCATGCCGTGCCATGCCGTGCCATGCCGTGCCATTCCATGCCATTCCAAGCCATTCCATGCCATTCCATGCCATTCCATGCCATTCCATGCCATTCCATGCCATTCCATGCCATTCCATGCCATTCCATGCCATTCCATGCCATTCCATGCCATTCCATGCCATTCCATGCCATTCCATGCCATTCCATGCCATTCCATGCCATTCCATGCCATTCCATGCCATTCCATGCCATTCCATGCCGTGCCATGCCGGTGCCATGCCGTGCCATGCCGGTGCCATGCCGTGCCATGCCGGTGCCATGCCGTGCCATGCCGGTGCCATGCCGTGCCATGCCGGTGCCATGCCGTGCCATGCCGGTGCCATGCCGTGCCATGCCGGTGCCATGCCGTGCCATGCCGGTGCCATGCCGTGCCATGCCGTGCCATGCCGTGCCATGCCGGTGCCATGCCGTGCCATGCCGTGCCATGCCGTGCCATGCCGGGCCATGCGGTGCCATGCCATTCCATGCCATTCCATGCCAGTCCATGCCAGTCCATGCCATTCCATGCCATTCCATGCCATTCCATGCCATTCCATGCCATTCCATGCCATTCCATGCCATTCCATGCCATTCCATGCCATTCCATGCCATTCCATGCCATTCCATGCCGTGCCATGCC
Source organism: Cryptus armator (assembly GCA_963971235.1). Lineage (NCBI taxonomy): Eukaryota > Metazoa > Arthropoda > Insecta > Hymenoptera > Ichneumonidae > Cryptus > Cryptus armator. The sequence continues at coordinate 85,684 of CAXARG010000094.1, read as the reverse complement.
ATTCCATGCCGTGCCATGCCGGTGCCATGCCGTGCCATGCCGTGCCATGCCGTGCCATGCCGTGCCATGCCGTGCCATGCCGTGCCATGCCGGGCCATGCGGTGCCATGCCATTCCATGCCATTCCATGCCAGTCCATGCCAGTCCATGCCATTCCATGCCACTCAATGCGGTGCCATGCCACTCAATGCGGTGCCATGCCATTCCATGCCATTCCATGCCATTCCATGCCATTCCATGCCATTCCATGCCATTCCATGCCATTCCATGCCATTCCATGCCATTCCATGCCGTGCCATGCCGGTGCCATGCCGTGCCATGCCGGTGCCATGCCGTGCCATGCCGGTGCCATGCCGTGCCATGCCGGTGCCATGCCGTGCCATGCCGGTGCCATGCCGTGCCATGCCGGTGCCATGCCGTGCCATGCCGGTGCCATGCCGTGCCATGCCGGTGCCATGCCGTGCCATGCCGGTGCCATGCCGTGCCATGCCGGTGCCATGCCGTGCCATGCCGGTGCCATGCCGTGCCATGCCGGTGCCATGCCGTGCCATGCCGTGCCATGCCGTGCCATGCCGTGCCATGCCGTGCCATGCCGGTGCCATGCCGTGCCATGCCGGTGCCATGCCGTGCCATGCCGTGCCATGCCGTGCCATGCCGTGCCATGCCGTGCCATGCCGTGCCATGCCGTGCCATGCCGTGCCATGCCGTGCCATGCCGTGCCATGCCGTGCCATGCCGTGCCATGCCGTGCCATGCCGTGCCATGCCGTGCCATGCCGTGCCATGCCGTGCCATGCCGTGCCATGCCGTGCCATGCCGGGCCATGCGGTGCCATGCCATTCCATGCCATTCCATGCCAGTCCATGCCAGTCCATGCCATTCCATGCCACTCAATGCGGTGCCATGCCATTCCATGCCATTCCATGCCATTCCATGCCATTCCATGCCATTCCATGCCATTCCATGCCATTCCATGCCATTCCATGCCACTCAATGCGGTGCCATGCCATTCCATGCCATTCCATGCCATTCCATGCCATTCCATGCCATTCCATGCCATTCCATGCCATTCCATGCCATTCCATGCCATTCCATGCCATTCCATGCCATTCCATGCCATTCCATGCCATTCCATGCCATTCCATGCCATTCCATGCCATTCCATGCCATTCCATGCCATTCCATGCCATTCCATGCCATTCCATGCCATTCCATGCCATTCCATGCCATTCCATGCCATTCCATGCCATTCCATGCCATTCCATGCCATTCCATGCCATTCCATGCCATTCCATGCCATTCCATGCCATTCCATGCCATTCCATGCCATTCCATGCCATTCCATGCCATTCCATGCCATTCCATGCCATTCCATGCCATTCCAAGCCATTCCATGCCATTCCATGCCATTCCATGCCATTCCATGCCATTCCATGCCATTCCATGCCATTCCATGCCATTCCATGCCGTGCCATGCCATTCCATGCCGTGCCATGCCATTCCATGCCGTGCCATGCCGGTGCCATGCCGTGCCATGCCGGTGCCATGCCGTGCCATGCCGGTGCCATGCCGTGCCATGCCGGTGCCATGCCGTGCCATGCCGGTGCCATGCCGTGCCATGCCGGTGCCATGCCGTGCCATGCCGGTGCCATGCCGTGCCATGCCGGTGCCATGCCGTGCCATGCCGGTGCCATGCCGTGCCATGCCGGTGCCATGCCGTGCCATGCCGGTGCCATGCCGTGCCATGCCGGTGCCATGCCGTGCCATGCCGGTGCCATGCCGGTGCCATGCCGTGCCATGCCGGTGCCATGCCGTGCCATGCCGGTGCCATGCCGTGCCATGCCGGTGCCATGCCGTGCCATGCCGGTGCCATGCCGTGCCATGCCGGTGCCATGCCGTGCCATGACGGTGCCATGCCGTGCCATGACGGTGCCATGCCGGTGCCATGCCGTGCCATGCCGGTGCCATGCCGTGCCATGCCGGTGCCATGCCGTGCCATGCCGGTGCCATGCCGTGCCATGCCGGTGCCATGCCGTGCCATGCCGGTGCCATGCCGTGCCATGCCGGTGCCATGCCGTGCCATGCCGGTGCCATGCCGTGCCATGCCGGTGCCATGCCGTGCCATGCCGGTGCCATGCCGTGCCATGCCGGTGCCATGCCGGTGCCATGCCGGTGCCATGCCGTGCCATGCCGGTGCCATGCCGTGCCATGCCGGTGCCATGCCGTGCCATGCCGGTGCCATGCCGTGCCATGCCGGTGCCATGCCGTGCCATGCCGGTGCCATGCCGTGCCATGCCGGTGCCATGCCGTGCCATGCCGGTGCCATGCCGTGCCATGCCGGTCCCATGCCGTGCCATGCCGTGCCATGCCGTGCCATGCCGTGCCATGCCGGTGCCATGCCGGTGCCATGCCGTGCCATGCCGTGTCATGCCGTGCCATGCCGGTGCCATGCCGTGCCATGCCGGTGCCATGCCGTGCCATGCCGTGCCATGCCGTGCCATGCCGTGCCATGCCGTGCCATGCCGTGCCATGCCGTGTCATGCCGTGCCATGCCGGTGCCATGCCGTGCCATGCCGGTGCCATGCCGTGCCATGCCGGTGCCATGCCGTGCCATGCCGGTGCCATGCCGGTGCCATGCCGTGCCATGCCGGTGCCATGCCGTGCCATGCCGGTGCCATGCCGGTGCCATGCCGGTGCCATGCCGGTGCCATGCCGGTGCCATGCCGGTGCCATGCCAGTCCATGCCATTCCATGCCAGTCCATGCCATTCCATGCCACTCAATGCGGTGCCATGCCATTCCATGCCATTCCATGCCATTCCATGCCATTCCATGCCATTCCATGCCATTCCATGCCATTCCATGCCACTCAATGCGGTGCCATGCCATTCCATGCCATTCCATGCCATTCCATGCCATTCCATGCCATTCCATGCCATTCCATGCCATTCCATGCCATTCCATGCCATTCCATGCCATTCCATGCCATTCCATGCCATTCCATGCCATTCCATGCCATTCCATGCCATTCCATGCCATTCCATGCCATTCCATGCCATTCCATGCCATTCCATGCCATTCCATGCCATTCCATGCCATTCCATGCCATTCCATGCCATTCCATGCCATTCCATGCCATTCCATGCCATTCCATGCCATTCCATGCCATTCCATGCCATTCCATGCCATTCCATGCCATTCCATGCCATTCCATGCCATTCCATGCCATTCCATGCCATTCCATGCCATTCCATGCCATTCCATGCCATTCCATGCCATTCCATGCCATTCCAAGCCATTCCATGCCATTCCATGCCATTCCATGCCATTCCATGCCATTCCATGCCATTCCATGCCGTGCCATGCCATTCCATGCCGTGCCATGCCATTCCATGCCGTGCCATGCCATTCCATGCCGTGCCATGCCGGTGCCATGCCGTGCCATGCCGGTGCCATGCCGTGCCATGCCGGTGCCATGCCGTGCCATGCCGGTGCCATGCCGTGCCATGCCGGTGCCATGCCGTGCCATGCCGGTGCCATGCCGTGCCATGCCGGTGCCATGCCGTGCCATGCCGGTGCCATGCCGTGCCATGCCGGTGCCATGCCGTGCCATGCCGGTGCCATGCCGTGCCATGCCGGTGCCATGCCGTGCCATGCCGGTGCCATGCCGGTGCCATGCCGTGCCATGCCGGTGCCATGCCGTGCCATGCCGGTGCCATGCCGTGCCATGCCGGTGCCATGCCGTGCCATGCCGGTGCCATGCCGTGCCATGCCGGTGCCATGCCGTGCCATGCCGGTGCCATGCCGTGCCATGACGGTGCCATGCCGTGCCATGACGGTGCCATGCCGGTGCCATGCCGTGCCATGCCGGTGCCATGCCGTGCCATGCCGGTGCCATGCCGTGCCATGCCGGTGCCATGCCGTGCCATGCCGGTGCCATGCCGTGCCATGCCGGTGCCATGCCGTGCCATGCCGGTGCCATGCCGTGCCATGCCGGTGCCATGCCGTGCCATGCCGGTGCCATGCCGGTGCCATGCCGGTGCCATGCCGTGCCATGCCGGTGCCATGCCGTGCCATGCCGGTGCCATGCCGTGCCATGCCGGTGCCATGCCGTGCCATGCCGGTGCCATGCCGTGCCATGCCGGTGCCATGCCGTGCCATGCCGGTGCCATGCCGTGCCATGCCGGTGCCATGCCGTGCCATGCCGGTGCCATGCCGTGCCATGCCGGTGCCATGCCGTGCCATGCCGTGCCATGCCGGTGCCATGCCGTGCCATGCCGGTCCCATGCCGTGCCATGCCGTGCCATGCCGTGCCATGCCGTGATATGCCGGTGCCATGCCGGTGCCATGCCGTGCCATGCCGGTGCCATGCCGTGCCATGCCGGTGCCATGCCGTGCCATGCCGGTGCCATGCCGTGCCATGCCGGTGCCATGCCGTGCCATGCCGTGCCATGCCGGTGCCATGCCGTGCCATGCCGGTGCCATGCCGTGCCATGCCGGTGCCATGCCGTGCCATGCCGGTGCCATGCCGTGCCATGCCGGTGCCATGCCGTGCCATGCCGGTGCCATGCCGATGCCGTGCCATGCCGGTGCCATGCCGTGCCATGCCGGTGCCATGCCGGTGCCATGCCGTGCCATGCCGGTGCCATGCCGGTGCCATGCCGTGCCATGCCGGTGCCATGCCGTGCCATGCCGGTGCCATGCCGTGCCATGCCGGTGCCATGCCGTGCCATGCCGGTGCCATGCCGTGCCATGCCGGTGCCATGCCGTGCCATGCCGGTGCCATGCCGTGCCATGCCGTGCCATGCCGGTGCCATGCCGGTGCCATGCCGGTGCCATGCCGGTGCCATGCCGTGCCATGCCGGTGCCATGCCGTGCCATGCCGGTGCCATGCCGTGCCATGCCGGTGCCATGCCGGTGCCATGCCGTGCCATGCCGGTGCCATGCCGTGCCATGCCGGTGCCATGCCGTGCCATGCCGGTGCCATGCCGTGCCATGCCGTGCCATGCCGTGCCATGCCGTGCCATGCCGTGCCATGCCGTGCCATGCCGTGCCATGCCGTGCCATGCCGTGCCATGCCGTGCCATGCCGTGCCATGCCGTGCCATGCCGTGCCATGCCGTGCCATGCCGTGCCATGCCGTGCCATGCCGTGCCATGCCGTGCCATGCCGTGCCATGCCGTGCCATGCCGTGCCATGCCGTGCCATGCCGTGCCATGCCGTGCCATGCCGTGCCATGCCGTGCCATGCCGTGCCATGCCGTGCCATGCCGTGCCATGCCGTGCCATGCCGTGCCATGCCGTGCCATGCCGTGCCATGCCGTGCCATGCCGTGCCATGCCGTGCCATGCCGTGCCATGCCGTGCCATGCCGTGCCATGCCGTGCCATGCCGTGCCATGCCGTGCCATGCCGTGCCATGCCGTGCCATGCCGTGCCATGCCGTGCCATGCCGTGCCATGCCGTGCCATGCCGTGCCATGCCGTGCCATGCCGTGCCATGCCGGTGCCATGCCGTGCCATGCCGGTGCCATGCCGTGCCATGCCGGTGCCATGCCGGTGCCATGCCGGTGCCATGCCGTGCCATGCCGGTGCCATGCCGTGCCATGCCGGTGCCATGCCGTGCCATGCCGGTGCCATGCCGTGCCATGCCGGTGCCATGCCGTGCCATGCCGGTGCCATGCCGTGCCATGCCGGTGCCATGCCGTGCCATGCCGGTGCCATGCCGTGCCATGCCGGTGCCATGCCGTGCCATGCCGGTGCCATGCCGTGCCATGCCGGTGCCATGCCGGTGCCATGCCGTGCCATGCCGGTGCCATGCCGGTGCCATGCCGGTGCCATGCCGTGCCATGCCGGTGCCATGCCGTGCCATGCCGGTGCCATGCCGTGCCATGCCGGTGCCATGCCGTGCCATGCCGGTGCCATGCCGTGCCATGCCGGTGCCATGCCGTGCCATGCCGGTGCCATGCCGTGCCATGCCGGTGCCATGCCGTGCCATGCCGGTGCCATGCCGTGCCATGCCGGTGCCATGCCGTGCCATGCCGGTGCCATGCCGTGCCATGCCGGTGCCATGCCGTGCCATGCCGGTGCCATGCCGTGCCATGCCGGTGCCATGCCGTGCCATGCCGGTGCCATGCCGTGCCATGCCGGTGCCATGCCGTGCCATGCCGGTGCCATGCCGTGCCATGCCGTGCCATGCCGGTGCCATGCCGTGCCATGCCGGTGCCATGCCGTGCCATGCCGTGCCATGCCGTGCCATGCCGTGCCATGCCGTGCCATTCCATGCCATTCCAAGCCATTCCATGCCATTCCATGCCATTCCATGCCATTCCATGCCATTCCATGCCATTCCATGCCATTCCATGCCATTCCATGCCATTCCATGCCATTCCATGCCATTCCATGCCATTCCATGCCATTCCATGCCATTCCATGCCGTGCCATGCCGGTGCCATGCCGTGCCATGCCGGTGCCATGCCGTGCCATGCCGGTGCCATGCCGTGCCATGCCGGTGCCATGCCGTGCCATGCCGGTGCCATGCCGTGCCATGCCGGTGCCATGCCGTGCCATGCCGGTGCCATGCCGTGCCATGCCGGTGCCATGCCGTGCCATGCCGGTGCCATGCCGTGCCATGCCGTGCCATGCCGTGCCATGCCGGTGCCATGCCGTGCCATGCCGTGCCATGCCGGGCCATGCGGTGCCATGCCATTCCATGCCATTCCATGCCAGTCCATGCCAGTCCATGCCATTCCATGCCATTCCATGCCATTCCATGCCATTCCATGCCATTCCATGCCATTCCATGCCATTCCATGCCATTCCATGCCATTCCATGCCATTCCATGCCATTCCATGCCATTCCATGCCGTGCCATGCCATTCCATGCCGTGCCATGCCGGTGCCATGCCGTGCCATGCCGTGCCATGCCGTGCCATGCCGTGCCATGCCGTGCCATGCCGTGCCATGCCGTGCCATGCCGGGCCATGCGGTGCCATGCCATTCCATGCCATTCCATGCCAGTCCATGCCAGTCCATGCCATTCCATGCCACTCAATGCGGTGCCATGCCACTCAATGCGGTGCCATGCCATTCCATGCCATTCCATGCCATTCCATGCCATTCCATGCCATTCCATGCCATTCCATGCCATTCCATGCCATTCCATGCCATTCCATGCCATTCCATGCCATTCCATGCCATTCCATGCCATTCCATGCCATTCCAAGCCATTCCATGCCATTCCAAGCCATTCCATGCCATTCCATGCCATTCCATGCCATTCCATGCCATTCCATGCCATTCCATGCCATTCCATGCCATTCCATGCCATTCCATGCCATTCCATGCCATTCCATGCCATTCCATGCCATTCCATGCCGTGCCATGCCGGTGCCATGCCGTGCCATGCCGGTGCCATGCCGTGCCATGCCGGTGCCATGCCGTGCCATGCCGGTGCCATGCCGTGCCATGCCGGTGCCATGCCGTGCCATGCCGGTGCCATGCCGTGCCATGCCGGTGCCATGCCGTGCCATGCCGGTGCCATGCCGTGCCATGCCGTGCCATGCCGTGCCATGCCGGTGCCATGCCGTGCCATGCCGGTGCCATGCCGTGCCATGCCGTGCCATGCCGTGCCATGCCGTGCCATGCCGTGCCATGCCGTGCCATGCCGTGCCATGCCGTGCCATGCCGTGCCATGCCGTGCCATGCCGTGCCATGCCGGGCCATGCGGTGCCATGCCGGGCCATGCGGTGCCATGCCATTCCATGCCATTCCATGCCAGTCCATGCCAGTCCATGCCATTCCATGCCACTCAATGCGGTGCCATGCCATTCCATGCCATTCCATGCCATTCCATGCCATTCCATGCCATTCCATGCCATTCCATGCCATTCCATGCCATTCCATGCCATTCCATGCCATTCCATGCCATTCCATGCCATTCCATGCCATTCCATGCCATTCCATGCCATTCCATGCCATTCCATGCCATTCCATGCCATTCCATGCCATTCCATGCCATTCCATGCCATTCCATGCCATTCCATGCCATTCCATGCCATTCCATGCCATTCCATGCCATTCCATGCCATTCCATGCCATTCCATGCCATTCCATGCCATTCCATGCCATTCCATGCCATTCCATGCCATTCCATGCCATTCCATGCCATTCCATGCCATTCCATGCCATTCCATGCCATTCCATGCCATTCCATGCCATTCCATGCCATTCCATGCCATTCCATGCCATTCCATGCCATTCCATGCCATTCCATGCCATTCCATGCCATTCCATGCCATTCCATGCCATTCCATGCCATTCCATGCCATTCCATGCCATTCCATGCCATTCCATGCCATTCCATGCCATTCCATGCCATTCCATGCCATTCCATGCCATTCCATGCCATTCCATGCCATTCCATGCCATTCCATGCCATTCCATGCCATTCCATGCCATTCCATGCCATTCCATGCCATTCCATGCCATTCCATGCCATTCCATGCCATTCCATGCCATTCCATGCCATTCCATGCCATTCCATGCCGTGCCATGCCATTCCATGCCGTGCCATGCCATTCCATGCCGTGCCATGCCGTGCCATGCCGGTGCCATGCCGTGCCATGCCGGTGCCATGCCGTGCCATGCCGTGCCATGCCGTGCCATGCCGTGCCATGCCGTGCCATGCCGTGCCATGCCGTGCCATGCCGTGCCATGCCGTTCCATGCCGTTCCATGCCGTTCCATGCCGTTCCATGCCGTTCCATGCCGTGCCATGCCGGTGCCATGCCGTGCCATGCCGGTGCCATGCCGTGCCATGCCGGTGCCATGCCGTGCCATGCCGGTGCCATGCCGTGCCATGCCGGTGCCATGCCGTGCCATGCCGGTGCCATGCCGTGCCATGCCGGTGCCATGCCGTGCCATGCCGGTGCCATGCCGTGCCATGTCGGTGCCATGCCGGTGCCATGCCGGTGCCATGCCGGTGCCATGCCGGTGCCATGCCGTGCCATGCCGGTGCCATGCCGTGCCATGCCGTGCCATGCCGGTGCCATGCCGTGCCATGCCGGTGCCATGCCGTGCCATGCCGGTGCCATGCCGTGCCATGCCGTGCCATGCCGTGCCATGCCGGTGCCATGCCGTGCCATGCCGGTGCCATGCCGTGCCATGCCGGTGCCATGCCGTGCCATGCCGTGCCATGCCGTGCCATGCCGTGCCATGCCGTGCCATGCCGTGCCATGCCGTGCCATGCCGTGCCATGCCGTGCCATGCCGGGCCATGCGGTGCCATGCCATTCCATGCCATTCCATGCCAGTCCATGCCAGTCCATGCCATTCCATGCCACTCAATGCGGTGCCATGCCATTCCATGCCATTCCATGCCATTCCATGCCATTCCATGCCATTCCATGCCATTCCATGCCATTCCATGCCATTCCATGCCATTCCATGCCATTCCATGCCATTCCATGCCATTCCATGCCATTCCATGCCATTCCATGCCATTCCATGCCATTCCATGCCATTCCATGCCATTCCATGCCATTCCATGCCATTCCATGCCATTCCATGCCATTCCATGCCATTCCATGCCATTCCATGCCATTCCATGCCATTCCATGCCATTCCATGCCATTCCATGCCATTCCATGCCATTCCATGCCATTCCATGCCATTCCATGCCATTCCATGCCATTCCATGCCATTCCATGCCATTCCATGCCATTCCATGCCATTCCATGCCATTCCATGCCATTCCATGCCATTCCATGCCATTCCATGCCATTCCATGCCATTCCATGCCATTCCATGCCATTCCATGCCATTCCATGCCATTCCATGCCATTCCATGCCATTCCATGCCATTCCATGCCATTCCATGCCATTCCATGCCATTCCATGCCATTCCATGCCATTCCATGCCATTCCATGCCATTCCATGCCATTCCATGCCATTCCATGCCATTCCATGCCATTCCATGCCATTCCATGCCATTCCATGCCATTCCATGCCATTCCATGCCATTCCATGCCATTCCATGCCATTCCATGCCATTCCATGCCATTCCATGCCATTCCATGCCATTCCATGCCATTCCATGCCATTCCATGCCATTCCATGCCATTCCATGCCATTCCATGCCATTCCATGCCATTCCATGCCATTCCATGCCATTCCATGCCGTGCCATGCCGTGCCATGCCGGTGCCATGCCGGTGCCATGCCGTGCCATGCCGGTGCCATGCCGGTGCCATGCCGGTGCCATGCCGGTGCCATGCCGGTGCCATGCCGGTGCCATGCCGTGCCATGCCGTGTCATGCCGTGCCATGCCGTGCCATGCCGTGCCATGCCGGTGCCATGCCGTGCCATGCCGGTGCCATGCCGTGCCATGCCGTGCCATGCCGTGCCATGCCGTGCCATGCCGTGCCGTGCCATGCCGTGCCATGCCGTGCCATGCCGTGCCATGCCGTGCCATGCCGTGCCATGCCGTGCCATGCCGTGCCATGCCGTGCCATGCCGTGCCATGCCGTGCCATGCCGTGCCATGCCGTGCCATGCCGTGCCATGCCGTGCCATGCCGTGCCATGCCGTGCCATGCCGTGCCATGCCGTGCCATGCCGTGCCATGCCGTGCCATGCCGTGCCATGCCGTGCCATGCCGTGCCATGCCGTGCCATGCCGTGCCATGCCGTGCCATGCCGTGCCATGCCGTGCCATGCCGTGCCATGCCGTGCCATGCCGTGCCATGCCGTGCCATGCCGTGCCATGCCGTGCCATGCCGTGCCATGCCGTGCCATGCCGTGCCATGCCGTGCCATGCCGTGCCATGCCGTGCCATGCCGTGCCATGCCGTGCCATGCCGTGCCATGCCGTGCCATGCCGTGCCATGCCGTGCCATGCCGTGCCATGCCGTGCCATGCCGTGCCATGCCGTGCCATGCCGTGCCATGCCGTGCCATGCCGTGCCATGCCGTGCCATGCCGTGCCATGCCGTGCCATGCCGTGCCATGCCGTGCCATGCCGTGCCATGCCGTGCCATGCCGTGCCATGCCGTGCCATGCCGTGCCATGCCGTGCCATGCCGTGCCATGCCGTGCCATGCCGTGCCATGCCGTGCCATGCCGTGCCATGCCGTGCCATGCCGTGCCATGCCGTGCCATGCCGTGCCATGCCGTGCCATGCCGTGCCATGCCGTGCCATGCCGTGCCATGCCGTGCCATGCCGTGCCATGCCGTGCCATGCCGTGCCATGCCGTGCCATGCCGTGCCATGCCGTGCCATGCCGTGCCATGCCGTGCCATGCCGTGCCATGCCGTGCCATGCCGTGCCATGCCGGGCCATGCGGTGCCATGCCATTCCATGCGGTGCCATGCCATTCCATGCCATTCCATGCCAGTCCATGCCACTCAATGCGGTGCCATGCCACTCAATGCGGTGCCATGCCATTCCATGCCATTCCATGCCATTCCATGCCATTCCATGCCATTCCATGCCATTCCATGCCATTCCATGCCATTCCATGCCATTCCATGCCATTCCATGCCATTCCATGCCATTCCATGCCATTCCATGCCATTCCATGCCATTCCATGCCATTCCATGCCATTCCATGCCATTCCATGCCATTCCATGCCATTCCATGCCATTCCATGCCATTCCATGCCATTCCATGCCATTCCATGCCATTCCATGCCATTCCATGCCATTCCATGCCATTCCATGCCATTCCATGCCATTCCATGCCATTCCATGCCATTCCATGCCATTCCATGCCATTCCATGCCATTCCATGCCATTCCAAGCCATTCCATGCCATTCCATGCCATTCCATGCCATTCCATGCCATTCCAAGCCATTCCATGCCATTCCATGCCATTCCATGCCATTCCATGCCATTCCATGCCATTCCATGCCATTCCATGCCATTCCATGCCATTCCATGCCATTCCATGCCATTCCATGCCATTCCATGCCATTCCATGCCATTCCATGCCGTGCCATGCCGTGCCATGCCGGTGCCATGCCGTGCCATGCCGGTGCCATGCCGTGCCATGCCGGTGCCATGCCGTGCCATGCCGGTGCCATGCCGTGCCATGCCGGTGCCATGCCGTGCCATGCCGGTGCCATGCCGTGCCATGCCGGTGCCATGCCGTGCCATGCCGGTGCCATGCCGGTGCCATGCCGGTGCCATGCCGTGCCATGCCGGTGCCATGCCGTGCCATGCCGGTGCCATGCCGTGCCATGCCGGTGCCATGCCGTGCCATGCCGGTGCCATGCCGTGCCATGCCGGTGCCATGCCGTGCCATGCCGGTGCCATGCCGTGCCATGCCGGTGCCATGCCGTGCCATGCCGGTGCCATGCCGTGCCATGCCGGTCCCATGCCGGTGCCATGCCGTGCCATGCCGTGCCATGCCGTGCCATGCCGGTGCCATGCCGGTGCCATGCCGTGCCATGCCGTGTCATGCCGTGCCATGCCGGTGCCATGCCGTGCCATGCCGGTGCCATGCCGTGCCATGCCGTGCCATGCCGTGCCATGCCGTGCCATGCCGTGCCATGCCGTGCCATGCCGTGTCATGCCGTGCCATGCCGGTGCCATGCCGTGCCATGCCGGTGCCATGCCGTGCCATGCCGGTGCCATGCCGTGCCATGCCGGTGCCATGCCGTGCCATGCCGGTGCCATGCCGTGCCATGCCGGTGCCATGCCGTGCCATGCCGGTGCCATGCCGTGCCATGCCGGTGCCATGCCGGTGCCATGCCGGTGCCATGCCGGTGCCATGCCGGTGCCATGCCGGTGCCATGCCGGTGCCATGCCGGTGCCATGCCAGTCCATGCCATTCCATGCCAGTCCATGCCATTCCATGCCACTCAATGCGGTGCCATGCCATTCCATGCCATTCCATGCCATTCCATGCCATTCCATGCCATTCCATGCCATTCCATGCCATTCCATGCCATTCCATGCCATTCCATGCCACTCAATGCGGTGCCATGCCATTCCATGCCATTCCATGCCATTCCATGCCATTCCATGCCATTCCATGCCATTCCATGCCATTCCATGCCATTCCATGCCATTCCATGCCATTCCATGCCATTCCATGCCATTCCATGCCATTCCATGCCATTCCATGCCATTCCATGCCATTCCATGCCATTCCATGCCATTCCATGCCATTCCATGCCATTCCATGCCATTCCATGCCATTCCATGCCATTCCATGCCATTCCATGCCATTCCATGCCATTCCATGCCATTCCATGCCATTCCATGCCATTCCATGCCATTCCATGCCATTCCATGCCATTCCAAGCCATTCCATGCCATTCCATGCCATTCCATGCCATTCCATGCCATTCCATGCCATTCCATGCCATTCCATGCCATTCCATGCCGTGCCATGCCATTCCATGCCGTGCCATGCCGGTGCCATGCCGTGCCATGCCGGTGCCATGCCGTGCCATGCCGGTGCCATGCCGTGCCATGCCGGTGCCATGCCGTGCCATGCCGGTGCCATGCCGTGCCATGCCGGTGCCATGCCGTGCCATGCCGGTGCCATGCCGTGCCATGCCGGTGCCATGCCGTGCCATGCCGGTGCCATGCCGTGCCATGCCGGTGCCATGCCGTGCCATGCCGGTGCCATGCCGTGCCATGCCGGTGCCATGCCGTGCCATGCCGGTGCCATGCCGTGCCATGCCGGTGCCATGCCGTGCCATGCCGGTGCCATGCCGTGCCATGCCGGTGCCATGCCGTGCCATGCCGGTGCCATGCCGTGCCATGCCGGTGCCATGCCGTGCCATGCCGGTGCCATGCCGTGCCATGCCGTGCCATGCCGTGCCATGCCGTGCCATGCCGTGCCATGCCGTGCCATGCCGTGCCATTCCATGCCATTCCAAGCCATTCCATGCCATTCCATGCCATTCCATGCCATTCCATGCCATTCCATGCCATTCCATGCCATTCCATGCCATTCCATGCCATTCCATGCCATTCCATGCCATTCCATGCCATTCCATGCCATTCCATGCCATTCCATGCCATTCCATGCCATTCCATGCCATTCCATGCCATTCCATGCCATTCCATGCCGTGCCATGCCGGTGCCATGCCGTGCCATGCCGGTGCCATGCCGTGCCATGCCGGTGCCATGCCGTGCCATGCCGGTGCCATGCCGTGCCATGCCGGTGCCATGCCGTGCCATGCCGGTGCCATGCCGTGCCATGCCGGTGCCATGCCGTGCCATGCCGTGCCATGCCGTGCCATGCCGGTGCCATGCCGTGCCATGCCGTGCCATGCCGGGCCATGCGGTGCCATGCCATTCCATGCCATTCCATGCCAGTCCATGCCAGTCCATGCCATTCCATGCCATTCCATGCCATTCCATGCCATTCCATGCCATTCCATGCCATTCCATGCCATTCCATGCCATTCCATGCCATTCCATGCCATTCCATGCCATTCCATGCCATTCCATGCCATTCCATGCCGTGCCATGCCATTCCATGCCGTGCCATGCCGGTGCCATGCCGTGCCATGCCGTGCCATGCCGTGCCATGCCGTGCCATGCCGTGCCATGCCGTGCCATGCCGGGCCATGCGGTGCCATGCCATTCCATGCCATTCCATGCCAGTCCATGCCAGTCCATGCCATTCCATGCCACTCAATGCGGTGCCATGCCACTCAATGCGGTGCCATGCCATTCCATGCCATTCCATGCCATTCCATGCCATTCCATGCCATTCCATGCCATTCCATGCCATTCCATGCCATTCCATGCCATTCCATGCCATTCCATGCCATTCCATGCCATTCCATGCCATTCCATGCCATTCCAAGCCATTCCATGCCATTCCAAGCCATTCCATGCCATTCCATGCCATTCCATGCCATTCCATGCCATTCCATGCCATTCCATGCCATTCCATGCCATTCCATGCCATTCCATGCCATTCCATGCCATTCCATGCCATTCCATGCCATTCCATGCCGTGCCATGCCGGTGCCATGCCGTGCCATGCCGGTGCCATGCCGTGCCATGCCGGTGCCATGCCGTGCCATGCCGGTGCCATGCCGTGCCATGCCGGTGCCATGCCGTGCCATGCCGGTGCCATGCCGTGCCATGCCGGTGCCATGCCGTGCCATGCCGGTGCCATGCCGTGCCATGCCGGTGCCATGCCGTGCCATGCCGGTGCCATGCCGTGCCATGCCGTGCCATGCCGTGCCATGCCGGTGCCATGCCGTGCCATGCCGGTGCCATGCCGTGCCATGCCGTGCCATGCCGTGCCATGCCGTGCCATGCCGTGCCATGCCGTGCCATGCCGTGCCATGCCGTGCCATGCCGTGCCATGCCGTGCCATGCCGTGTCATGCCGTGCCATGCCGGTGCCATGCCGTGCCATGCCGGTGCCATGCCGTGCCATGCCGGTGCCATGCCGTGCCATGCCGGTGCCATGCCGTGCCATGCCGGTGCCATGCCGTGCCATGCCGGTGCCATGCCGTGCCATGCCGGTGCCATGCCGGTGCCATGCCGGTGCCATGCCGGTGCCATGCCGGTGCCATGCCGGTGCCATGCCGGTGCCATGCCGGTGCCATGCCAGTCCATGCCATTCCATGCCAGTCCATGCCATTCCATGCCACTCAATGCGGTGCCATGCCATTCCATGCCATTCCATGCCATTCCATGCCATTCCATGCCATTCCATGCCATTCCATGCCATTCCATGCCATTCCATGCCATTCCATGCCACTCAATGCGGTGCCATGCCATTCCATGCCATTCCATGCCATTCCATGCCATTCCATGCCATTCCATGCCATTCCATGCCATTCCATGCCATTCCATGCCATTCCATGCCATTCCATGCCATTCCATGCCATTCCATGCCATTCCATGCCATTCCATGCCATTCCATGCCATTCCATGCCATTCCATGCCATTCCATGCCATTCCATGCCATTCCATGCCATTCCATGCCATTCCATGCCATTCCATGCCATTCCATGCCATTCCATGCCATTCCATGCCATTCCATGCCATTCCATGCCATTCCATGCCATTCCATGCCATTCCATGCCATTCCAAGCCATTCCATGCCATTCCATGCCATTCCATGCCATTCCATGCCATTCCATGCCATTCCATGCCATTCCATGCCATTCCATGCCATTCCATGCCATTCCATGCCGTGCCATGCCGGTGCCATGCCGTGCCATGCCGGTGCCATGCCGTGCCATGCCGGTGCCATGCCGTGCCATGCCGGTGCCATGCCGGTGCCATGCCGTGCCATGCCGGTGCCATGCCGTGCCATGCCGGTGCCATGCCGTGCCATGCCGGTGCCATGCCGTGCCATGCCGGTGCCATGCCGTGCCATGCCGGTGCCATGCCGTGCCATGCCGGTGCCATGCCGTGCCATGCCGGTGCCATGCCGTGCCATGCCGGTGCCATGCCGTGCCATGCCGGTGCCATGCCGTGCCATGCCGGTGCCATGCCGTGCCATGCCGGTGCCATGCCGTGCCATGCCGGTGCCATGCCGTGCCATGCCGGTGCCATGCCGTGCCATGCCGGTGCCATGCCGTGCCATGCCGGTGCCATGCCGTGCCATGCCGGTGCCATGCCGTGCCATGCCGGTGCCATGCCGTGCCATGCCGGTGCCATGCCGTGCCATGCCGGTGCCATGCCGTGCCATGCCGGTGCCATGCCGTGCCATGCCGTGCCATGCCGGTGCCATGCCGTGCCATGCCGGTGCCATGCCGTGCCATGCCGTGCCATGCCGTGCCATGCCGTGCCATGCCGTGCCATGCCGTGCCATGCCGTGCCATTCCATGCCATTCCAAGCCATTCCATGCCATTCCATGCCATTCCATGCCATTCCATGCCATTCCATGCCATTCCATGCCATTCCATGCCATTCCATGCCATTCCATGCCATTCCATGCCATTCCATGCCATTCCATGCCATTCCATGCCATTCCATGCCATTCCATGCCATTCCATGCCATTCCATGCCATTCCATGCCATTCCATGCCATTCCATGCCATTCCATGCCATTCCATGCCGTGCCATGCCGGTGCCATGCCGTGCCATGCCGGTGCCATGCCGTGCCATGCCGGTGCCATGCCGTGCCATGCCGGTGCCATGCCGTGCCATGCCGGTGCCATGCCGTGCCATGCCGGTGCCATGCCGTGCCATGCCGGTGCCATGCCGTGCCATGCCGTGCCATGCCGTGCCATGCCGGTGCCATGCCGTGCCATGCCGTGCCATGCCGGGCCATGCGGTGCCATGCCATTCCATGCCATTCCATGCCAGTCCATGCCAGTCCATGCCATTCCATGCCATTCCATGCCATTCCATGCCATTCCATGCCATTCCATGCCATTCCATGCCATTCCATGCCATTCCATGCCATTCCATGCCATTCCATGCCATTCCATGCCATTCCATGCCGTGCCATGCCATTCCATGCCGTGCCATGCCGGTGCCATGCCGTGCCATGCCGTGCCATGCCGTGCCATGCCGTGCCATGCCGTGCCATGCCGTGCCATGCCGGGCCATGCGGTGCCATGCCATTCCATGCCATTCCATGCCAGTCCATGCCAGTCCATGCCATTCCATGCCACTCAATGCGGTGCCATGCCACTCAATGCGGTGCCATGCCATTCCATGCCATTCCATGCCATTCCATGCCATTCCATGCCATTCCATGCCATTCCATGCCATTCCATGCCATTCCATGCCATTCCATGCCATTCCATGCCATTCCATGCCATTCCATGCCATTCCATGCCATTCCATGCCATTCCATGCCATTCCATGCCATTCCATGCCATTCCAAGCCATTCCATGCCATTCCAAGCCATTCCATGCCATTCCATGCCATTCCATGCCATTCCATGCCATTCCATGCCATTCCATGCCATTCCATGCCATTCCATGCCATTCCATGCCATTCCATGCCATTCCATGCCATTCCATGCCATTCCATGCCATTCCATGCCGTGCCATGCCGGTGCCATGCCGTGCCATGCCGGTGCCATGCCGTGCCATGCCGGTGCCATGCCGTGCCATGCCGGTGCCATGCCGTGCCATGCCGGTGCCATGCCGTGCCATGCCGGTGCCATGCCGTGCCATGCCGGTGCCATGCCGTGCCATGCCGGTGCCATGCCGTGCCATGCCGGTGCCATGCCGTGCCATGCCGTGCCATGCCGTGCCATGCCGGTGCCATGCCGTGCCATGCCGGTGCCATGCCGTGCCATGCCGTGCCATGCCGTGCCATGCCGTGCCATGCCGTGCCATGCCGTGCCATGCCGTGCCATGCCGTGCCATGCCGTGCCATGCCGTGCCATGCCGTGCCATGCCGTGCCATGCCGTGCCATGCCGTGCCATGCCGTGCCATGCCGGGCCATGCGGTGCCATGCCGGGCCATGCGGTGCCATGCCATTCCATGCCATTCCATGCCAGTCCATGCCAGTCCATGCCATTCCATGCCAGTCCATGCCATTCCATGCCACTCAATGCGGTGCCATGCCATTCCATGCCATTCCATGCCATTCCATGCCATTCCATGCCATTCCATGCCATTCCATGCCATTCCATGCCATTCCATGCCATTCCATGCCATTCCATGCCATTCCATGCCATTCCATGCCATTCCATGCCATTCCATGCCATTCCATGCCATTCCATGCCATTCCATGCCATTCCATGCCATTCCATGCCATTCCATGCCATTCCATGCCATTCCATGCCATTCCATGCCATTCCATGCCATTCCATGCCATTCCATGCCATTCCATGCCATTCCATGCCATTCCATGCCATTCCATGCCATTCCATGCCATTCCATGCCATTCCATGCCATTCCATGCCATTCCATGCCATTCCATGCCATTCCATGCCATTCCATGCCATTCCATGCCATTCCATGCCATTCCATGCCATTCCATGCCATTCCATGCCATTCCATGCCATTCCATGCCATTCCATGCCATTCCATGCCATTCCATGCCATTCCATGCCATTCCATGCCATTCCATGCCGTGCCATGCCATTCCATGCCGTGCCATGCCATTCCATGCCGTGCCATGCCGTGCCATGCCGGTGCCATGCCGTGCCATGCCGGTGCCATGCCGTGCCATGCCGTGCCATGCCGTGCCATGCCGTGCCATGCCGTGCCATGCCGTGCCATGCCGTGCCATGCCGTGCCATGCCGTTCCATGCCGTTCCATGCCGTTCCATGCCGTTCCATGCCGTTCCATGCCGTGCCATGCCGGTGCCATGCCGTGCCATGCCGGTGCCATGCCGTGCCATGCCGGTGCCATGCCGTGCCATGCCGGTGCCATGCCGTGCCATGCCGGTGCCATGCCGTGCCATGCCGGTGCCATGCCGTGCCATGCCGGTGCCATGCCGTGCCATGCCGGTGCCATGCCGTGCCATGTCGGTGCCATGCCGGTGCCATGCCGGTGCCATGCCGGTGCCATGCCGGTGCCATGCCGTGCCATGCCGGTGCCATGCCGTGCCATGCCGTGCCATGCCGGTGCCATGCCGTGCCATGCCGGTGCCATGCCGTGCCATGCCGGTGCCATGCCGTGCCATGCCGTGCCATGCCGTGCCATGCCGGTGCCATGCCGTGCCATGCCGGTGCCATGCCGTGCCATGCCGGTGCCATGCCGTGCCATGCCGTGCCATGCCGTGCCATGCCGTGCCATGCCGTGCCATGCCGTGCCATGCCGTGCCATGCCGTGCCATGCCGGGCCATGCGGTGCCATGCCATTCCATGCCATTCCATGCCAGTCCATGCCAGTCCATGCCATTCCATGCCACTCAATGCGGTGCCATGCCATTCCATGCCATTCCATGCCATTCCATGCCATTCCATGCCATTCCATGCCATTCCATGCCATTCCATGCCATTCCATGCCATTCCATGCCATTCCATGCCATTCCATGCCATTCCATGCCATTCCATGCCATTCCATGCCATTCCATGCCATTCCATGCCATTCCATGCCATTCCATGCCATTCCATGCCATTCCATGCCATTCCATGCCATTCCATGCCATTCCATGCCATTCCATGCCATTCCATGCCATTCCATGCCATTCCATGCCATTCCATGCCATTCCATGCCATTCCATGCCATTCCATGCCATTCCATGCCATTCCATGCCATTCCATGCCATTCCATGCCATTCCATGCCATTCCATGCCATTCCATGCCATTCCATGCCATTCCATGCCATTCCATGCCATTCCATGCCATTCCATGCCATTCCATGCCATTCCATGCCATTCCATGCCATTCCATGCCATTCCATGCCATTCCATGCCATTCCATGCCATTCCATGCCATTCCATGCCATTCCATGCCATTCCATGCCATTCCATGCCATTCCATGCCATTCCATGCCATTCCATGCCATTCCATGCCATTCCATGCCATTCCATGCCATTCCATGCCATTCCATGCCATTCCATGCCATTCCATGCCATTCCATGCCATTCCATGCCATTCCATGCCATTCCATGCCGTGCCATGCCGTGCCATGCCGGTGCCATGCCGGTGCCATGCCGTGCCATGCCGGTGCCATGCCATTCCATGCCATTCCATGCCATTCCATGCCATTCCATGCCATTCCATGCCATTCCATGCCATTCCATGCCATTCCATGCCATTCCATGCCATTCCATGCCATTCCATGCCATTCCATGCCATTCCATGCCATTCCATGCCATTCCATGCCATTCCATGCCATTCCATGCCATTCCATGCCATTCCATGCCATTCCATGCCATTCCATGCCATTCCATGCCATTCCATGCCATTCCATGCCATTCCATGCCATTCCATGCCATTCCATGCCATTCCATGCCATTCCATGCCATTCCATGCCATTCCATGCCATTCCATGCCATTCCATGCCATTCCAAGCCATTCCATGCCATTCCAAGCCATTCCATGCCATTCCATGCCATTCCATGCCGTGCCATGCCGGTGCCATGCCGTGCCATGCCGGTGCCATGCCGGTGCCATGCCGTGCCATGCCGTGCCATGCCGGTGCCATGCCGTGCCATGCCGGTGCCATGCCGTGCCATGCCGGTGCCATGCCGTGCCATGCCGGTGCCATGCCGTGCCATGCCGGTGCCATGCCGGTGCCATGCCGGTGCCATGCCGGTGCCATGCCGGTGCCATGCCGTGCCATGCCGTGTCATGCCGTGCCATGCCGTGCCATGCCGTGCCATGCCGGTGCCATGCCGTGCCATGCCGGTGCCATGCCGTGCCATGCCGTGCCATGCCGTGCCATGCCGTGCCATGCCGTGCCATGCCGTGCCATGCCGTGCCATGCCGTGCCATGCCGTGCCATGCCGTGCCATGCCGTGCCATGCCGTGCCATGCCGTGCCATGCCGTGCCATGCCGTGCCATGCCGTGCCATGCCGTGCCATGCCGTGCCATGCCGTGCCATGCCGTGCCATGCCGTGCCATGCCGTGCCATGCCGTGCCATGCCGTGCCATGCCGTGCCATGCCGTGCCATGCCGTGCCATGCCGTGCCATGCCGTGCCATGCCGTGCCATGCCGTGCCATGCCGTGCCATGCCGTGCCATGCCGTGCCATGCCGTGCCATGCCGTGCCATGCCGTGCCATGCCGTGCCATGCCGTGCCATGCCGTGCCATGCCGTGCCATGCCGTGCCATGCCGTGCCATGCCGTGCCATGCCGTGCCATGCCGTGCCATGCCGTGCCATGCCGTGCCATGCCGTGCCATGCCGTGCCATGCCGTGCCATGCCGTGCCATGCCGTGCCATGCCGTGCCATGCCGTGCCATGCCGTGCCATGCCGTGCCATGCCGTGCCATGCCGTGCCATGCCGTGCCATGCCGTGCCATGCCGTGCCATGCCGTGCCATGCCGTGCCATGCCGTGCCATGCCGTGCCATGCCGTGCCATGCCGTGCCATGCCGTGCCATGCCGTGCCATGCCGTGCCATGCCGTGCCATGCCGTGCCATGCCGTGCCATGCCGTGCCATGCCGTGCCATGCCGTGCCATGCCGTGCCATGCCGTGCCATGCCGTGCCATGCCGTGCCATGCCGTGCCATGCCGTGCCATGCCGTGCCATGCCGTGCCATGCCGTGCCATGCCGTGCCATGCCGTGCCATGCCGTGCCATGCCGTGCCATGCCGTGCCATGCCGTGCCATGCCGTGCCATGCCGTGCCATGCCGTGCCATGCCGTGCCATGCCGTGCCATGCCGTGCCATGCCGTGCCATGCCGTGCCATGCCGTGCCATGCCGTGCCATGCCGTGCCATGCCGTGCCATGCCGTGCCATGCCGTGCCATGCCGTGCCATGCCGTGCCATGCCGTGCCATGCCGTGCCATGCCGTGCCATGCCGTGCCATGCCGTGCCATGCCGTGCCATGCCGTGCCATGCCGTGCCATGCCGTGCCATGCCGTGCCATGCCGTGCCATGCCGTGCCATGCCGTGCCATGCCGTGCCATGCCGTGCCATGCCGTGCCATGCCGTGCCATGCCGTGCCATGCCGTGCCATGCCGTGCCATGCCGTGCCATGCCGTGCCATGCCGTGCCATGCCGTGCCATGCCGTGCCATGCCGTGCCATGCCGTGCCATGCCGTGCCATGCCGTGCCATGCCGTGCCATGCCGTGCCATGCCGTGCCATGCCGTGCCATGCCGTGCCATGCCGTGCCATGCCGTGCCATGCCATTCCATGCGGTGCCATGCCATTCCATGCCATTCCATGCCAGTCCATGCCACTCAATGCGGTGCCATGCCACTCAATGCGGTGCCATGCCATTCCATGCCATTCCATGCCATTCCATGCCATTCCATGCCATTCCATGCCATTCCATGCCATTCCATGCCATTCCATGCCATTCCATGCCATTCCATGCCATTCCATGCCATTCCATGCCATTCCATGCCATTCCATGCCATTCCATGCCATTCCATGCCATTCCATGCCATTCCATGCCATTCCATGCCATTCCATGCCATTCCATGCCATTCCATGCCATTCCATGCCATTCCATGCCATTCCATGCCATTCCATGCCATTCCATGCCATTCCATGCCATTCCATGCCATTCCATGCCATTCCAAGCCATTCCATGCCATTCCATGCCATTCCATGCCATTCCATGCCATTCCAAGCCATTCCATGCCATTCCATGCCATTCCATGCCATTCCATGCCATTCCATGCCATTCCATGCCATTCCATGCCATTCCATGCCATTCCATGCCATTCCATGCCATTCCATGCCATTCCATGCCATTCCATGCCATTCCATGCCATTCCATGCCGTGCCATGCCGGTGCCATGCCGTGCCATGCCGGTGCCATGCCGTGCCATGCCGGTGCCATGCCGTGCCATGCCGGTGCCATGCCGTGCCATGCCGGTGCCATGCCGGTGCCATGCCGTGCCATGCCGGTGCCATGCCGTGCCATGCCGTGCCATGCCGTGCCATGCCGTGCCATGCCGTGCCATGCCGTGTCATGCCGTGCCATGCCGGTGCCATGCCGTGCCATGCCGGTGCCATGCCGTGCCATGCCGGTGCCATGCCGGTGCCATGCCGTGCCATGCCGGTGCCATGCCGTGCCATGCCGGTGCCATGCCGTGCCATGCCGGTGCCATGCCGGTGCCATGCCGTGCCATGCCGGTGCCATGCCGTGCCATGCCGGTGCCATGCCGTGCCATGCCGGTGCCATGCCGGTGCCATGCCGGTGCCATGCCGGTGCCATGCCGGTGCCATGCCGGTGCCATGCCAGTCCATGCCATTCCATGCCAGTCCATGCCATTCCATGCCACTCAATGCGGTGCCATGCCATTCCATGCCATTCCATGCCATTCCATGCCATTCCATGCCATTCCATGCCATTCCATGCCATTCCATGCCATTCCATGCCACTCAATGCGGTGCCATGCCATTCCATGCCATTCCATGCCATTCCATGCCATTCCATGCCATTCCATGCCATTCCATGCCATTCCATGCCATTCCATGCCATTCCATGCCATTCCATGCCATTCCATGCCATTCCATGCCATTCCATGCCATTCCATGCCATTCCATGCCATTCCATGCCATTCCATGCCATTCCATGCCATTCCATGCCATTCCATGCCATTCCATGCCATTCCATGCCATTCCATGCCATTCCATGCCATTCCATGCCATTCCATGCCATTCCATGCCATTCCATGCCATTCCATGCCATTCCATGCCATTCCATGCCATTCCATGCCATTCCATGCCATTCCATGCCATTCCATGCCATTCCATGCCATTCCATGCCATTCCATGCCATTCCATGCCATTCCATGCCATTCCATGCCATTCCATGCCATTCCATGCCATTCCATGCCATTCCAAGCCATTCCATGCCATTCCATGCCATTCCATGCCATTCCATGCCATTCCATGCCATTCCATGCCATTCCATGCCATTCCATGCCATTCCATGCCATTCCATGCCATTCCATGCCATTCCATGCCATTCCATGCCATTCCATGCCATTCCATGCCATTCCATGCCATTCCATGCCATTCCATGCCATTCCATGCCATTCCATGCCATTCCATGCCATTCCATGCCATTCCATGCCATTCCATGCCATTCCATGCCATTCCATGCCATTCCATGCCATTCCATGCCATTCCATGCCATTCCATGCCATTCCATGCCATTCCATGCCATTCCATGCCATTCCATGCCATTCCATGCCATTCCATGCCATTCCATGCCATTCCATGCCATTCCATGCCATTCCATGCCATTCCATGCCATTCCATGCCATTCCATGCCATTCCATGCCATTCCATGCCATTCCATGCCATTCCATGCCATTCCATGCCATTCCATGCCATTCCATGCCATTCCATGCCATTCCATGCCATTCCATGCCATTCCATGCCATTCCATGCCATTCCATGCCATTCCATGCCATTCCATGCCATTCCATGCCATTCCATGCCATTCCATGCCATTCCATGCCATTCCATGCCGTGCCATGCCGTGCCATGCCGGTGCCATGCCGGTGCCATGCCGTGCCATGCCGGTGCCATGCCATTCCATGCCATTCCATGCCATTCCATGCCATTCCATGCCATTCCATGCCATTCCATGCCATTCCATGCCATTCCATGCCATTCCATGCCATTCCATGCCATTCCATGCCATTCCATGCCATTCCATGCCATTCCATGCCATTCCATGCCATTCCATGCCATTCCATGCCATTCCATGCCATTCCATGCCATTCCATGCCATTCCATGCCATTCCATGCCATTCCATGCCATTCCATGCCATTCCATGCCATTCCATGCCATTCCAAGCCATTCCATGCCATTCCAAGCCATTCCATGCCATTCCATGCCATTCCATGCCGTGCCATGCCGGTGCCATGCCGTGCCATGCCGGTGCCATGCCGTGCCATGCCGGTGCCATGCCGTGCCATGCCGGTGCCATGCCGTGCCATGCCGGTGCCATGCCGTGCCATGCCGGTGCCATGCCGTGCCATGCCGGTGCCATGCCGGTGCCATGCCGTGCCATGCCGGTGCCATGCCGTGCCATGCCGGTGCCATGCCGTGCCATGCCGGTGCCATGCCGTGCCATGCCGGTGCCATGCCGTGCCATGCCGGTGCCATGCCGGTGCCATGCCGGTGCCATGCCGGTGCCATGCCGGTGCCATGCCGTGCCATGCCGTGTCATGCCGTGCCATGCCGTGCCATGCCGTGCCATGCCGTGCCATGCCGGTGCCATGCCGTGCCATGCCGGTGCCATGCCGTGCCATGCCGTGCCATGCCGTGCCATGCCGTGCCATGCCGTGCCATGCCGTGCCATGCCGTGCCATGCCGTGCCATGCCGTGCCATGCCGTGCCATGCCGTGCCATGCCGTGCCATGCCGTGCCATGCCGTGCCATGCCGTGCCATGCCGTGCCATGCCGTGCCATGCCGTGCCATGCCGTGCCATGCCGTGCCATGCCGTGCCATGCCGTGCCATGCCGTGCCATGCCGTGCCATGCCGTGCCATGCCGTGCCATGCCGTGCCATGCCGTGCCATGCCGTGCCATGCCGTGCCATGCCGTGCCATGCCGTGCCATGCCGTGCCATGCCGTGCCATGCCGTGCCATGCCGTGCCATGCCGTGCCATGCCGTGCCATGCCGTGCCATGCCGTGCCATGCCGTGCCATGCCGTGCCATGCCGTGCCATGCCGTGCCATGCCGTGCCATGCCGTGCCATGCCGTGCCATGCCGTGCCATGCCGTGCCATGCCGTGCCATGCCGTGCCATGCCGTGCCATGCCGTGCCATGCCGTGCCATGCCGTGCCATGCCGTGCCATGCCGTGCCATGCCGTGCCATGCCGTGCCATGCCGTGCCATGCCGTGCCATGCCGTGCCATGCCGTGCCATGCCGTGCCATGCCGTGCCATGCCGTGCCATGCCGTGCCATGCCGTGCCATGCCGTGCCATGCCGTGCCATGCCGTGCCATGCCGTGCCATGCCGTGCCATGCCGTGCCATGCCGTGCCATGCCGTGCCATGCCGTGCCATGCCGTGCCATGCCGTGCCATGCCGGGCCATGCGGTGCCATGCCATTCCATGCGGTGCCATGCCATTCCATGCCATTCCATGCCAGTCCATGCCACTCAATGCGGTGCCATGCCACTCAATGCGGTGCCATGCCATTCCATGCCATTCCATGCCATTCCATGCCATTCCATGCCATTCCATGCCATTCCATGCCATTCCATGCCATTCCATGCCATTCCATGCCATTCCATGCCATTCCATGCCATTCCATGCCATTCCATGCCATTCCATGCCATTCCATGCCATTCCATGCCATTCCATGCCATTCCATGCCATTCCATGCCATTCCATGCCATTCCATGCCATTCCATGCCATTCCATGCCATTCCATGCCATTCCATGCCATTCCATGCCATTCCATGCCATTCCATGCCATTCCATGCCATTCCATGCCATTCCATGCCATTCCATGCCATTCCATGCCATTCCAAGCCATTCCATGCCATTCCATGCCATTCCATGCCATTCCATGCCATTCCAAGCCATTCCATGCCATTCCATGCCATTCCATGCCGTGCCATGCCGGTGCCATGCCGTGCCATGCCGGTGCCATGCCGTGCCATGCCGGTGCCATGCCGTGCCATGCCGGTGCCATGCCGTGCCATGCCGGTGCCATGCCGTGCCATGCCGGTGCCATGCCGGTGCCATGCCGGTGCCATGCCGGTGCCATGCCGGTGCCATGCCGGTGCCATGCCGGTGCCATGCCATTCCATGCCATTCCATGCCATTCCATGCCATTCCATGCCATTCCATGCCATTCCATGCCATTCCATGCCATTCCATGCCATTCCATGCCATTCCATGCCATTCCATGCCATTCCATGCCATTCCATGCCATTCCATGCCATTCCATGCCATTCCATGCCATTCCATGCCATTCCATGCCATTCCATGCCATTCCATGCCATTCCATGCCATTCCATGCCATTCCATGCCATTCCAAGCCATTCCATGCCATTCCATGCCATTCCATGCCATTCCATGCCATTCCATGCCATTCCATGCCATTCCATGCCATTCCATGCCATTCCATGCCATTCCATGCCATTCCATGCCATTCCATGCCATTCCATGCCATTCCATGCCATTCCATGCCATTCCATGCCATTCCATGCCATTCCATGCCATTCCATGCCATTCCATGCCATTCCATGCCATTCCATGCCATTCCATGCCATTCCATGCCATTCCATGCCATTCCATGCCATTCCATGCCATTCCATGCCATTCCATGCCATTCCATGCCATTCCATGCCATTCCATGCCATTCCATGCCATTCCATGCCATTCCATGCCATTCCATGCCATTCCATGCCATTCCATGCCATTCCATGCCATTCCATGCCATTCCATGCCATTCCATGCCATTCCATGCCATTCCATGCCATTCCATGCCATTCCATGCCATTCCATGCCATTCCATGCCATTCCATGCCATTCCATGCCATTCCATGCCATTCCATGCCATTCCATGCCATTCCATGCCATTCCATGCCATTCCATGCCATTCCATGCCATTCCATGCCATTCCATGCCATTCCATGCCATTCCATGCCATTCCATGCCATTCCATGCCATTCCATGCCATTCCATGCCATTCCATGCCATTCCATGCCATTCCATGCCATTCCATGCCATTCCATGCCATTCCATGCCATTCCATGCCATTCCATGCCATTCCATGCCATTCCATGCCATTCCATGCCATTCCATGCCATTCCATGCCATTCCATGCCATTCCATGCCATTCCATGCCATTCCATGCCATTCCATGCCATTCCATGCCATTCCATGCCATTCCATGCCATTCCATGCCATTCCATGCCATTCCATGCCATTCCATGCCATTCCATGCCATTCCATGCCATTCCATGCCATTCCATGCCATTCCATGCCATTCCATGCCATTCCATGCCATTCCATGCCATTCCATGCCATTCCATGCCATTCCATGCCATTCCATGCCATTCCATGCCATTCCATGCCATTCCATGCCATTCCATGCCATTCCATGCCATTCCATGCCATTCCATGCCATTCCATGCCATTCCATGCCATTCCATGCCATTCCATGCCATTCCATGCCATTCCATGCCATTCCATGCCATTCCATGCCATTCCATGCCATTCCATGCCATTCCATGCCATTCCATGCCATTCCATGCCATTCCATGCCATTCCATGCCATTCCATGCCATTCCATGCCATTCCATGCCATTCCATGCCATTCCATGCCGTGCCATGCCGTGCCATGCCGGTGCCATGCCGGTGCCATGCCGTGCCATGCCGGTGCCATGCCATTCCATGCCATTCCATGCCATTCCATGCCATTCCATGCCATTCCATGCCATTCCATGCCATTCCATGCCATTCCATGCCATTCCATGCCATTCCATGCCATTCCATGCCATTCCATGCCATTCCATGCCATTCCATGCCATTCCATGCCATTCCATGCCATTCCATGCCATTCCATGCCATTCCATGCCATTCCATGCCATTCCATGCCATTCCATGCCATTCCATGCCATTCCATGCCATTCCATGCCATTCCATGCCATTCCATGCCATTCCATGCCATTCCAAGCCATTCCATGCCATTCCAAGCCATTCCATGCCATTCCATGCCATTCCATGCCGTGCCATGCCGGTGCCATGCCGTGCCATGCCGGTGCCATGCCGTGCCATGCCGGTGCCATGCCGGTGCCATGCCGTGCCATGCCGGTGCCATGCCGTGCCATGCCGGTGCCATGCCGTGCCATGCCGGTGCCATGCCGTGCCATGCCGGTGCCATGCCGGTGCCATGCCGGTGCCATGCCGGTGCCATGCCGGTGCCATGCCGTGCCATGCCGTGTCATGCCGTGCCATGCCGTGCCATGCCGTGCCATGCCGGTGCCATGCCGTGCCATGCCGGTGCCATGCCGTGCCATGCCGTGCCATGCCGTGCCATGCCGTGCCATGCCGTGCCATGCCGTGCCATGCCGTGCCATGCCGTGCCATGCCGTGCCATGCCGTGCCATGCCGTGCCATGCCGTGCCATGCCGTGCCATGCCGTGCCATGCCGTGCCATGCCGTGCCATGCCGTGCCATGCCGTGCCATGCCGTGCCATGCCGTGCCATGCCGTGCCATGCCGTGCCATGCCGTGCCATGCCGTGCCATGCCGTGCCATGCCGTGCCATGCCGTGCCATGCCGTGCCATGCCGTGCCATGCCGTGCCATGCCGTGCCATGCCGTGCCATGCCGTGCCATGCCGTGCCATGCCGTGCCATGCCGTGCCATGCCGTGCCATGCCGTGCCATGCCGTGCCATGCCGTGCCATGCCGTGCCATGCCGTGCCATGCCGTGCCATGCCGTGCCATGCCGTGCCATGCCGTGCCATGCCGTGCCATGCCGTGCCATGCCGTGCCATGCCGTGCCATGCCGTGCCATGCCGTGCCATGCCGTGCCATGCCGTGCCATGCCGTGCCATGCCGTGCCATGCCGTGCCATGCCGTGCCATGCCGTGCCATGCCGTGCCATGCCGTGCCATGCCGTGCCATGCCGTGCCATGCCGTGCCATGCCGTGCCATGCCGTGCCATGCCGTGCCATGCCGTGCCATGCCGTGCCATGCCGTGCCATGCCGTGCCATGCCGTGCCATGCCGTGCCATGCCGTGCCATGCCGTGCCATGCCGTGCCATGCCGTGCCATGCCGTGCCATGCCGTGCCATGCCGTGCCATGCCGTGCCATGCCGTGCCATGCCGTGCCATGCCGTGCCATGCCGTGCCATGCCGTGCCATGCCGTGCCATGCCGTGCCATGCCGTGCCATGCCGTGCCATGCCGTGCCATGCCGTGCCATGCCGTGCCATGCCGTGCCATGCCGTGCCATGCCGTGCCATGCCGTGCCATGCCGTGCCATGCCGTGCCATGCCGTGCCATGCCGTGCCATGCCGTGCCATGCCGTGCCATGCCGTGCCATGCCGTGCCATGCCGTGCCATGCCGTGCCATGCCGTGCCATGCCGTGCCATGCCGTGCCATGCCGTGCCATGCCGTGCCATGCCGTGCCATGCCGTGCCATGCCGTGCCATGCCGTGCCATGCCATTCCATGCGGTGCCATGCCATTCCATGCCATTCCATGCCAGTCCATGCCACTCAATGCGGTGCCATGCCACTCAATGCGGTGCCATGCCATTCCATGCCATTCCATGCCATTCCATGCCATTCCATGCCATTCCATGCCATTCCATGCCATTCCATGCCATTCCATGCCATTCCATGCCATTCCATGCCATTCCATGCCATTCCATGCCATTCCATGCCATTCCATGCCATTCCATGCCATTCCATGCCATTCCATGCCATTCCATGCCATTCCATGCCATTCCATGCCATTCCATGCCATTCCATGCCATTCCATGCCATTCCATGCCATTCCATGCCATTCCATGCCATTCCATGCCATTCCATGCCATTCCATGCCATTCCATGCCATTCCATGCCATTCCAAGCCATTCCATGCCATTCCATGCCATTCCATGCCATTCCATGCCATTCCAAGCCATTCCATGCCATTCCATGCCATTCCATGCCATTCCATGCCATTCCATGCCATTCCATGCCATTCCATGCCATTCCATGCCATTCCATGCCATTCCATGCCATTCCATGCCATTCCATGCCATTCCATGCCATTCCATGCCATTCCATGCCGTGCCATGCCGGTGCCATGCCGTGCCATGCCGGTGCCATGCCGTGCCATGCCGGTGCCATGCCGTGCCATGCCGGTGCCATGCCGTGCCATGCCGGTGCCATGCCGGTGCCATGCCGTGCCATGCCGGTGCCATGCCGTGCCATGCCGTGCCATGCCGTGCCATGCCGTGCCATGCCGTGCCATGCCGTGTCATGCCGTGCCATGCCGGTGCCATGCCGTGCCATGCCGGTGCCATGCCGTGCCATGCCGGTGCCATGCCGGTGCCATGCCGTGCCATGCCGGTGCCATGCCGTGCCATGCCGGTGCCATGCCGTGCCATGCCGGTGCCATGCCGGTGCCATGCCGTGCCATGCCGGTGCCATGCCGTGCCATGCCGGTGCCATGCCGTGCCATGCCGGTGCCATGCCGGTGCCATGCCGGTGCCATGCCGGTGCCATGCCGGTGCCATGCCGGTGCCATGCCAGTCCATGCCATTCCATGCCAGTCCATGCCATTCCATGCCACTCAATGCGGTGCCATGCCATTCCATGCCATTCCATGCCATTCCATGCCATTCCATGCCATTCCATGCCATTCCATGCCATTCCATGCCATTCCATGCCACTCAATGCGGTGCCATGCCATTCCATGCCATTCCATGCCATTCCATGCCATTCCATGCCATTCCATGCCATTCCATGCCATTCCATGCCATTCCATGCCATTCCATGCCATTCCATGCCATTCCATGCCATTCCATGCCATTCCATGCCATTCCATGCCATTCCATGCCATTCCATGCCATTCCATGCCATTCCATGCCATTCCATGCCATTCCATGCCATTCCATGCCATTCCATGCCATTCCATGCCATTCCATGCCATTCCATGCCATTCCATGCCATTCCATGCCATTCCATGCCATTCCATGCCATTCCATGCCATTCCATGCCATTCCATGCCATTCCATGCCATTCCATGCCATTCCATGCCATTCCATGCCATTCCATGCCATTCCATGCCATTCCATGCCATTCCATGCCATTCCATGCCATTCCATGCCATTCCATGCCATTCCATGCCATTCCAAGCCATTCCATGCCATTCCATGCCATTCCATGCCATTCCATGCCATTCCATGCCATTCCATGCCATTCCATGCCATTCCATGCCATTCCATGCCATTCCATGCCATTCCATGCCATTCCATGCCATTCCATGCCATTCCATGCCATTCCATGCCATTCCATGCCATTCCATGCCATTCCATGCCATTCCATGCCATTCCATGCCATTCCATGCCATTCCATGCCATTCCATGCCATTCCATGCCATTCCATGCCATTCCATGCCATTCCATGCCATTCCATGCCATTCCATGCCATTCCATGCCATTCCATGCCATTCCATGCCATTCCATGCCATTCCATGCCATTCCATGCCATTCCATGCCATTCCATGCCATTCCATGCCATTCCATGCCATTCCATGCCATTCCATGCCATTCCATGCCATTCCATGCCATTCCATGCCATTCCATGCCATTCCATGCCATTCCATGCCATTCCATGCCATTCCATGCCATTCCATGCCATTCCATGCCATTCCATGCCATTCCATGCCATTCCATGCCATTCCATGCCATTCCATGCCATTCCATGCCATTCCATGCCATTCCATGCCATTCCATGCCATTCCATGCCATTCCATGCCATTCCATGCCATTCCATGCCATTCCATGCCATTCCATGCCATTCCATGCCATTCCATGCCGTGCCATGCCGTGCCATGCCGGTGCCATGCCGGTGCCATGCCGTGCCATGCCGGTGCCATGCCATTCCATGCCATTCCATGCCATTCCATGCCATTCCATGCCATTCCATGCCATTCCATGCCATTCCATGCCATTCCATGCCATTCCATGCCATTCCATGCCATTCCATGCCATTCCATGCCATTCCATGCCATTCCATGCCATTCCATGCCATTCCATGCCATTCCATGCCATTCCATGCCATTCCATGCCATTCCATGCCATTCCATGCCATTCCATGCCATTCCATGCCATTCCATGCCATTCCATGCCATTCCATGCCATTCCATGCCATTCCAAGCCATTCCATGCCATTCCAAGCCATTCCATGCCATTCCATGCCATTCCATGCCGTGCCATGCCGGTGCCATGCCGTGCCATGCCGGTGCCATGCCGTGCCATGCCGGTGCCATGCCGTGCCATGCCGGTGCCATGCCGTGCCATGCCGGTGCCATGCCGTGCCATGCCGGTGCCATGCCGTGCCATGCCGGTGCCATGCCGGTGCCATGCCGTGCCATGCCGGTGCCATGCCGTGCCATGCCGGTGCCATGCCGTGCCATGCCGGTGCCATGCCGTGCCATGCCGGTGCCATGCCGTGCCATGCCGGTGCCATGCCGGTGCCATGCCGGTGCCATGCCGGTGCCATGCCGGTGCCATGCCGTGCCATGCCGTGTCATGCCGTGCCATGCCGTGCCATGCCGTGCCATGCCGTGCCATGCCGGTGCCATGCCGTGCCATGCCGGTGCCATGCCGTGCCATGCCGTGCCATGCCGTGCCATGCCGTGCCATGCCGTGCCATGCCGTGCCATGCCGTGCCATGCCGTGCCATGCCGTGCCATGCCGTGCCATGCCGTGCCATGCCGTGCCATGCCGTGCCATGCCGTGCCATGCCGTGCCATGCCGTGCCATGCCGTGCCATGCCGTGCCATGCCGTGCCATGCCGTGCCATGCCGTGCCATGCCGTGCCATGCCGTGCCATGCCGTGCCATGCCGTGCCATGCCGTGCCATGCCGTGCCATGCCGTGCCATGCCGTGCCATGCCGTGCCATGCCGTGCCATGCCGTGCCATGCCGTGCCATGCCGTGCCATGCCGTGCCATGCCGTGCCATGCCGTGCCATGCCGTGCCATGCCGTGCCATGCCGTGCCATGCCGTGCCATGCCGTGCCATGCCGTGCCATGCCGTGCCATGCCGTGCCATGCCGTGCCATGCCGTGCCATGCCGTGCCATGCCGTGCCATGCCGTGCCATGCCGTGCCATGCCGTGCCATGCCGTGCCATGCCGTGCCATGCCGTGCCATGCCGTGCCATGCCGTGCCATGCCGTGCCATGCCGTGCCATGCCGTGCCATGCCGTGCCATGCCGTGCCATGCCGTGCCATGCCGTGCCATGCCGTGCCATGCCGTGCCATGCCGTGCCATGCCGTGCCATGCCGTGCCATGCCGTGCCATGCCGTGCCATGCCGTGCCATGCCGTGCCATGCCGTGCCATGCCGTGCCATGCCGGGCCATGCGGTGCCATGCCATTCCATGCGGTGCCATGCCATTCCATGCCATTCCATGCCAGTCCATGCCACTCAATGCGGTGCCATGCCACTCAATGCGGTGCCATGCCATTCCATGCCATTCCATGCCATTCCATGCCATTCCATGCCATTCCATGCCATTCCATGCCATTCCATGCCATTCCATGCCATTCCATGCCATTCCATGCCATTCCATGCCATTCCATGCCATTCCATGCCATTCCATGCCATTCCATGCCATTCCATGCCATTCCATGCCATTCCATGCCATTCCATGCCATTCCATGCCATTCCATGCCATTCCATGCCATTCCATGCCATTCCATGCCATTCCATGCCATTCCATGCCATTCCATGCCATTCCATGCCATTCCATGCCATTCCATGCCATTCCATGCCATTCCATGCCATTCCAAGCCATTCCATGCCATTCCATGCCATTCCATGCCATTCCATGCCATTCCAAGCCATTCCATGCCATTCCATGCCATTCCATGCCGTGCCATGCCGGTGCCATGCCGTGCCATGCCGGTGCCATGCCGTGCCATGCCGGTGCCATGCCGTGCCATGCCGGTGCCATGCCGTGCCATGCCGGTGCCATGCCGTGCCATGCCGGTGCCATGCCGGTGCCATGCCGGTGCCATGCCGGTGCCATGCCGGTGCCATGCCGGTGCCATGCCGGTGCCATGCCATTCCATGCCATTCCATGCCATTCCATGCCATTCCATGCCATTCCATGCCATTCCATGCCATTCCATGCCATTCCATGCCATTCCATGCCATTCCATGCCATTCCATGCCATTCCATGCCATTCCATGCCATTCCATGCCATTCCATGCCATTCCATGCCATTCCATGCCATTCCATGCCATTCCATGCCATTCCATGCCATTCCATGCCATTCCATGCCATTCCATGCCATTCCAAGCCATTCCATGCCATTCCATGCCATTCCATGCCATTCCATGCCATTCCATGCCATTCCATGCCATTCCATGCCATTCCATGCCATTCCATGCCATTCCATGCCATTCCATGCCATTCCATGCCATTCCATGCCATTCCATGCCATTCCATGCCATTCCATGCCATTCCATGCCATTCCATGCCATTCCATGCCATTCCATGCCATTCCATGCCATTCCATGCCATTCCATGCCATTCCATGCCATTCCATGCCATTCCATGCCATTCCATGCCATTCCATGCCATTCCATGCCATTCCATGCCATTCCATGCCATTCCATGCCATTCCATGCCATTCCATGCCATTCCATGCCATTCCATGCCATTCCATGCCATTCCATGCCATTCCATGCCATTCCATGCCATTCCATGCCATTCCATGCCATTCCATGCCATTCCATGCCATTCCATGCCATTCCATGCCATTCCATGCCATTCCATGCCATTCCATGCCATTCCATGCCATTCCATGCCATTCCATGCCATTCCATGCCATTCCATGCCATTCCATGCCATTCCATGCCATTCCATGCCATTCCATGCCATTCCATGCCATTCCATGCCATTCCATGCCATTCCATGCCATTCCATGCCATTCCATGCCATTCCATGCCATTCCATGCCATTCCATGCCATTCCATGCCATTCCATGCCATTCCATGCCATTCCATGCCATTCCATGCCATTCCATGCCATTCCATGCCATTCCATGCCATTCCATGCCATTCCATGCCATTCCATGCCATTCCATGCCATTCCATGCCATTCCATGCCATTCCATGCCATTCCATGCCATTCCATGCCATTCCATGCCATTCCATGCCATTCCATGCCATTCCATGCCATTCCATGCCATTCCATGCCATTCCATGCCATTCCATGCCATTCCATGCCATTCCATGCCATTCCATGCCATTCCATGCCATTCCATGCCATTCCATGCCATTCCATGCCATTCCATGCCATTCCATGCCATTCCATGCCATTCCATGCCATTCCATGCCATTCCATGCCATTCCATGCCATTCCATGCCATTCCATGCCATTCCATGCCATTCCATGCCATTCCATGCCATTCCATGCCATTCCATGCCATTCCATGCCATTCCATGCCATTCCATGCCATTCCATGCCATTCCATGCCATTCCATGCCATTCCATGCCATTCCATGCCATTCCATGCCATTCCATGCCATTCCATGCCATTCCATGCCATTCCATGCCATTCCATGCCGTGCCATGCCGTGCCATGCCGGTGCCATGCCGGTGCCATGCCGGTGCCATGCCGTGCCATGCCGGTGCCATGCCATTCCATGCCATTCCATGCCATTCCATGCCATTCCATGCCATTCCATGCCATTCCATGCCATTCCATGCCATTCCATGCCATTCCATGCCATTCCATGCCATTCCATGCCATTCCATGCCATTCCATGCCATTCCATGCCATTCCATGCCATTCCATGCCATTCCATGCCATTCCATGCCATTCCATGCCATTCCATGCCATTCCATGCCATTCCATGCCATTCCATGCCATTCCATGCCATTCCATGCCATTCCATGCCATTCCATGCCATTCCAAGCCATTCCATGCCATTCCAAGCCATTCCATGCCATTCCATGCCATTCCATGCCGTGCCATGCCGGTGCCATGCCGTGCCATGCCGGTGCCATGCCGTGCCATGCCGGTGCCATGCCGGTGCCATGCCGTGCCATGCCGGTGCCATGCCGTGCCATGCCGGTGCCATGCCGTGCCATGCCGGTGCCATGCCGTGCCATGCCGGTGCCATGCCGGTGCCATGCCGGTGCCATGCCGGTGCCATGCCGGTGCCATGCCGTGCCATGCCGTGTCATGCCGTGCCATGCCGTGCCATGCCGTGCCATGCCGGTGCCATGCCGTGCCATGCCGGTGCCATGCCGTGCCATGCCGTGCCATGCCGTGCCATGCCGTGCCATGCCGTGCCATGCCGTGCCATGCCGTGCCATGCCGTGCCATGCCGTGCCATGCCGTGCCATGCCGTGCCATGCCGTGCCATGCCGTGCCATGCCGTGCCATGCCGTGCCATGCCGTGCCATGCCGTGCCATGCCGTGCCATGCCGTGCCATGCCGTGCCATGCCGTGCCATGCCGTGCCATGCCGTGCCATGCCGTGCCATGCCGTGCCATGCCGTGCCATGCCGTGCCATGCCGTGCCATGCCGTGCCATGCCGTGCCATGCCGTGCCATGCCGTGCCATGCCGTGCCATGCCGTGCCATGCCGTGCCATGCCGTGCCATGCCGTGCCATGCCGTGCCATGCCGTGCCATGCCGTGCCATGCCGTGCCATGCCGTGCCATGCCGTGCCATGCCGTGCCATGCCGTGCCATGCCGTGCCATGCCGTGCCATGCCGTGCCATGCCGTGCCATGCCGTGCCATGCCGTGCCATGCCGTGCCATGCCGTGCCATGCCGTGCCATGCCGTGCCATGCCGTGCCATGCCGTGCCATGCCGTGCCATGCCGTGCCATGCCGTGCCATGCCGTGCCATGCCGTGCCATGCCGTGCCATGCCGTGCCATGCCGTGCCATGCCGTGCCATGCCGTGCCATGCCGTGCCATGCCGTGCCATGCCGTGCCATGCCGTGCCATGCCGTGCCATGCCGTGCCATGCCGTGCCATGCCGTGCCATGCCGTGCCATGCCGTGCCATGCCGTGCCATGCCGTGCCATGCCGTGCCATGCCGTGCCATGCCGTGCCATGCCGTGCCATGCCGTGCCATGCCGTGCCATGCCGTGCCATGCCGTGCCATGCCGTGCCATGCCGTGCCATGCCGTGCCATGCCGTGCCATGCCGTGCCATGCCGTGCCATGCCGTGCCATGCCGTGCCATGCCGTGCCATGCCGGGCCATGCGGTGCCATGCCATTCCATGCGGTGCCATGCCATTCCATGCCATTCCATGCCAGTCCATGCCACTCAATGCGGTGCCATGCCACTCAATGCGGTGCCATGCCATTCCATGCCATTCCATGCCATTCCATGCCATTCCATGCCATTCCATGCCATTCCATGCCATTCCATGCCATTCCATGCCATTCCATGCCATTCCATGCCATTCCATGCCATTCCATGCCATTCCATGCCATTCCATGCCATTCCATGCCATTCCATGCCATTCCATGCCATTCCATGCCATTCCATGCCATTCCATGCCATTCCATGCCATTCCATGCCATTCCATGCCATTCCATGCCATTCCATGCCATTCCATGCCATTCCATGCCATTCCATGCCATTCCATGCCATTCCATGCCATTCCATGCCATTCCATGCCATTCCATGCCATTCCAAGCCATTCCATGCCATTCCATGCCATTCCATGCCATTCCATGCCATTCCAAGCCATTCCATGCCATTCCATGCCATTCCATGCCATTCCATGCCATTCCATGCCATTCCATGCCATTCCATGCCATTCCATGCCATTCCATGCCATTCCATGCCATTCCATGCCATTCCATGCCATTCCATGCCATTCCATGCCATTCCATGCCGTGCCATGCCGGTGCCATGCCGTGCCATGCCGGTGCCATGCCGTGCCATGCCGGTGCCATGCCGTGCCATGCCGGTGCCATGCCGTGCCATGCCGGTGCCATGCCGGTGCCATGCCGTGCCATGCCGGTGCCATGCCGTGCCATGCCGTGCCATGCCGTGCCATGCCGTGCCATGCCGTGCCATGCCGTGTCATGCCGTGCCATGCCGGTGCCATGCCGTGCCATGCCGGTGCCATGCCGTGCCATGCCGGTGCCATGCCGTGCCATGCCGGTGCCATGCCGTGCCATGCCGGTGCCATGCCGTGCCATGCCGGTGCCATGCCGGTGCCATGCCGGTGCCATGCCGGTGCCATGCCGGTGCCATGCCGGTGCCATGCCGGTGCCATGCCGGTGCCATGCCAGTCCATGCCATTCCATGCCAGTCCATGCCATTCCATGCCACTCAATGCGGTGCCATGCCATTCCATGCCATTCCATGCCATTCCATGCCATTCCATGCCATTCCATGCCATTCCATGCCATTCCATGCCACTCAATGCGGTGCCATGCCATTCCATGCCATTCCATGCCATTCCATGCCATTCCATGCCATTCCATGCCATTCCATGCCATTCCATGCCATTCCATGCCATTCCATGCCATTCCATGCCATTCCATGCCATTCCATGCCATTCCATGCCATTCCATGCCATTCCATGCCATTCCATGCCATTCCATGCCATTCCATGCCATTCCATGCCATTCCATGCCATTCCATGCCATTCCATGCCATTCCATGCCATTCCATGCCATTCCATGCCATTCCATGCCATTCCATGCCATTCCATGCCATTCCATGCCATTCCATGCCATTCCATGCCATTCCATGCCATTCCATGCCATTCCATGCCATTCCAAGCCATTCCATGCCATTCCATGCCATTCCATGCCATTCCATGCCATTCCATGCCATTCCATGCCATTCCATGCCATTCCATGCCATTCCATGCCATTCCATGCCATTCCATGCCATTCCATGCCATTCCATGCCATTCCATGCCATTCCATGCCATTCCATGCCATTCCATGCCATTCCATGCCATTCCATGCCATTCCATGCCATTCCATGCCATTCCATGCCATTCCATGCCATTCCATGCCATTCCATGCCATTCCATGCCATTCCATGCCATTCCATGCCATTCCATGCCATTCCATGCCATTCCATGCCATTCCATGCCATTCCATGCCATTCCATGCCATTCCATGCCATTCCATGCCATTCCATGCCATTCCATGCCATTCCATGCCATTCCATGCCATTCCATGCCATTCCATGCCATTCCATGCCATTCCATGCCATTCCATGCCATTCCATGCCATTCCATGCCATTCCATGCCATTCCATGCCATTCCATGCCATTCCATGCCATTCCATGCCATTCCATGCCATTCCATGCCATTCCATGCCATTCCATGCCATTCCATGCCATTCCATGCCATTCCATGCCATTCCATGCCATTCCATGCCATTCCATGCCATTCCATGCCATTCCATGCCATTCCATGCCATTCCATGCCATTCCATGCCATTCCATGCCATTCCATGCCATTCCATGCCATTCCATGCCATTCCATGCCATTCCATGCCATTCCATGCCATTCCATGCCGTGCCATGCCGTGCCATGCCGGTGCCATGCCGGTGCCATGCCGTGCCATGCCGGTGCCATGCCATTCCATGCCATTCCATGCCATTCCATGCCATTCCATGCCATTCCATGCCATTCCATGCCATTCCATGCCATTCCATGCCATTCCATGCCATTCCATGCCATTCCATGCCATTCCATGCCATTCCATGCCATTCCATGCCATTCCATGCCATTCCATGCCATTCCATGCCATTCCATGCCATTCCATGCCATTCCATGCCATTCCATGCCATTCCATGCCATTCCATGCCATTCCATGCCATTCCATGCCATTCCATGCCATTCCAAGCCATTCCATGCCATTCCAAGCCATTCCATGCCATTCCATGCCATTCCATGCCGTGCCATGCCGGTGCCATGCCGTGCCATGCCGGTGCCATGCCGTGCCATGCCGGTGCCATGCCGTGCCATGCCGGTGCCATGCCGTGCCATGCCGGTGCCATGCCGTGCCATGCCGGTGCCATGCCGTGCCATGCCGGTGCCATGCCGGTGCCATGCCGTGCCATGCCGGTGCCATGCCGTGCCATGCCGGTGCCATGCCGTGCCATGCCGGTGCCATGCCGTGCCATGCCGGTGCCATGCCGGTGCCATGCCGGTGCCATGCCGGTGCCATGCCGGTGCCATGCCGTGCCATGCCGTGTCATGCCGTGCCATGCCGTGCCATGCCGTGCCATGCCGTGCCATGCCGGTGCCATGCCGTGCCATGCCGGTGCCATGCCGTGCCATGCCGTGCCATGCCGTGCCATGCCGTGCCATGCCGTGCCATGCCGTGCCATGCCGTGCCATGCCGTGCCATGCCGTGCCATGCCGTGCCATGCCGTGCCATGCCGTGCCATGCCGTGCCATGCCGTGCCATGCCGTGCCATGCCGTGCCATGCCGTGCCATGCCGTGCCATGCCGTGCCATGCCGTGCCATGCCGTGCCATGCCGTGCCATGCCGTGCCATGCCGTGCCATGCCGTGCCATGCCGTGCCATGCCGTGCCATGCCGTGCCATGCCGTGCCATGCCGTGCCATGCCGTGCCATGCCGTGCCATGCCGTGCCATGCCGTGCCATGCCGTGCCATGCCGTGCCATGCCGTGCCATGCCGTGCCATGCCGTGCCATGCCGTGCCATGCCGTGCCATGCCGTGCCATGCCGTGCCATGCCGTGCCATGCCGTGCCATGCCGTGCCATGCCGTGCCATGCCGTGCCATGCCGTGCCATGCCGTGCCATGCCGTGCCATGCCGTGCCATGCCGTGCCATGCCG
Organism: Cryptus armator; assembly: GCA_963971235.1. NCBI lineage: Eukaryota > Metazoa > Arthropoda > Insecta > Hymenoptera > Ichneumonidae > Cryptus > Cryptus armator. Next base: position 43,648 of record CAXARG010000094.1, on the reverse strand, counting down.
TGCCATGCCGTGCCATGCCGTGCCATGCCGTGCCATGCCGTGCCATGCCGTGCCATGCCGTGCCATGCCGTGCCATGCCGTGCCATGCCGTGCCATGCCGTGCCATGCCGTGCCATGCCGTGCCATGCCGTGCCATGCCGTGCCATGCCGGGCCATGCGGTGCCATGCCATTCCATGCGGTGCCATGCCATTCCATGCCATTCCATGCCAGTCCATGCCACTCAATGCGGTGCCATGCCACTCAATGCGGTGCCATGCCATTCCATGCCATTCCATGCCATTCCATGCCATTCCATGCCATTCCATGCCATTCCATGCCATTCCATGCCATTCCATGCCATTCCATGCCATTCCATGCCATTCCATGCCATTCCATGCCATTCCATGCCATTCCATGCCATTCCATGCCATTCCATGCCATTCCATGCCATTCCATGCCATTCCATGCCATTCCATGCCATTCCATGCCATTCCATGCCATTCCATGCCATTCCATGCCATTCCATGCCATTCCATGCCATTCCATGCCATTCCATGCCATTCCATGCCATTCCATGCCATTCCAAGCCATTCCATGCCATTCCATGCCATTCCATGCCATTCCATGCCATTCCAAGCCATTCCATGCCATTCCATGCCATTCCATGCCGTGCCATGCCGGTGCCATGCCGTGCCATGCCGGTGCCATGCCGTGCCATGCCGGTGCCATGCCGTGCCATGCCGGTGCCATGCCGTGCCATGCCGGTGCCATGCCGTGCCATGCCGGTGCCATGCCGGTGCCATGCCGGTGCCATGCCGGTGCCATGCCGGTGCCATGCCATTCCATGCCATTCCATGCCATTCCATGCCATTCCATGCCATTCCATGCCATTCCATGCCATTCCATGCCATTCCATGCCATTCCATGCCATTCCATGCCATTCCATGCCATTCCATGCCATTCCATGCCATTCCATGCCATTCCATGCCATTCCATGCCATTCCATGCCATTCCATGCCATTCCATGCCATTCCATGCCATTCCATGCCATTCCATGCCATTCCATGCCATTCCATGCCATTCCATGCCATTCCATGCCATTCCATGCCATTCCATGCCATTCCATGCCATTCCATGCCATTCCATGCCATTCCAAGCCATTCCATGCCATTCCATGCCATTCCATGCCATTCCATGCCATTCCATGCCATTCCATGCCATTCCATGCCATTCCATGCCATTCCATGCCATTCCATGCCATTCCATGCCATTCCATGCCATTCCATGCCATTCCATGCCATTCCATGCCATTCCATGCCATTCCATGCCATTCCATGCCATTCCATGCCATTCCATGCCATTCCATGCCATTCCATGCCATTCCATGCCATTCCATGCCATTCCATGCCATTCCATGCCATTCCATGCCATTCCATGCCATTCCATGCCATTCCATGCCATTCCATGCCATTCCATGCCATTCCATGCCATTCCATGCCATTCCATGCCATTCCATGCCATTCCATGCCATTCCATGCCATTCCATGCCATTCCATGCCATTCCATGCCATTCCATGCCATTCCATGCCATTCCATGCCATTCCATGCCATTCCATGCCATTCCATGCCATTCCATGCCATTCCATGCCATTCCATGCCATTCCATGCCATTCCATGCCATTCCATGCCATTCCATGCCATTCCATGCCATTCCATGCCATTCCATGCCATTCCATGCCATTCCATGCCATTCCATGCCATTCCATGCCATTCCATGCCATTCCATGCCATTCCATGCCATTCCATGCCATTCCATGCCATTCCATGCCATTCCATGCCATTCCATGCCATTCCATGCCATTCCATGCCATTCCATGCCATTCCATGCCATTCCATGCCATTCCATGCCATTCCATGCCATTCCATGCCATTCCATGCCATTCCATGCCATTCCATGCCATTCCATGCCATTCCATGCCATTCCATGCCATTCCATGCCATTCCATGCCGTGCCATGCCGTGCCATGCCGGTGCCATGCCGGTGCCATGCCGTGCCATGCCGGTGCCATGCCATTCCATGCCATTCCATGCCATTCCATGCCATTCCATGCCATTCCATGCCATTCCATGCCATTCCATGCCATTCCATGCCATTCCATGCCATTCCATGCCATTCCATGCCATTCCATGCCATTCCATGCCATTCCATGCCATTCCATGCCATTCCATGCCATTCCATGCCATTCCATGCCATTCCATGCCATTCCAAGCCATTCCATGCCATTCCAAGCCATTCCATGCCATTCCATGCCATTCCATGCCGTGCCATGCCGGTGCCATGCCGTGCCATGCCGGTGCCATGCCGTGCCATGCCGGTGCCATGCCGTGCCATGCCGGTGCCATGCCGTGCCATGCCGGTGCCATGCCGTGCCATGCCGGTGCCATGCCGTGCCATGCCGGTGCCATGCCGGTGCCATGCCGTGCCATGCCGGTGCCATGCCGTGCCATGCCGGTGCCATGCCGTGCCATGCCGGTGCCATGCCGTGCCATGCCGGTGCCATGCCGTGCCATGCCGGTGCCATGCCGGTGCCATGCCGGTGCCATGCCGGTGCCATGCCGGTGCCATGCCGTGCCATGCCGTGTCATGCCGTGCCATGCCGTGCCATGCCGTGCCATGCCGTGCCATGCCGGTGCCATGCCGTGCCATGCCGGTGCCATGCCGTGCCATGCCGTGCCATGCCGTGCCATGCCGTGCCATGCCGTGCCATGCCGTGCCATGCCGTGCCATGCCGTGCCATGCCGTGCCATGCCGTGCCATGCCGTGCCATGCCGTGCCATGCCGTGCCATGCCGTGCCATGCCGTGCCATGCCGTGCCATGCCGTGCCATGCCGTGCCATGCCGTGCCATGCCGTGCCATGCCGTGCCATGCCGTGCCATGCCGTGCCATGCCGTGCCATGCCGTGCCATGCCGTGCCATGCCGTGCCATGCCGTGCCATGCCGTGCCATGCCGTGCCATGCCGTGCCATGCCGTGCCATGCCGTGCCATGCCGTGCCATGCCGTGCCATGCCGTGCCATGCCGTGCCATGCCGTGCCATGCCGTGCCATGCCGTGCCATGCCGTGCCATGCCGTGCCATGCCGTGCCATGCCGTGCCGTGCCGTGCCGTGCCATGCCGTGCCATGCCGTGCCATGCCGTGCCATGCCGTGCCATGCCGTGCCATGCCGTGCCATGCCGTGCCATGCCGTGCCATGCCGTGCCATGCCGTGCCATGCCGTGCCATGCCGTGCCATGCCGTGCCATGCCGTGCCATGCCGTGCCATGCCGTGCCATGCCGTGCCATGCCGTGCCATGCCGTGCCATGCCGTGCCATGCCGTGCCATGCCGTGCCATGCCGTGCCATGCCGTGCCATGCCGTGCCATGCCGTGCCATGCCGTGCCATGCCGTGCCATGCCGTGCCATGCCGTGCCATGCCGTGCCATGCCGTGCCATGCCGTGCCATGCCGTGCCATGCCGTGCCATGCCGTGCCATGCCGTGCCATGCCGTGCCATGCCGTGCCATGCCGGGCCATGCGGTGCCATGCCATTCCATGCGGTGCCATGCCATTCCATGCCATTCCATGCCAGTCCATGCCACTCAATGCGGTGCCATGCCACTCAATGCGGTGCCATGCCATTCCATGCCATTCCATGCCATTCCATGCCATTCCATGCCATTCCATGCCATTCCATGCCATTCCATGCCATTCCATGCCATTCCATGCCATTCCATGCCATTCCATGCCATTCCATGCCATTCCATGCCATTCCATGCCATTCCATGCCATTCCATGCCATTCCATGCCATTCCATGCCATTCCATGCCATTCCATGCCATTCCATGCCATTCCATGCCATTCCATGCCATTCCATGCCATTCCATGCCATTCCATGCCATTCCATGCCATTCCATGCCGTGCCATGCCGGTGCCATGCCGTGCCATGCCGGTGCCATGCCGTGCCATGCCGGTGCCATGCCGTGCCATGCCGGTGCCATGCCGGTGCCATGCCGTGCCATGCCGGTGCCATGCCGTGCCATGCCGGTGCCATGCCGTGCCATGCCGTGCCATGCCGTGCCATGCCGTGTCATGCCGTGCCATGCCGGTGCCATGCCGTGCCATGCCGGTGCCATGCCGTGCCATGCCGGTGCCATGCCGTGCCATGCCGGTGCCATGCCGTGCCATGCCGGTGCCATGCCGTGCCATGCCGGTGCCATGCCGTGCCATGCCGGTGCCATGCCGGTGCCATGCCGGTGCCATGCCGGTGCCATGCCGGTGCCATGCCGGTGCCATGCCAGTCCATGCCATTCCATGCCAGTCCATGCCATTCCATGCCACTCAATGCGGTGCCATGCCATTCCATGCCATTCCATGCCATTCCATGCCATTCCATGCCATTCCATGCCATTCCATGCCATTCCATGCCACTCAATGCGGTGCCATGCCATTCCATGCCATTCCATGCCATTCCATGCCATTCCATGCCATTCCATGCCATTCCATGCCATTCCATGCCATTCCATGCCATTCCATGCCATTCCATGCCATTCCATGCCATTCCATGCCATTCCATGCCATTCCATGCCATTCCATGCCATTCCATGCCATTCCATGCCATTCCATGCCATTCCATGCCATTCCATGCCATTCCATGCCATTCCATGCCATTCCATGCCATTCCATGCCATTCCATGCCATTCCATGCCATTCCATGCCATTCCATGCCATTCCATGCCATTCCATGCCATTCCATGCCATTCCATGCCATTCCATGCCATTCCATGCCATTCCATGCCATTCCATGCCATTCCATGCCATTCCATGCCATTCCATGCCATTCCATGCCATTCCATGCCATTCCAAGCCATTCCATGCCATTCCATGCCATTCCATGCCATTCCATGCCATTCCATGCCATTCCATGCCATTCCATGCCATTCCATGCCGTGCCATGCCATTCCATGCCGTGCCATGCCATTCCATGCCGTGCCATGCCATTCCATGCCGTGCCATGCCGGTGCCATGCCGTGCCATGCCGGTGCCATGCCGTGCCATGCCGGTGCCATGCCGTGCCATGCCGGTGCCATGCCGTGCCATGCCGGTGCCATGCCGTGCCATGCCGGTGCCATGCCGTGCCATGCCGGTGCCATGCCGTGCCATGCCGGTGCCATGCCGTGCCATGCCGGTGCCATGCCGTGCCATGCCGGTGCCATGCCGTGCCATGCCGGTGCCATGCCGTGCCATGCCGGTGCCATGCCGTGCCATGCCGGTGCCATGCCGTGCCATGCCGGTGCCATGCCGGTGCCATGCCGTGCCATGCCGGTGCCATGCCGTGCCATGCCGGTGCCATGCCGTGCCATGCCGGTGCCATGCCGTGCCATGCCGGTGCCATGCCGTGCCATGACGGTGCCATGCCGTGCCATGACGGTGCCATGCCGGTGCCATGCCGTGCCATGCCGGTGCCATGCCGTGCCATGCCGGTGCCATGCCGTGCCATGCCGGTGCCATGCCGTGCCATGCCGGTGCCATGCCGTGCCATGCCGGTGCCATGCCGTGCCATGCCGGTGCCATGCCGTGCCATGCCGGTGCCATGCCGTGCCATGCCGGTGCCATGCCGTGCCATGCCGGTGCCATGCCGGTGCCATGCCGGTGCCATGCCGGTGCCATGCCGGTGCCATGCCGTGCCATGCCGGTGCCATGCCGTGCCATGCCGGTGCCATGCCGTGCCATGCCGGTGCCATGCCGTGCCATGCCGGTGCCATGCCGTGCCATGCCGGTGCCATGCCGTGCCATGCCGGTGCCATGCCGTGCCATGCCGGTGCCATGCCGTGCCATGCCGGTGCCATGCCGTGCCATGCCGGTGCCATGCCGTGCCATGCCGTGCCATGCCGTGCCATGCCGTGCCATGCCGGTGCCATGCCGGTGCCATGCCGTGCCATGCCGGTGCCATGCCGTGCCATGCCGGTGCCATGCCGTGCCATGCCGGTGCCATGCCGTGCCATGCCGTGCCATGCCGTGCCATGCCGTGCCATGCCGTGCCATGCCGTGCCATGCCGTGCCATGCCGTGCCATGCCGTGCCATGCCGTGCCATGCCGTGCCATGCCGTGCCATGCCGTGCCATGCCGTGCCATGCCGTGCCATGCCGTGCCATGCCGGTGCCATGCCGTGCCATGCCGGTGCCATGCCGTGCCATGCCGGTGCCATGCCGTGCCATGCCGGTGCCATGCCGTGCCATGCCGGTGCCATGCCGTGCCATGCCGGTGCCATGCCGTGCCATGCCGGTGCCATGCCGTGCCATGCCGGTGCCATGCCGTGCCATGCCGGTGCCATGCCGTGCCATGCCGGTGCCATGCCGTGCCATGCCGGTGCCATGCCGGTGCCATGCCGTGCCATGCCGGTGCCATGCCGGTGCCATGCCGGTGCCATGCCGGTGCCATGCCGTGCCATGCCGGTGCCATGCCGTGCCATGCCGGTGCCATGCCGTGCCATGCCGGTGCCATGCCGGTGCCATGCCGGTGCCATGCCGGTGCCATGCCGTGCCATGCCGGTGCCATGCCGTGCCATGCCGGTGCCATGCCGTGCCATGCCGGTGCCATGCCGTGCCATGCCGGTGCCATGCCGTGCCATGCCGGTGCCATGCCGTGCCATGCCGGTGCCATGCCGTGCCATGCCGGTGCCATGCCGTGCCATGCCGGTGCCATGCCGTGCCATGCCGGTGCCATGCCGTGCCATGCCGGTGCCATGCCGTGCCATGCCGGTGCCATGCCGTGCCATGCCGGTGCCATGCCGTGCCATGCCGGTGCCATGCCGGTGCCATGCCGTGCCATGCCGGTGCCATGCCGGTGCCATGCCGTGCCATGCCGGTGCCATGCCGTGCCATGCCGGTGCCATGCCGTGCCATGCCGGTGCCATGCCGTGCCATGCCGGTGCCATGCCGTGCCATGCCGGTGCCATGCCGTGCCATGCCGGTGCCATGCCGTGCCATGCCGGTGCCATGCCGTGCCATGCCGGTGCCATGCCGTGCCATGCCGTGCCATGCCGGTGCCATGCCGGTGCCATGCCGGTGCCATGCCGGTGCCATGCCGGTGCCATGCCGGTGCCATGCCGGTGCCATGCCGTGCCATGCCGGTGCCATGCCGTGCCATGCCGGTGCCATGCCGTGCCATGCCGGTGCCATGCCGTGCCATGCCGGTGCCATGCCGTGCCATGCCGGTGCCATGCCGTGCCATGCCGGTGCCATGCCGTGCCATGCCGGTGCCATGCCGTGCCATGCCGTGCCATGCCGTGCCATGCCGTGCCATGCCGTGCCATGCCGTGCCATGCCGTGCCATGCCGTGCCATGCCGTGCCATGCCGTGCCATGCCGTGCCATGCCGTGCCATGCCGTGCCATGCCGTGCCATGCCGTGCCATGCCGTGCCATGCCGTGCCATGCCGTGCCATGCCGTGCCATGCCGTGCCATGCCGTGCCATGCCGTGCCATGCCGTGCCATGCCGTGCCATGCCGTGCCATGCCGTGCCATGCCGTGCCATGCCGTGCCATGCCGTGCCATGCCGTGCCATGCCGTGCCATGCCGTGCCATGCCGTGCCATGCCGTGCCATGCCGTGCCATGCCGGTGCCATGCCGTGCCATGCCGGTGCCATGCCGTGCCATGCCGGTGCCATGCCGGTGCCATGCCGGTGCCATGCCGGTGCCATGCCGGTGCCATGCCGTGCCATGCCGGTGCCATGCCGTGCCATGCCGGTGCCATGCCGTGCCATGCCGGTGCCATGCCGTGCCATGCCGGTGCCATGCCGTGCCATGCCGGTGCCATGCCGTGCCATGCCGGTGCCATGCCGTGCCATGCCGGTGCCATGCCGTGCCATGCCGGTGCCATGCCGTGCCATGCCGGTGCCATGCCGTGCCATGCCGGTGCCATGCCGTGCCATGCCGGTGCCATGCCGTGCCATGCCGGTGCCATGCCGTGCCATGCCGGTGCCATGCCGTGCCATGCCGGTGCCATGCCGTGCCATGCCGGTGCCATGCCGTGCCATGCCGGTGCCATGCCGTGCCATGCCGGTGCCATGCCGGTGCCATGCCGTGCCATGCCGGTGCCATGCCGGTGCCATGCCGGTGCCATGCCGGTGCCATGCCGGTGCCATGCCGTGCCATGCCGGTGCCATGCCGTGCCATGCCGGTGCCATGCCGTGCCATGCCGGTGCCATGCCGTGCCATGCCGGTGCCATGCCGTGCCATGCCGGTGCCATGCCGTGCCATGCCGGTGCCATGCCGTGCCATGCCGGTGCCATGCCGTGCCATGCCGGTGCCATGCCGTGCCATGCCGGTGCCATGCCGTGCCATGCCGGTGCCATGCCGTGCCATGCCGGTGCCATGCCGTGCCATGCCGGTGCCATGCCGTGCCATGCCGGTGCCATGCCGTGCCATGCCGGTGCCATGCCGTGCCATGCCGGTGCCATGCCGTGCCATGCCGGTGCCATGCCGTGCCATGCCGGTGCCATGCCGTGCCATGCCGGTGCCATGCCGTGCCATGCCGGTGCCATGCCGTGCCATGCCGTGCCATGCCGGTGCCATGCCGTGCCATGCCGGTGCCATGCCGTGCCATGCCGTGCCATGCCGTGCCATGCCGTGCCATGCCGTGCCATGCCGTGCCATGCCGTGCCATGCCGTGCCATGCCGTGCCATGCCGTGCCATGCCGTGCCATGCCGGTGCCATGCCGGTGCCATGCCGTGCCATGCCGTGCCATGCCGTGCCATGCCGTGCCATGCCGTGCCATGCCGTGCCATGCCGTGCCATGCCGTGCCATGCCGTGCCATGCCGTGCCATGCCGTGCCATGCCGTGCCATGCCGTGCCATGCCGTGCCATGCCGTGCCATGCCGTGCCATGCCGTGCCATGCCGGGCCATGCGGTGCCATGCCATTCCATGCCATTCCATGCCAGTCCATGCCAGTCCATGCCAGTCCATGCCATTCCATGCCATTCCATGCCATTCCATGCCATTCCATGCCATTCCATGCCATTCCATGCCATTCCATGCCATTCCAAGCCATTCCATGCCATTCCATGCCATTCCATGCCGTTCCATGCCAGTCCATGCCAGTCCATGCCAGTCCATGCCATTCCATGCCATTCCATGCCAGTCCATGCCAGTCCATGCCATTCCATGCCACTCAATGCGGTGCCATGCCATTCCATGCCATTCCATGCCATTCCATGCCATTCCATGCCATTCCATGCCATTCCATGCCATTCCATGCCACTCAATGCGGTGCCATGCCATTCCATGCCATTCCATGCCATTCCATGCCATTCCATGCCATTCCATGCCATTCCATGCCATTCCATGCCATTCCATGCCATTCCATGCCATTCCATGCCATTCCATGCCATTCCATGCCATTCCATGCCATTCCATGCCATTCCATGCCATTCCATGCCATTCCATGCCATTCCATGCCATTCCATGCCATTCCATGCCATTCCATGCCATTCCATGCCATTCCATGCCATTCCATGCCATTCCATGCCATTCCATGCCATTCCATGCCATTCCATGCCATTCCATGCCATTCCATGCCATTCCATGCCATTCCATGCCATTCCATGCCATTCCATGCCATTCCATGCCATTCCATGCCATTCCATGCCATTCCATGCCATTCCATGCCATTCCATGCCATTCCATGCCATTCCATGCCATTCCATGCCATTCCATGCCATTCCATGCCATTCCATGCCATTCCATGCCATTCCATGCCATTCCATGCCATTCCATGCCATTCCATGCCATTCCATGCCATTCCATGCCATTCCATGCCATTCCATGCCATTCCATGCCATTCCATGCCATTCCATGCCATTCCATGCCATTCCATGCCATTCCATGCCATTCCATGCCATTCCATGCCATTCCATGCCATTCCATGCCATTCCATGCCATTCCATGCCATTCCATGCCATTCCATGCCATTCCATGCCATTCCATGCCATTCCATGCCATTCCATGCCATTCCATGCCATTCCATGCCATTCCATGCCATTCCATGCCATTCCATGCCATTCCATGCCATTCCATGCCATTCCATGCCATTCCATGCCATTCCATGCCATTCCATGCCGTGCCATGCCATTCCATGCCGGTGCCATGCCGGTGCCATGCCGGTGCCATGCCGTGCCATGCCGGTGCCATGCCATTCCATGCCATTCCATGCCATTCCATGCCATTCCATGCCATTCCATGCCATTCCATGCCATTCCATGCCATTCCATGCCATTCCATGCCATTCCATGCCATTCCATGCCATTCCATGCCATTCCATGCCATTCCATGCCATTCCATGCCATTCCATGCCATTCCATGCCATTCCATGCCATTCCATGCCATTCCATGCCATTCCATGCCATTCCATGCCATTCCATGCCATTCCATGCCATTCCATGCCATTCCATGCCGTGCCATGCCATTCCATGCCGTGCCATGCCGGTGCCATGCCGTGCCATGCCGGTGCCATGCCGTGCCATGCCGGTGCCATGCCGTGCCATGCCGGTGCCATGCCGTGCCATGCCGGTGCCATGCCGGTGCCATGCCGGTGCCATGCCGGTGCCATGCCGGTGCCATGCCGGTGCCATGCCGGTGCCATGCCGGTGCCATGCCGGTGCCATGCCGGTGCCATGCCGGTGCCATGCCGGTGCCATGCCGGTGCCATGCCGGTGCCATGCCGTGCCATGCCGGTGCCATGCCGTGCCATGCCGGTGCCATGCCGTGCCATGCCGGTGCCATGCCGTGCCATGCCGGTGCCATGCCGTGCCATGCCGGTGCCATGCCGTGCCATGCCGGTGCCATGCCGTGCCATGCCGGTGCCATGCCGTGCCATGCCGGTGCCATGCCGTGCCATGCCGGTGCCATGCCGTGCCATGCCGGTGCCATGCCGTGCCATGCCGGTGCCATGCCGGTGCCATGCCGTGCCATGCCGGTGCCATGCCGGTGCCATGCCGTGCCATGCCGGTGCCATGCCGTGCCATGCCGGTGCCATGCCGTGCCATGCCGGTTCCATGCCGTGCCATGCCGGTGCCATGCCGTGCCATGCCGGTGCCATGCCGATGCCATGCCGGTGCCATGCCGGTGCCATGCCGTGCCATGCCGGTGCCATGCCGTGCCATGCCGGTGCCATGCCGTGCCATGCCGGTGCCATGCCGTGCCATGCCGGTGCCATGCCGTGCCATGCCGTGCCATGCCGTGCCATGCCGTGCCATGCCGTGCCATGCCGTGCCATGCCGTGCCATGCCGTGCCATGCCGTGCCATGCCGTGCCATGCCGGTGCCATGCCGTGCCATGCCGGTGCCATGCCGTGCCATGCCGGTGCCATGCCGTGCCATGCCGGTGCCATGCCGTGCCATGCCGGTGCCATGCCGTGCCATGCCGGTGCCATGCCGTGCCATGCCGGTGCCATGCCGTGCCATGCCGGTGCCATGCCGTGCCATGCCGGTGCCATGCCGTGCCATGCCGGTGCCATGCCGTGCCATGCCGGTGCCATGCCGTGCCATGCCGGTGCCATGCCGTGCCATGCCGGTGCCATGCCGTGCCATGCCGGTGCCATGCCGTGCCATGACGGTGCCATGCCGTGCCATGCCGGTGCCATGCCGTGCCATGCCGGTGCCATGCCGTGCCATGCCGGTGCCATGCCGTGCCATGCCGGTGCCATGCCGTGCCATGCCGGTGCCATGCCGGTGCCATGCCGTGCCATGCCGTGCCATGCCGTGCCATGCCGTGCCATGCCGTGCCATGCCGTGCCATGCCGTGCCATGCCGTGCCATGCCGTGCCATGCCGTGCCATGCCGTGCCATGCCGTGCCATGCCGTGCCATTCCTTGCCATTCCGTGCCATTCCATGCCATTCCGTGCCATTCCATGCCATTCCATGCCATTCCATGCCATTCCATGCCATTCCATGCCATTCCATGCCTTTCCATGCCATTCCATGCCATTCCATGCCATTCCATGCCATTCCATGCCATTCCATGCCATTCCATGCCATTCCATGCCATTCCATGCCATTCCATGCCATTCCATGCCATTCCATGCCATTCCATGCCATTCCATGCCATTCCATGCCATTCCATGCCATTCCATGCCATTCCATGCCATTCCATGCCATTCCATGCCATTCCATGCCATTCCATGCCATTCCATGCCATTCCATGCCATTCCATGCCATTCCATGCCATTCCATGCCATTCCATGCCATTCCATGCCATTCCATGCCATTCCATGCCATTCCATGCCATTCCATGCCATTCCATGCCATTCCATGCCATTCCATGCCATTCCATGCCATTCCATGCCATTCCATGCCATTCCATGCCATTCCATGCCATTCCATGCCATTCCATGCCATTCCATGCCATTCCATGCCATTCCATGCCATTCCATGCCATTCCATGCCATTCCATGCCATTCCATGCCATTCCATGCCATTCCATGCCATTCCATGCCATTCCATGCCATTCCATGCCATTCCATGCCATTCCATGCCATTCCATGCCATTCCATGCCATTCCATGCCATTCCATGCCATTCCATGCCATTCCATGCCATTCCATGCCATTCCATGCCATTCCATGCCATTCCATGCCATTCCATGCCATTCCATGCCATTCCATGCCATTCCATGCCATTCCATGCCATTCCATGCCATTCCATGCCATTCCATGCCATTCCATGCCATTCCATGCCATTCCATGCCATTCCATGCCATTCCATGCCATTCCATGCCATTCCATGCCATTCCATGCCATTCCATGCCATTCCATGCCATTCCATGCCATTCCATGCCATTCCATGCCATTCCATGCCATTCCATGCCATTCCATGCCATTCCATGCCATTCCATGCCATTCCATGCCATTCCATGCCGTTCCATGCCGTGCCATGCCATTCCATGCCATTCCATGCCATTCCATGCCATTCCATGCCATTCCATGCCATTCCATGCCGTGCCATGCCGTGCCATGCCGGTGCCATGCCGTGCCATGCCGGTGCCATGCCGTGCCATGCCGGTGCCATGCCGGTGCCATGCCGGTGCCATGCCGGTGCCATGCCGTGCCATGCCGGTGCCATGCCGTGCCATGCCGGTGCCATGCCGTGCCATGCCGGTGCCATGCCGTGCCATGCCGGTGCCATGCCGTGCCATGCCGGTGCCATGCCGTGCCATGCCGGTGCCATGCCGTGCCATGCCGGTGCCATGCCGTGCCATGCCGGTGCCATGCCGTGCCATGCCGGTGCCATGCCGTGCCATGCCGGTGCCATGCCGTGCCATGCCGGTGCCATGCCGTGCCATGCCGGTGCCATGCCGTGCCATGCCGGTGCCATGCCGTGCCATGCCGGTGCCATGCCGTGCCATGCCGGTGCCATGCCGTGCCATGCCGGTGCCATGCCGTGCCATGCCGGTGCCATGCCGTGCCATGCCGGTGCCATGCCGGTGCCATGCCGGTGCCATGCCGTGCCATGCCGGTGCCATGCCATTCCATGCCATTCCATGCCATTCCATGCCATTCCATGCCATTCCATGCCATTCCATGCCATTCCATGCCATTCCATGCCATTCCATGCCATTCCATGCCATTCCATGCCATTCCATGCCATTCCATGCCATTCCATGCCATTCCATGCCATTCCATGCCATTCCATGCCATTCCATGCCATTCCATGCCATTCCATGCCATTCCATGCCATTCCATGCCATTCCATGCCATTCCATGCCATTCCATGCCATTCCATGCCATTCCATGCCATTCCATGCCATTCCATGCCATTCCATGCCATTCCATGCCATTCCATGCCGTGCCATGCCGGTGCCATGCCGTGCCATGCCGGTGCCATGCCGTGCCATGCCGGTGCCATGCCGTGCCATGCCGGTGCCATGCCGTGCCATGCCGGTGCCATGCCGTGCCATGCCGGTGCCATGCCGTGCCATGCCGGTGCCATGCCGTGCCATGCCGGTGCCATGCCGTGCCATGCCGGTGCCATGCCGTGCCATGCCGGTGCCATGCCGTGCCATGCCGGTGCCATGCCGGTGCCATGCCGGTGCCATGCCGGTGCCATGCCGTGCCATGCCGGTGCCATGCCGTGCCATGCCGGTGCCATGCCGTGCCATGCCGGTGCCATGCCGTGCCATGCCGGTGCCATGCCGTGCCATGCCGGTGCCATGCCGTGCCATGCCGGTGCCATGCCGTGCCATGCCGGTGCCATGCCGTGCCATGCCGGTGCCATGCCGTGCCATGCCGGTGCCATGCCGTGCCATGCCGGTGCCATGCCGTGCCATGCCGGTGCCATGCCGTGCCATGCCGGTGCCATGCCGGTGCCATGCCGTGCCATGCCGGTGCCATGCCGGTGCCATGCCGTGCCATGCCGGTGCCATGCCGTGCCATGCCGGTGCCATGCCGTGCCATGCCGGTGCCATGCCGTGCCATGCCGGTGCCATGCCGTGCCATGCCGGTGCCATGCCGTGCCATGCCGGTGCCATGCCGTGCCATGCCGGTGCCATGCCGTGCCATGCCGTGCCATGCCGGTGCCATGCCGGTGCCATGCCGGTGCCATGCCGGTGCCATGCCGTGCCATGCCGGTGCCATGCCGTGCCATGCCGGTGCCATGCCGTGCCATGCCGGTGCCATGCCGTGCCATGCCGGTGCCATGCCGTGCCATGCCGGTGCCATGCCGTGCCATGCCGTGCCATGCCGTGCCATGCCGTGCCATGCCGTGCCATGCCGTGCCATGCCGTGCCATGCCGTGCCATGCCGTGCCATGCCGTGCCATGCCGTGCCATGCCGTGCCATGCCGTGCCATGCCGTGCCATCCCGTGCCATGCCGTGCCATCCCGTGCCATGCCGTGCCATGCCGTGCCATGCCGTGCCATGCCGTGCCATGCCGTGCCATGCCGTGCCATGCCGTGCCATGCCGTGCCATGCCGTGCCATGCCGTGCCATGCCGTGCCATGCCGTGCCATGCCGTGCCATGCCGTGCCATGCCGTGCCATGCCGTGCCATGCCGTGCCATGCCGTGCCATGCCGGTGCCATGCCGTGCCATGCCGGTGCCATGCCGGTGCCATGCCGGTGCCATGCCGGTGCCATGCCGTGCCATGCCGGTGCCATGCCGTGCCATGCCGGTGCCATGCCGTGCCATGCCGGTGCCATGCCGTGCCATGCCGGTGCCATGCCGTGCCATGCCGGTGCCATGCCGTGCCATGCCGGTGCCATGCCGTGCCATGCCGGTGCCATGCCGTGCCATGCCGGTGCCATGCCGTGCCATGCCGGTGCCATGCCGTGCCATGCCGGTGCCATGCCGTGCCATGCCGGTGCCATGCCGTGCCATGCCGGTGCCATGCCGTGCCATGCCGGTGCCATGCCGTGCCATGCCGGTGCCATGCCGGTGCCATGCCGTGCCATGCCGGTGCCATGCCGGTGCCATGCCGGTGCCATGCCGGTGCCATGCCGGTGCCATGCCGGTGCCATGCCGGTGCCATGCCGTGCCATGCCGGTGCCATGCCGTGCCATGCCGGTGCCATGCCGTGCCATGCCGGAGCCATGCCGTGCCATGCCGGTGCCATGCCGTGCCATGCCGGTGCCATGCCGTGCCATGCCGGTGCCATGCCGTGCCATGCCGGTGCCATGCCGTGCCATGCCGGTGCCATGCCGTGCCATGCCGGTGCCATGCCGTGCCATGCCGGTGCCATGCCGTGCCATGCCGGTGCCATGCCGTGCCATGCCGGTGCCATGCCGTGCCATGCCGGTGCCATGCCGTGCCATGCCGGTGCCATGCCGTGCCATGCCGTGCCATGCCGGTGCCATGCCGTGCCATGCCGGTGCCATGCCGTGCCATGCCGTGCCATGCCGTGCCATGCCGTGCCATGCCGTGCCATGCCGTGCCATGCCGTGCCATGCCGTGCCATGCCGTGCCATGCCGTGCCATGCCGGTGCCATGCCGGTGCCATGCCGGTGCCATGCCGGTGCCATGCCGTGCCATGCCGTGCCATGCCGTGCCATGCCGTGCCATGCCGTGCCATGCCGTGCCATGCCGTGCCATGCCGTGCCATGCCGTGCCATGCCGTGCCATGCCGTGCCATGCCGTGCCATGCCGTGCCATGCCGTGCCATGCCGTGCCATGCCGTGCCATGCCGGGCCATGCGGTGCCATGCCGGTGCCATGCCGTGCCATGCCGGTGCCATGCCGTGCCATGCCGGTGCCATGCCGTGCCATGCCGGTGCCATGCCGTGCCATGCCGGTGCCATGCCGTGCCATGCCGGTGCCATGCCGTGCCATGCCGGTGCCATGCCGTGCCATGCCGGTGCCATGCCGTGCCATGCCGGTGCCATGCCGTGCCATGCCGGTGCCATGCCGTGCCATGCCGTGCCATGCCGGTGCCATGCCGTGCCATGCCGGTGCCATGCCGTGCCATGCCGTGCCATGCCGTGCCATGCCGTGCCATGCCGTGCCATGCCGTGCCATGCCGTGCCATGCCGTGCCATGCCGTGCCATGCCGTGCCATGCCGTGCCATGCCGGTGCCATGCCGGTGCCATGCCGTGCCATGCCGTGCCATGCCGTGCCATGCCGTGCCATGCCGTGCCATGCCGTGCCATGCCGTGCCATGCCGTGCCATGCCGTGCCATGCCGTGCCATGCCGTGCCATGCCGTGCCATGCCGTGCCATGCCGTGCCATGCCGTGCCATGCCGTGCCATGCCGTGCCATGCCGTGCCATGCCGTGCCATGCCGGGCCATGCGGTGCCATGCCATTCCATGCCATTCCATGCCAGTCCATGCCAGTCCATGCCAGTCCATGCCATTCCATGCCATTCCATGCCATTCCATGCCATTCCATGCCATTCCATGCCATTCCATGCCATTCCATGCCATTCCATGCCATTCCAAGCCATTCCATGCCATTCCATGCCATTCCATGCCGTTCCATGCCAGTCCATGCCAGTCCATGCCAGTCCATGCCATTCCATGCCATTCCATGCCAGTCCATGCCAGTCCATGCCATTCCATGCCACTCAATGCGGTGCCATGCCATTCCATGCCATTCCATGCCATTCCATGCCATTCCATGCCATTCCATGCCATTCCATGCCATTCCATGCCACTCAATGCGGTGCCATGCCATTCCATGCCATTCCATGCCATTCCATGCCATTCCATGCCATTCCATGCCATTCCATGCCATTCCATGCCATTCCATGCCATTCCATGCCATTCCATGCCATTCCATGCCATTCCATGCCATTCCATGCCATTCCATGCCATTCCATGCCATTCCATGCCATTCCATGCCATTCCATGCCATTCCATGCCATTCCATGCCATTCCATGCCATTCCATGCCATTCCATGCCATTCCATGCCATTCCATGCCATTCCATGCCATTCCATGCCATTCCATGCCATTCCATGCCATTCCATGCCATTCCATGCCATTCCATGCCATTCCATGCCATTCCATGCCATTCCATGCCATTCCATGCCATTCCATGCCATTCCATGCCATTCCATGCCATTCCATGCCATTCCATGCCATTCCATGCCATTCCATGCCATTCCATGCCATTCCATGCCATTCCATGCCATTCCATGCCATTCCATGCCATTCCATGCCATTCCATGCCATTCCATGCCATTCCATGCCATTCCATGCCATTCCATGCCATTCCATGCCATTCCATGCCATTCCATGCCATTCCATGCCATTCCATGCCATTCCATGCCATTCCATGCCATTCCATGCCATTCCATGCCATTCCATGCCATTCCATGCCATTCCATGCCATTCCATGCCATTCCATGCCATTCCATGCCATTCCATGCCATTCCATGCCATTCCATGCCATTCCATGCCATTCCATGCCATTCCATGCCGTGCCATGCCGTGCCATGCCGGTGCCATGCCGGTGCCATGCCGGTGCCATGCCGTGCCATGCCGGTGCCATGCCATTCCATGCCATTCCATGCCATTCCATGCCATTCCATGCCATTCCATGCCATTCCATGCCATTCCATGCCATTCCATGCCATTCCATGCCATTCCATGCCATTCCATGCCATTCCATGCCATTCCATGCCATTCCATGCCATTCCATGCCATTCCATGCCATTCCATGCCATTCCATGCCATTCCATGCCATTCCATGCCATTCCATGCCATTCCATGCCATTCCATGCCATTCCATGCCATTCCATGCCATTCCATGCCATTCCATGCCATTCCATGCCATTCCATGCCATTCCATGCCGTGCCATGCCATTCCATGCCGTGCCATGCCGGTGCCATGCCGTGCCATGCCGGTGCCATGCCGTGCCATGCCGGTGCCATGCCGTGCCATGCCGGTGCCATGCCGTGCCATGCCGGTGCCATGCCGGTGCCATGCCGGTGCCATGCCGGTGCCATGCCGGTGCCATGCCGGTGCC
Source organism: Cryptus armator (assembly GCA_963971235.1). NCBI lineage: Eukaryota > Metazoa > Arthropoda > Insecta > Hymenoptera > Ichneumonidae > Cryptus > Cryptus armator. The sequence goes on along the minus strand of CAXARG010000094.1, from coordinate 25,175 downwards.
ATGCCGGTGCCATGCCGGTGCCATGCCGGTGCCATGCCGTGCCATGCCGGTGCCATGCCGGTGCCATGCCGTGCCATGCCGGTGCCATGCCGTGCCATGCCGGTGCCATGCCGTGCCATGCCGGTTCCATGCCGTGCCATGCCGGTGCCATGCCGTGCCATGCCGGTGCCATGCCGTGCCATGCCGGTGCCATGCCGATGCCATGCCGGTGCCATGCCGGTGCCATGCCGTGCCATGCCGGTGCCATGCCGTGCCATGCCGGTGCCATGCCGTGCCATGCCGGTGCCATGCCGTGCCATGCCGGTGCCATGCCGTGCCATGCCGTGCCATGCCGTGCCATGCCGTGCCATGCCGTGCCATGCCGTGCCATGCCGTGCCATGCCGTGCCATGCCGTGCCATGCCGTGCCATGCCGGTGCCATGCCGTGCCATGCCGGTGCCATGCCGTGCCATGCCGGTGCCATGCCGTGCCATGCCGGTGCCATGCCGTGCCATGCCGGTGCCATGCCGTGCCATGCCGGTGCCATGCCGTGCCATGCCGGTGCCATGCCGTGCCATGCCGGTGCCATGCCGTGCCATGCCGGTGCCATGCCGTGCCATGCCGGTGCCATGCCGTGCCATGCCGGTGCCATGCCGTGCCATGCCGGTGCCATGCCGTGCCATGCCGGTGCCATGCCGTGCCATGCCGGTGCCATGCCGTGCCATGACGGTGCCATGCCGTGCCATGCCGGTGCCATGCCGTGCCATGCCGGTGCCATGCCGTGCCATGCCGGTGCCATGCCGTGCCATGCCGGTGCCATGCCGTGCCATGCCGGTGCCATGCCGGTGCCATGCCGTGCCATGCCGTGCCATGCCGTGCCATGCCGTGCCATGCCGTGCCATGCCGTGCCATGCCGTGCCATGCCGTGCCATGCCGTGCCATGCCGTGCCATGCCGTGCCATGCCGTGCCATGCCGTGCCATGCCGTGCCATGCCGTGCCATGCCGTGCCATTCCATGCCATTCCGTGCCATTCCATGCCATTCCGTGCCATTCCATGCCATTCCATGCCATTCCATGCCATTCCATGCCATTCCATGCCATTCCATGCCTTTCCATGCCATTCCATGCCATTCCATGCCATTCCATGCCATTCCATGCCATTCCATGCCATTCCATGCCATTCCATGCCATTCCATGCCATTCCATGCCATTCCATGCCATTCCATGCCATTCCATGCCATTCCATGCCATTCCATGCCATTCCATGCCATTCCATGCCATTCCATGCCATTCCATGCCATTCCATGCCATTCCATGCCATTCCATGCCATTCCATGCCATTCCATGCCATTCCATGCCATTCCATGCCATTCCATGCCATTCCATGCCATTCCATGCCATTCCATGCCATTCCATGCCATTCCATGCCATTCCATGCCATTCCATGCCATTCCATGCCATTCCATGCCATTCCATGCCATTCCATGCCATTCCATGCCATTCCATGCCATTCCATGCCATTCCATGCCATTCCATGCCATTCCATGCCATTCCATGCCATTCCATGCCATTCCATGCCATTCCATGCCATTCCATGCCATTCCATGCCATTCCATGCCATTCCATGCCATTCCATGCCATTCCATGCCATTCCATGCCATTCCATGCCATTCCATGCCATTCCATGCCATTCCATGCCATTCCATGCCATTCCATGCCATTCCATGCCATTCCATGCCATTCCATGCCATTCCATGCCATTCCATGCCATTCCATGCCATTCCATGCCATTCCATGCCATTCCATGCCATTCCATGCCATTCCATGCCATTCCATGCCATTCCATGCCATTCCATGCCATTCCATGCCATTCCATGCCATTCCATGCCATTCCATGCCATTCCATGCCATTCCATGCCATTCCATGCCATTCCATGCCATTCCATGCCATTCCATGCCATTCCATGCCATTCCATGCCATTCCATGCCATTCCATGCCATTCCATGCCGTTCCATGCCGTGCCATGCCATTCCATGCCATTCCATGCCATTCCATGCCATTCCATGCCATTCCATGCCATTCCATGCCGTGCCATGCCGTGCCATGCCGGTGCCATGCCGTGCCATGCCGGTGCCATGCCGTGCCATGCCGGTGCCATGCCGTGCCATGCCGGTGCCATGCCGGTGCCATGCCGGTGCCATGCCGGTGCCATGCCGTGCCATGCCGGTGCCATGCCGTGCCATGCCGGTGCCATGCCGTGCCATGCCGGTGCCATGCCGTGCCATGCCGGTGCCATGCCGTGCCATGCCGGTGCCATGCCGTGCCATGCCGGTGCCATGCCGTGCCATGCCGGTGCCATGCCGTGCCATGCCGGTGCCATGCCGTGCCATGCCGGTGCCATGCCGTGCCATGCCGGTGCCATGCCGTGCCATGCCGGTGCCATGCCGTGCCATGCCGGTGCCATGCCGTGCCATGCCGGTGCCATGCCGTGCCATGCCGGTGCCATGCCGTGCCATGCCGGTGCCATGCCGTGCCATGCCGGTGCCATGCCGGTGCCATGCCGGTGCCATGCCGGTGCCATGCCGGTGCCATGCCGGTGCCATGCCGGTGCCATGCCGTGCCATGCCGGTGCCATGCCATTCCATGCCATTCCATGCCATTCCATGCCATTCCATGCCATTCCATGCCATTCCATGCCATTCCATGCCATTCCATGCCATTCCATGCCATTCCATGCCATTCCATGCCATTCCATGCCATTCCATGCCATTCCATGCCATTCCATGCCATTCCATGCCATTCCATGCCATTCCATGCCATTCCATGCCATTCCATGCCATTCCATGCCATTCCATGCCATTCCATGCCATTCCATGCCATTCCATGCCATTCCATGCCATTCCATGCCATTCCATGCCATTCCATGCCATTCCATGCCGTGCCATGCCGGTGCCATGCCGTGCCATGCCGGTGCCATGCCGTGCCATGCCGGTGCCATGCCGTGCCATGCCGGTGCCATGCCGTGCCATGCCGGTGCCATGCCGTGCCATGCCGGTGCCATGCCGTGCCATGCCGGTGCCATGCCGTGCCATGCCGGTGCCATGCCGTGCCATGCCGGTGCCATGCCGTGCCATGCCGGTGCCATGCCGGTGCCATGCCGGTGCCATGCCGGTGCCATGCCGTGCCATGCCGGTGCCATGCCGTGCCATGCCGGTGCCATGCCGTGCCATGCCGGTGCCATGCCGTGCCATGCCGGTGCCATGCCGTGCCATGCCGGTGCCATGCCGTGCCATGCCGGTGCCATGCCGTGCCATGCCGGTGCCATGCCGTGCCATGCCGGTGCCATGCCGTGCCATGCCGGTGCCATGCCGTGCCATGCCGGTGCCATGCCGTGCCATGCCGGTGCCATGCCGTGCCATGCCGGTGCCATGCCGTGCCATGCCGGTGCCATGCCGTGCCATGCCGGTGCCATGCCGTGCCATGCCGGTGCCATGCCGGTGCCATGCCGTGCCATGCCGGTGCCATGCCGGTGCCATGCCGTGCCATGCCGGTGCCATGCCGTGCCATGCCGGTGCCATGCCGTGCCATGCCGGTGCCATGCCGTGCCATGCCGGTGCCATGCCGTGCCATGCCGGTGCCATGCCGTGCCATGCCGGTGCCATGCCGTGCCATGCCGGTGCCATGCCGTGCCATGCCGGTGCCATGCCGTGCCATGCCGGTGCCATGCCGTGCCATGCCGTGCCATGCCGGTGCCATGCCGGTGCCATGCCGGTGCCATGCCGGTGCCATGCCGTGCCATGCCGGTGCCATGCCGTGCCATGCCGGTGCCATGCCGTGCCATGCCGGTGCCATGCCGTGCCATGCCGGTGCCATGCCGTGCCATGCCGGTGCCATGCCGTGCCATGCCGTGCCATGCCGTGCCATGCCGTGCCATGCCGTGCCATGCCGTGCCATGCCGTGCCATGCCGTGCCATGCCGTGCCATGCCGTGCCATGCCGTGCCATGCCGTGCCATGCCGTGCCATCCCGTGCCATGCCGTGCCATGCCGTGCCATGCCGTGCCATGCCGTGCCATGCCGTGCCATGCCGTGCCATGCCGTGCCATGCCGTGCCATGCCGTGCCATGCCGTGCCATGCCGTGCCATGCCGTGCCATGCCGTGCCATGCCGTGCCATGCCGTGCCATGCCGGTGCCATGCCGTGCCATGCCGGTGCCATGCCGTGCCATGCCGGTGCCATGCCGGTGCCATGCCGGTGCCATGCCGGTGCCATGCCGTGCCATGCCGGTGCCATGCCGTGCCATGCCGGTGCCATGCCGTGCCATGCCGGTGCCATGCCGTGCCATGCCGGTGCCATGCCGTGCCATGCCGGTGCCATGCCGTGCCATGCCGGTGCCATGCCGTGCCATGCCGGTGCCATGCCGTGCCATGCCGGTGCCATGCCGTGCCATGCCGGTGCCATGCCGTGCCATGCCGGTGCCATGCCGTGCCATGCCGGTGCCATGCCGTGCCATGCCGGTGCCATGCCGTGCCATGCCGGTGCCATGCCGTGCCATGCCGGTGCCATGCCGTGCCATGCCGGTGCCATGCCGGTGCCATGCCGTGCCATGCCGGTGCCATGCCGGTGCCATGCCGGTGCCATGCCGGTGCCATGCCGTGCCATGCCGGTGCCATGCCGTGCCATGCCGGTGCCATGCCGTGCCATGCCGGAGCCATGCCGTGCCATGCCGGTGCCATGCCGTGCCATGCCGGTGCCATGCCGTGCCATGCCGGTGCCATGCCGTGCCATGCCGGTGCCATGCCGTGCCATGCCGGTGCCATGCCGTGCCATGCCGGTGCCATGCCGTGCCATGCCGGTGCCATGCCGTGCCATGCCGGTGCCATGCCGTGCCATGCCGGTGCCATGCCGTGCCATGCCGGTGCCATGCCGTGCCATGCCGTGCCATGCCGGTGCCATGCCGTGCCATGCCGGTGCCATGCCGTGCCATGCCGTGCCATGCCGTGCCATGCCGTGCCATGCCGTGCCATGCCGTGCCATGCCGTGCCATGCCGTGCCATGCCGTGCCATGCCGTGCCATGCCGGTGCCATGCCGGTGCCATGCCGGTGCCATGCCGGTGCCATGCCGGTGCCATGCCGTGCCATGCCGTGCCATGCCGTGCCATGCCGTGCCATGCCGTGCCATGCCGTGCCATGCCGTGCCATGCCGTGCCATGCCGTGCCATGCCGTGCCATGCCGTGCCATGCCGTGCCATGCCGTGCCATGCCGGGCCATGCGGTGCCATGCCATTCCATGCCAGTCCATGCCAGTCCATGCCAGTCCATGCCATTCCATGCCATTCCATGCCATTCCATGCCATTCCATGCCATTCCATGCCATTCCATGCCATTCCATGCCATTCCATGCCATTCCATGCCATTCCATGCCATTCCATGCCATTCCATGCCATTCCATGCCATTCCATGCCATTCCATGCCATTCCATGCCATTCCAAGCCATTCCATGCCATTCCATGCCATTCCATGCCGTTCCATGCCAGTCCATGCCAGTCCATGCCAGTCCATGCCATTCCATGCCATTCCATGCCAGTCCATGCCAGTCCATGCCATTCCATGCCACTCAATGCGGTGCCATGCCATTCCATGCCATTCCATGCCATTCCATGCCATTCCATGCCATTCCATGCCATTCCATGCCATTCCATGCCACTCAATGCGGTGCCATGCCATTCCATGCCATTCCATGCCATTCCATGCCATTCCATGCCATTCCATGCCATTCCATGCCATTCCATGCCATTCCATGCCATTCCATGCCATTCCATGCCATTCCATGCCATTCCATGCCATTCCATGCCATTCCATGCCATTCCATGCCATTCCATGCCATTCCATGCCATTCCATGCCATTCCATGCCATTCCATGCCATTCCATGCCATTCCATGCCATTCCATGCCATTCCATGCCATTCCATGCCATTCCATGCCATTCCATGCCATTCCATGCCATTCCATGCCATTCCATGCCATTCCATGCCATTCCATGCCATTCCATGCCATTCCATGCCATTCCATGCCATTCCATGCCATTCCATGCCATTCCATGCCATTCCATGCCATTCCATGCCATTCCATGCCATTCCATGCCATTCCATGCCATTCCATGCCATTCCATGCCATTCCATGCCATTCCATGCCATTCCATGCCATTCCATGCCATTCCATGCCATTCCATGCCATTCCATGCCATTCCATGCCATTCCATGCCATTCCATGCCATTCCATGCCATTCCATGCCATTCCATGCCATTCCATGCCATTCCATGCCATTCCATGCCATTCCATGCCATTCCATGCCATTCCATGCCATTCCATGCCATTCCATGCCATTCCATGCCATTCCATGCCATTCCATGCCATTCCATGCCATTCCATGCCATTCCATGCCATTCCATGCCATTCCATGCCATTCCATGCCATTCCATGCCATTCCATGCCATTCCATGCCATTCCATGCCATTCCATGCCATTCCATGCCATTCCATGCCATTCCATGCCATTCCATGCCATTCCATGCCATTCCATGCCATTCCATGCCATTCCATGCCATTCCATGCCATTCCATGCCATGCCGTGCCATGCCGTGCCATGCCGTGCCATGCCGTGCCATGCCGTGCCATGCCGTGCCATGCCGTGCCATGCCGTGCCATGCCGTGCCATGCCGTGCCATGCCGTGCCATTCCGTGCCATTCCGTGCCATTCCGTGCCATTCCGTGCCATTCCGTGCCATTCCATGCCATTCCATGCCATTCCATGCCATTCCATGCCATTCCATGCCATTCCATGCCATTCCATGCCATTCCATGCCATTCCATGCCATTCCATGCCATTCCATGCCACTCAATGCGGTGCCATGCCATTCCATGCCATTCCATGCCATTCCATGCCATTCCATGCCATTCCATGCCATTCCATGCCATTCCATGCCATTCCATGCCATTCCATGCCATTCCATGCCATTCCATGCCATTCCATGCCATTCCATGCCATTCCATGCCATTCCATGCCATTCCATGCCATTCCATGCCATTCCATGCCATTCCATGCCATTCCATGCCATTCCATGCCATTCCATGCCATTCCATGCCATTCCATGCCATTCCATGCCATTCCATGCCATTCCATGCCATTCCATGCCATTCCATGCCATTCCATGCCGTGCCATGCCATTCCATGCCGTGCCATGCCATTCCATGCCGGTGCCATGCCGGTGCCATGCCGTGCCATGCCGGTGCCATGCCATTCCATGCCATTCCATGCCATTCCATGCCATTCCATGCCGTGCCATGCCATTCCATGCCGTGCCATGCCATTCCATGCCGTGCCATGCCGGTGCCATGCCGTGCCATGCCGGTGCCATGCCGTGCCATGCCGGTGCCATGCCGTGCCATGCCGGTGCCATGCCGTGCCATGCCGGTGCCATGCCGTGCCATGCCGTGCCATGCCGTGCCATGCCGTGCCATGCCGTGCCATGCCGTGCCATGCCGTGCCATGCCGTGCCATGCCGTGCCATGCCGTGCCATGCCGTGCCATGCCGTGCCATGCCGTGCCATGCCGTGCCATGCCGTGCCATGCCGTGCCATGCCGTGCCATGCCGTGCCATTCCGTGCCATTCCGTGCCATTCCGTGCCATTCCGTGCCATTCCATGCCATTCCATGCCATTCCATGCCATTCCATGCCATTCCATGCCATTCCATGCCATTCCATGCCATTCCATGCCATTCCATGCCATTCCATGCCATTCCATGCCACTCAATGCGGTGCCATGCCATTCCATGCCATTCCATGCCATTCCATGCCATTCCATGCCATTCCATGCCATTCCATGCCATTCCATGCCATTCCATGCCATTCCATGCCATTCCATGCCATTCCATGCCATTCCATGCCATTCCATGCCATTCCATGCCATTCCATGCCATTCCATGCCATTCCATGCCATTCCATGCCATTCCATGCCATTCCATGCCATTCCATGCCATTCCATGCCATTCCATGCCATTCCATGCCATTCCATGCCATTCCATGCCATTCCATGCCATTCCATGCCATTCCATGCCATTCCATGCCATTCCATGCCATTCCATGCCATTCCATGCCATTCCATGCCATTCCATGCCATTCCATGCCATTCCATGCCATTCCATGCCATTCCATGCCATTCCATGCCATTCCATGCCATTCCATGCCATTCCATGCCATTCCATGCCATTCCATGCCATTCCATGCCATTCCATGCCATTCCATGCCATTCCATGCCATTCCATGCCATTCCATGCCATTCCATGCCATTCCATGCCATTCCATGCCATTCCATGCCATTCCATGCCATTCCATGCCATTCCATGCCATTCCATGCCATTCCATGCCATTCCATGCCATTCCATGCCATTCCATGCCATTCCATGCCATTCCATGCCATTCCATGCCATTCCATGCCATTCCATGCCATTCCATGCCATTCCATGCCATTCCATGCCATTCCGTGCCATGCCGTGCCATGCCGTGCCATGCCGTGCCATGCCGTGCCATGCCGTGCCATGCCGTGCCATGCCGTGCCATGCCGTGCCATGCCGTGCCATGCCGTGCCATGCCGTGCCATTCCGTGCCATTCCGTGCCATTCCGTGCCATTCCGTGCCATTCCATGCCATTCCATGCCATTCCATGCCATTCCATGCCATTCCATGCCATTCCATGCCATTCCATGCCATTCCATGCCATTCCATGCCATTCCATGCCATTCCATGCCATTCCATGCCACTCAATGCGGTGCCATGCCATTCCATGCCATTCCATGCCATTCCATGCCATTCCATGCCATTCCATGCCATTCCATGCCATTCCATGCCATTCCATGCCATTCCATGCCATTCCATGCCATTCCATGCCATTCCATGCCATTCCATGCCATTCCATGCCATTCCATGCCATTCCATGCCATTCCATGCCATTCCATGCCATTCCATGCCATTCCATGCCATTCCATGCCATTCCATGCCATTCCATGCCATTCCATGCCATTCCATGCCATTCCATGCCATTCCATGCCATTCCATGCCATTCCATGCCATTCCATGCCATTCCATGCCATTCCATGCCATTCCATGCCATTCCATGCCGTGCCATGCCATTCCATGCCGTGCCATGCCATTCCATGCCGGTGCCATGCCGGTGCCATGCCGTGCCATGCCGGTGCCATGCCATTCCATGCCATTCCATGCCATTCCATGCCATTCCATGCCATTCCATGCCATTCCATGCCATTCCATGCCATTCCATGCCATTCCATGCCATTCCATGCCATTCCATGCCATTCCATGCCATTCCATGCCATTCCATGCCATTCCATGCCATTCCATGCCATTCCATGCCATTCCATGCCATTCCATGCCATTCCATGCCATTCCATGCCATTCCATGCCATTCCATGCCGTGCCATGCCATTCCATGCCGTGCCATGCCGGTGCCATGCCGTGCCATGCCGGTGCCATGCCGTGCCATGCCGGTGCCATGCCGTGCCATGCCGGTGCCATGCCGTGCCATGCCGGTGCCATGCCGTGCCATGCCGGTGCCATGCCGTGCCATGCCGGTGCCATGCCGTGCCATGCCGGTGCCATGCCGTGCCATGCCGGTGCCATGCCGGTGCCATGCCGGTGCCATGCCGGTGCCATGCCGGTGCCATGCCGGTGCCATGCCGGTGCCATGCCGGTGCCATGCCGGTGCCATGCCGGTGCCATGCCGGTGCCATGCCGGTGCCATGCCGGTGCCATGCCGGTGCCATGCCGTGCCATGCCGGTGCCATGCCGTGCCATGCCGGTGCCATGCCGTGCCATGCCGGTGCCATGCCGTGCCATGCCGGTGCCATGCCGTGCCATGCCGGTGCCATGCCGTGCCATGCCGGTGCCATGCCGTGCCATGCCGGTGCCATGCCGTGCCATGCCGGTGCCATGCCGGTGCCATGCCGTGCCATGCCGGTGCCATGCCGGTGCCATGCCGTGCCATGCCGGTGCCATGCCGTGCCATGCCGGTGCCATGCCGTGCCATGCCGGTGCCATGCCGTGCCATGCCGGTGCCATGCCGTGCCATGCCGGTGCCATGCCGTGCCATGCCGGTGCCATGCCGTGCCATGCCGGTGCCATGCCGATGCCATGCCGGTGCCATGCCGGTGCCATGCCGTGCCATGCCGGTGCCATGCCGTGCCATGCCGGTGCCATGCCGTGCCATGCCGGTGCCATGCCGTGCCATGCCGTGCCATGCCGTGCCATGCCGTGCCATGCCGTGCCATGCCGTGCCATGCCGTGCCATGCCGTGCCATGCCGTGCCATGCCGTGCCATGCCGTGCCATGCCGGTGCCATGCCGTGCCATGCCGTGCCATGCCGGTGCCATGCCGTGCCATGCCGGTGCCATGCCGTGCCATGACGGTGCCATGCCGTGCCATGCCGGTGCCATGCCGTGCCATGCCGGTGCCATGCCGTGCCATGCCGGTGCCATGCCGTGCCATGCCGGTGCCATGCCGGTGCCATGCCGTGCCATGCCGGTGCCATGCCGTGCCATGCCGTGCCATGCCGTGCCATGCCGTGCCATGCCGTGCCATGCCGTGCCATGCCGTGCCATGCCGTGCCATGCCGTGCCATGCCGTGCCATGCCGTGCCATGCCGTGCCATGCCGTGCCATGCCGGTGCCATGCCGTGCCATGCCGGTGCCATGCCGTGCCATGCCGGTGCCATGTCGTGCCATGCCGGTGCCATGCCGTGCCATGCCGGTGCCATGCCGTGCCATGCCGGTGCCATGCCGTGCCATGCCGGTGCCATGCCGTGCCATGCCGGTGCCATGCCGTGCCATGCCGGTGCCATGCCGTGCCATGCCGGTGCCATGCCGGTGCCATGCCGTGCCATGCCGGTGCCATGCCGGTGCCATGCCGTGCCATGCCGGTGCCATGCCGTGCCATGCCGGTGCCATGCCGTGCCATGCCGGTGCCATGCCGTGCCATGCCGGTGCCATGCCGTGCCATGCCGGTGCCATGCCGTGCCATGCCGGTGCCATGCCGTGCCATGCCGGTGCCATGCCGATGCCATGCCGGTGCCATGCCGGTGCCATGCCGTGCCATGCCGGTGCCATGCCGTGCCATGCCGGTGCCATGCCGTGCCATGCCGGTGCCATGCCGTGCCATGCCGGTGCCATGCCGTGCCATGCCGTGCCATGCCGTGCCATGCCGTGCCATGCCGTGCCATGCCGTGCCATGCCGTGCCATGCCGTGCCATGCCGTGCCATGCCGTGCCATGCCGGTGCCATGCCGTGCCATGCCGGTGCCATGCCGTGCCATGCCGTGCCATGCCGGTGCCATGCCGTGCCATGCCGGTGCCATGCCGTGCCATGACGGTGCCATGCCGTGCCATGCCGGTGCCATGCCGTGCCATGCCGGTGCCATGCCGTGCCATGCCGGTGCCATTCCGTGCCATTCCATGCCATTCCGTGCCATTCCATGCCATTCCATGCCATTCCATGCCATTCCATGCCATTCCATGCCTTTCCATGCCATTCCATGCCATTCCATGCCATTCCATGCCATTCCATGCCATTCCATGCCATTCCATGCCATTCCATGCCATTCCATGCCATTCCATGCCATTCCATGCCATTCCATGCCATTCCATGCCATTCCATGCCATTCCATGCCATTCCATGCCATTCCATGCCATTCCATGCCATTCCATGCCATTCCATGCCATTCCATGCCATTCCATGCCATTCCATGCCATTCCATGCCATTCCATGCCATTCCATGCCATTCCATGCCATTCCATGCCATTCCATGCCATTCCATGCCATTCCATGCCATTCCATGCCATTCCATGCCATTCCATGCCATTCCATGCCATTCCATGCCATTCCATGCCATTCCATGCCATTCCATGCCATTCCATGCCATTCCATGCCATTCCATGCCATTCCATGCCATTCCATGCCATTCCATGCCATTCCATGCCATTCCATGCCATTCCATGCCATTCCATGCCATTCCATGCCATTCCATGCCATTCCATGCCATTCCATGCCATTCCATGCCATTCCATGCCATTCCATGCCATTCCATGCCATTCCATGCCATTCCATGCCATTCCATGCCATTCCATGCCATTCCATGCCATTCCATGCCATTCCATGCCATTCCATGCCATTCCATGCCATTCCATGCCATTCCATGCCATTCCATGCCATTCCATGCCATTCCATGCCATTCCATGCCATTCCATGCCATTCCATGCCATTCCATGCCATTCCATGCCATTCCATGCCATTCCATGCCATTCCATGCCATTCCATGCCATTCCATGCCATTCCATGCCATTCCATGCCATTCCATGCCATTCCATGCCATTCCATGCCATTCCATGCCATTCCATGCCATTCCATGCCATTCCATGCCATTCCATGCCATTCCATGCCATTCCATGCCATTCCATGCCATTCCATGCCGTTCCATGCCATTCCATGCCATTCCATGCCATTCCATGCCGTGCCATGCCGTGCCATGCCGGTGCCATGCCGTGCCATGCCGGTGCCATGCCGTGCCATGCCGGTGCCATGCCGGTGCCATGCCGGTGCCATGCCGGTGCCATGCCGTGCCATGCCGGTGCCATGCCGTGCCATGCCGGTGCCATGCCGTGCCATGCCGGTGCCATGCCGTGCCATGCCGGTGCCATGCCGGTGCCATGCCGGTGCCATGCCGGTGCCATGCCGGTGCCATGCCGGTGCCATGCCGTGCCATGCCGGTGCCATGCCGTGCCATGCCGGTGCCATGCCGTGCCATGCCGGTGCCATGCCGTGCCATGCCGGTGCCATGCCGTGCCATGCCGGTGCCATGCCGTGCCATGCCGGTGCCATGCCGTGCCATGCCGGTGCCATGCCGTGCCATGCCGGTGCCATGCCGTGCCATGCCGGTGCCATGCCGTGCCATGCCGGTGCCATGCCGTGCCATGCCGGTGCCATGCCGTGCCATGCCGGTGCCATGCCGTGCCATGCCGGTGCCATGCCGTGCCATGCCGTGCCATGCCGGTGCCATGCCGTGCCATGCCGGTGCCATGCCGTGCCATGCCGGTGCCATGCCGTGCCATGCCGGTGCCATGCCGTGCCATGCCGGTGCCATGCCGTGCCATGCCGGTGCCATGCCGTGCCATGCCGGTGCCATGCCGTGCCATGCCGGTGCCATGCCGTGCCATGCCGGTGCCATGCCGTGCCATGCCGGTGCCATGCCGGTGCCATGCCGGTGCCATGCCGGTGCCATGCCGTGCCATGCCGGTGCCATGCCGTGCCATGCCGGTGCCATGCCGTGCCATGCCGGTGCCATGCCGTGCCATGCCGGTGCCATGCCGTGCCATGCCGGTGCCATGCCGTGCCATGCCGGTGCCATGCCGTGCCATGCCGGTGCCATGCCGGTGCCATGCCGTGCCATGCCGGTGCCATGCCATTCCATGCCATTCCATGCCATTCCATGCCATTCCATGCCATTCCATGCCATTCCATGCCATTCCATGCCATTCCATGCCATTCCATGCCATTCCATGCCATTCCATGCCATTCCATGCCATTCCATGCCATTCCATGCCATTCCATGCCATTCCATGCCATTCCATGCCATTCCATGCCATTCCATGCCATTCCATGCCATTCCATGCCGTGCCATGCCGGTGCCATGCCGTGCCATGCCGGTGCCATGCCGTGCCATGCCGGTGCCATGCCGTGCCATGCCGGTGCCATGCCGTGCCATGCCGGTGCCATGCCGTGCCATGCCGGTGCCATGCCGTGCCATGCCGGTGCCATGCCGTGCCATGCCGGTGCCATGCCGGTGCCATGCCGGTGCCATGCCGGTGCCATGCCGGTGCCATGCCGGTGCCATGCCGTGCCATGCCGGTGCCATGCCGTGCCATGCCGTGCCATGCCGGTGCCATGCCGTGCCATGCCGGTGCCATGCCGTGCCATGCCGTGCCATGCCGTGCCATGCCGTGCCATGCCGTGCCATGCCGTGCCATGCCGTGCCATGCCGTGCCATGCCGTGCCATGCCGTGCCATGCCGTGCCATGCCGTGCCATGCCGTGCCATGCCGTGCCATGCCGGTGCCATGCCGGTGCCATGCCGTGCCATGCCGTGCCATGCCGTGCCATGCCATTCCATGCCATTCCATGCCATTCCATGCCATTCCATGCCATTCCATGCCATTCCATGCCATTCCATGCCATTCCATGCCATTCCATGCCATTCCATGCCATTCCATGCCATTCCATGCCATTCCATGCCATTCCATGCCATTCCATGCCATTCCATGCCATTCCATGCCATTCCATGCCATTCCATGCCATTCCATGCCATTCCATGCCATTCCATGCCATTCCATGCCATTCCATGCCATTCCATGCCATTCCATGCCATTCCATGCCATTCCATGCCATTCCATGCCATTCCGTGCCATGCCGTGCCATGCCGTGCCATGCCGTGCCATGCCGTGCCATGCCGTGCCATGCCGTGCCATGCCGTGCCATGCCGTGCCATGCCGTGCCATGCCGTGCCATGCCGTGCCATGCCGTGCCATGCCGTGCCATGCCGTGCCATTCCGTGCCATTCCGTGCCATTCCGTGCCATTCCGTGCCATTCCATGCCATTCCATGCCATTCCATGCCATTCCATGCCATTCCATGCCATTCCATGCCATTCCATGCCATTCCATGCCATTCCATGCCACTCAATGCGGTGCCATGCCATTCCATGCCATTCCATGCCATTCCATGCCATTCCATGCCATTCCATGCCATTCCATGCCATTCCATGCCATTCCATGCCATTCCATGCCATTCCATGCCATTCCATGCCATTCCATGCATCCATGCCATTCCATGCCATTCCATGCCATTCCATGCCATTCCATGCCATTCCATGCCATTCCATGCCATTCCATGCCATTCCATGCCATTCCATGCCATTCCATGCCATTCCATGCCATTCCATGCCATTCCATGCCATTCCATGCCATTCCATGCCATTCCATGCCATTCCATGCCATTCCATGCCATTCCATGCCATTCCATGCCATTCCATGCCATTCCATGCCATTCCATGCCATTCCATGCCATTCCATGCCGTGCCATGCCATTCCATGCCGTGCCATGCCATTCATGCCGGTGCCATGCCGTGCCATGCCGTGCCATGCCGATGCCATGCCATTCCATGCCATTCCATGCCATTCCATGCCATTCCATGCCATTCCATGCCATTCCATGCCATTCCATGCCATTCCATGCCATTCCATGCCATTCCATGCCATTCCATGCCATTCCATGCCATTCCATGCCATTCCATGCCATTCCATGCCATTCCATGCCATTCCATGCCATTCCATGCCATTCCATGCCATTCCATGCCATCATGCCTTCCATGCCGTGCCATGCCGGTGCCATGCCGTGCCATGCCGGTGCCATGCCGTGCCATGCCGGTGCCATGCCGTGCCATGCCGGTGCCATGCCGTGCCATGCCGGTGCCATGCCGTGCCATGCCGGTGCCATGCCGTGCCATGCCGGTGCCATGCCGTGCCATGCCGGTGCCATGCCGGTGCCATGCCGGTGCCATGCCGGTGCCATGCCGGTGCCATGCCGGTGCCATGCCGGTGCCATGCCGGTGCCATGCCGGTGCCATGCCGGTGCCATGCCCGGTGCCATGCCGGTGCCATGCCGGTGCCATGCCGGTGCCATGCCGTGCCATGCCGGTGCCATGCCGTGCCATGCCGGTGCCATGCCGTGCCATGCCGGTGCCATGCCGTGCCATGCCGGTGCCATGCCGTGCCATGCCGGTGCCATGCCGTGCCATGCCGGTGCCATGCCGTGCCATGCCGGTGCCATGCCGTGCCATGCCGGTGCCATGCCGTGCCATGCCGGTGCCATGCCGTGCCATGCCGGTGCCATGCCGGTGCCATGCCGTGCCATGCCGGTGCCATGCCGGTGCCATGCCGTGCCATGCCGGTGCCATGCCGTGCCATGCCGGTGCCATGCCGTGCCATGCCGGTACCATGCCGTGCCATGCCGGTGCCATGCCGTGCCATGCCGGTGCCATGCCGTGCCATGCCGGTGCCATGCCGATGCCATGCCGGTGCCATGCCGGTGCCATGCCGTGCCATGCCGGTGCCATGCCGTGCCATGCCGGTGCCATGCCGTGCCATGCCGGTGCCATGCCGTGCCATGCCGTGCCATGCCGTGCCATGCCGTGCCATGCCGTGCCATGCCGTGCCATGCCGTGCCATGCCGTGCCATGCCGTGCCATGCCGTGCCATGCCGTGCCATGCCGGTGCCATGCCGTGCCATGCCGTGCCATGCCGGTGCCATGCCGTGCCATGCCGGTGCCATGCCGTGCCATGACGGTGCCATGCCGTGCCATGCCGGTGCCATGCCGTGCCATGCCGGTGCCATGCCGTGCCATGCCGGTGCCATGCCGTGCCATGCCGGTGCCATGCCGGTGCCATGCCGTGCCATGCCGGTGCCATGCCGTGCCATGCCGTGCCATGCCGTGCCATGCCGTGCCATGCCGTGCCATGCCGTGCCATGCCGTGCCATGCCGTGCCATGCCGTGCCATGCCGTGCCATGCCGTGCCATGCCGTGCCATGCCGTGCCATGCCGGTGCCATGCCGTGCCATGCCGGTGCCATGCCGTGCCATGCCGGTGCCATGCCGGTGCCATGCCGTGCCATGCCGGTGCCATGCCGTGCCATGCCGTGCCATGCCGTGCCATGCCGTGCCATGCCGTGCCATGCCGTGCCATGCCGTGCCATGCCGTGCCATGCCGTGCCATGCCGTGCCATGCCGTGCCATGCCGTGCCATGCCGTGCCATGCCGTGCCATGCCGTGCCATGCCGTGCCATGCCGGTGCCATGCCGTGCCATGCCGGTGCCATGCCGTGCCATGCCGGTGCCATGCCGTGCCATGCCGGTGCCATGCCGTGCCATGCCGGTGCCATGCCGTGCCATGCCGGTGCCATGCCGTGCCATGCCGGTGCCATGCCGTGCCATGCCGGTGCCATGCCGTGCCCATGCCGGTGCCATGCCGGTGCCATGCCGTGCCATGCCGGTGCCATGCCGGTGCCATGCCGTGCCATGCCGGTGCCATGCCGTGCCATGCCGGTGCCATGCCGTGCCATGCCGGTGCCATGCCGTGCCATGCCGGTGCCATGCCGTGCCATGCCGGTGCCATGCCGTGCCATGCCGGTGCCATGCCGATGCCATGCCGGTGCCATGCCGGTGCCATGCCGTGCCATGCCGGTGCCATGCCGTGCCATGCCGGTGCCATGCCGTGCCATGCCGGTGCCATGCCGTGCCATGCCGTGCCATGCCGTGCCATGCCGTGCCATGCCGTGCCATGCCGTGCCATGCCGTGCCATGCCGTGCCATGCCGTGCCATGCCGTGCCATGCCGGTGCCATGCCGTGCCATGCCGGTGCCATGCCGTGCCATGCCGGTGCCATGCCGGTGCCATGCCGTGCCATGCCGGTGCCATGCCGTGCCATGCCGGTGCCATGCCGTGCCATGACGGTGCCATGCCGTGCCATGACGGTGCCATGCCGTGCCATGCCGGTGCCATGCCGTGCCATGCCGGTGCCATTCCGTGCCATTCCATGCCATTCCGTGCCATTCCATGCCATTCCATGCATTCCATGCCATTCCATGCCATTCCATGCCTTTCCATGCCATTCCATGCCTTTCCATGCCATTCCATGCCATTCCATGCCATTCCATGCCATTCCATGCCATTCCATGCCATTCCATGCCATTCCATGCCATTCCATGCCATTCCATGCCATTCCATGCCATTCCATGCCATTCCATGCCATTCCATGCCATTCCATGCCATTCCATGCCATTCCATGCCATTCCATGCCATTCCATGCCATTCCATGCCATTCCATGCCATTCCATGCCATTCCATGCCATTCCATGCCATTCCATGCCATTCCATGCCATTCCATGCCATTCCATGCCATTCCATGCCATTCCATGCCATTCCATGCCATTCCATGCCATTCCATGCCATTCCATGCCATTCCATGCCATTCCATGCCATTCCATGCCATTCCATGCCATTCCATGCATTCCATGCCATTCCATGCCATTCCATGCCATTCCATGCCATTCCATGCCATTCCATGCCATTCCATGCCATTCCATGCCATTCCATGCCATTCCATGCCATTCCATGCCATTCCATGCCATTCCATGCCATTCCATGCCATTCCATGCCATTCCATGCCATTCATGCCATTCCATGCCATTCCATGCCATTCCATGCCATTCCATGCCATTCCATGCCATTCCATGCCATTCCATGCCATTCCATGCCATTCCATGCCATCTGCCATTCCATGCCATTCCATGCCATTCCATGCCATTCCATGCCATTCCATGCCATTCCATGCCATTCCATGCCATTCCATGCCATTCCATGCCATTCCATGCCATTCCATGCCATTCCATGCCATTCCATGCCATTCCATGCCATTCCATGCCATTCCATGCCATTCCATGCCATTCCATGCCATTCCATGCCATTCCATGCCATTCCATGCCATTCCATGCCATTCCATGCCATTCCATGCCATTCCATGCCATTCCATGCCATTCCATGCCATTCCATGCCATTCCATGCCATTCCATGCCATTCCATGCCATTCCATGCCATTCCATGCCATTCCATGCCATTCCATGCCGTTCCATGCCATTCCATGCCATTCCATGCCATTCCATGCCGGTGCCATGCCGTGCCATGCCGGTGCCATGCCGTGCCATGCCGGTGCCATGCCGTGCCATGCCGGTGCCATGCCGGTGCCATGCCGTGCCATGCCGGTGCCATGCCGTGCCATGCCGGTGCCATGCCGTGCCATGCCGGTGCCATGCCGTGCCATGCCGGTGCCATGCCGGTGCCATGCCGGTGCCATGCCGGTGCCATGCCGGTGCCATGCCGGTGCCATGCCGTGCCATGCCGGTGCCATGCCGTGCCATGCCGGTGCCATGCCGTGCCATGCCGGTGCCATGCCGTGCCATGCCGGTGCCATGCCGTGCCATGCCGGTGCCATGCCGTGCCATGCCGGTGCCATGCCGTGCCATGCCGGTGCCATGCCGTGCCATGCCGGTGCCATGCCGTGCCATGCCGGTGCCATGCCGTGCCATGCCGGTGCCATGCCGTGCCATGCCGGTGCCATGCCGTGCCATGCCGGTGCCATGCCGTGCCATGCCGTGCCATGCCGGTGCCATGCCGTGCCATGCCGGTGCCATGCCGTGCCATGCCGGTGCCATGCCGTGCCATGCCGGTGCCATGCCGTGCCATGCCGGTGCCATGCCGTGCCATGCCGGTGCCATGCCGTGCCATGCCGGTGCCATGCCGTGCCATGCCGGTGCCATGCCGTGCCATGCCGGTGCCATGCCGTGCCATGCCGGTGCCATGCCGGTGCCATGCCGGTGCCATGCCGGTGCCATGCCGTGCCATGCCGGTGCCATGCCGTGCCATGCCGGTGCCATGCCGTGCCATGCCGGTGCCATGCCGTGCCATGCCGGTGCCATGCCGTGCCATGCCGGTGCCATGCCGTGCCATGCCGGTGCCATGCCGGTGCCATGCCGTGCCATGCCGGTGCCATGCCATTCCATGCCATTCCATGCCATTCCATGCCATTCCATGCCATTCCATGCCATTCCATGCCATTCCATGCCATTCCATGCCATTCCATGCCATTCCATGCCATTCCATGCCATTCCATGCCATTCCATGCCATTCCATGCCATTCCATGCCATTCCATGCCATTCCATGCCATTCCATGCCATTCCATGCCATTCCATGCCATTCCATGCCGTGCCATGCCGGTGCCATGCCGTGCCATGCCGGTGCCATGCCGTGCCATGCCGGTGCCATGCCGTGCCATGCCCGGTGCCATGCCGTGCCATGCCGGTGCCATGCCGTGCCATGCCGGTGCCATGCCGTGCCATGCCGGTGCCATGCCGTGCCATGCCGGTGCCATGCCGGTGCCATGCCGGTGCCATGCCGGTGCCATGCCGGTGCCATGCCGTGCCATGCCGGTGCCATGCCGTGCCATGCCGTGCCATGCCGGTGCCATGCCGTGCCATGCCGGTGCCATGCCGTGCCATGCCGTGCCATGCCGTGCCATGCCGTGCCATGCCGTGCCATGCCGTGCCATGCCGTGCCATGCCGTGCCATGCCGTGCCATGCCGTGCCATGCCGTGCCATGCCGGTGCCATTCCATGCCATTCCATGCCATTCCATGCCATTCCATGCCATTCCATGCCATTCCATGCCATTCCATGCCATTCCATGCCATTCCATGCCATTCCATGCCATTCCATGCCATTCCATGCCATTCCATGCCATTCCATGCCATTCCATGCCATTCCATGCCATTCCATGCCATGCCGTGCCATGCCGTGCCATGCCGTGCCATGCCGTGCCATGCCGTGCCATGCCGTGCCATGCCGTGCCATGCCGTGCCATGCCGTGCCATGCCGTGCCATGCCGTGCCATGCCGTGCCATGCCGTGCCATTCCGTGCCATTCCGTGCCATTCCGTGCCATTCCGTGCCATTCTGCCATTCCATGCCATTCCATGCCATTCCATGCCATTCCATGCCATTCCATGCCATTCCATGCCATTCCATGCCATTCCATGCCATCCATGCCATCCATGCCATCATGCCACTCAATGCGGTGCCATGCCATTCCATGCCATTCCATGCCATTCCATGCCATTCCATGCCATTCCATGCCATTCCATGCCATTCCATGCCATTCCATGCCATTCCATGCCATTCCATGCCATTCCATGCCATTCCATGCCATTCCATGCCATTCCATGCCATTCCATGCCATTCCATGCCATTCCATGCCATTCCATGCCATTCCATGCCATTCCATGCCATTCCATGCCATTCCATGCCATTCCATGCCATTCCATGCCATTCCATGCCATTCCATGCCATTCCATGCCATTCCATGCCATTCCATGCCGTGCCATGCCATTCCATGCCGTGCCATGCCATTCCATGCCGGTGCCATGCCGGTGCCATGCCGTGCCATGCCGGTGCCATGCCGGTGCCATGCCATTCCATGCCATTCCATGCCATTCCATGCCATTCCATGCCATTCCATGCCATTCCATGCCATTCCATGCCATTCCATGCCATTCCATGCCATTCCATGCCATTCCATGCCATTCCATGCCATTCCATGCCATTCCATGCCATTCCATGCCATTCCATGCCATTCCATGCCATTCCATGCCATTCCATGCCATTCCATGCCATTCCATGCCATTCCATGCCGTGCCATGCCATTCCATGCCGTGCCATGCCGGTGCCATGCCGTGCCATGCCGGTGCCATGCCGTGCCATGCCGGTGCCATGCCGTGCCATGCCGGTGCCATGCCGTGCCATGCCGGTGCCATGCCGTGCCATGCCGGTGCCATGCCGTGCCATGCCGGTGCCATGCCGGTGCCATGCCGGTGCCATGCCGGTGCCATGCCGGTGCCATGCCGGTGCCATGCCGGTGCCATGCCGGTGCCATGCCGGTGCCATGCCGGTGCCATGCCGGTGCCATGCCGGTGCCATGCCGGTGCCATGCCGGTGCCATGCCGTGCCATGCCGGTGCCATGCCGTGCCATGCCGGTGCCATGCCGTGCCATGCCGGTGCCATGCCGTGCCATGCCGGTGCCATGCCGTGCCATGCCGGTGCCATGCCGTGCCATGCCGGTGCCATGCCGTGCCATGCCGGTGCCATGCCGTGCCATGCCGGTGCCATGCCGTGCCATGCCGGTGCCATGCCGTGCCATGCCGGTGCCATGCCGGTGCCATGCCGTGCCATGCCGGTGCCATGCCGGTGCCATGCCGTGCCATGCCGGTGCCATGCCGTGCCATGCCGGTGCCATGCCGTGCCATGCCGGTGCCATGCCGTGCCATGCCGGTGCCATGCCGTGCCATGCCGGTGCCATGCCGTGCCATGCCGGTGCCATGCCGATGCCATGCCGGTGCCATGCCGGTGCCATGCCGTGCCATGCCGGTGCCATGCCGTGCCATGCCGGTGCCATGCCGTGCCATGCCGGTGCCATGCCGTGCCATGCCGTGCCATGCCGTGCCATGCCGTGCCATGCCGTGCCATGCCGTGCCATGCCGTGCCATGCCGTGCCATGCCGTGCCATGCCGTGCCATGCCGTGCCATGCCGGTGCCATGCCGTGCCATGCCGTGCCATGCCGGTGCCATGCCGTGCCATGCCGGTGCCATGCCGTGCCATGACGGTGCCATGCCGTGCCATGCCGGTGCCATGCCGTGCCATGCCGGTGCCATGCCGTGCCATGCCGGTGCCATGCCGTGCCATGCCGGTGCCATGCCGGTGCCATGCCGTGCCATGCCGGTGCCATGCCGTGCCATGCCGTGCCATGCCGTGCCATGCCGTGCCATGCCGTGCCATCCCGTGCCATGCCGTGCCATGCCGTGCCATGCCGTGCCATGCCGTGCCATGCCGTGCCATGCCGTGCCATGCCGTGCCATGCCGGTGCCATGCCGTGCCATGCCGGTGCCATGCCGTGCCATGCCGGTGCCATGCCGTGCCATGCCGGTGCCATGCCGTGCCATGCCGGTGCCATGCCGTGCCATGCCGGTGCCATGCCGTGCCATGCCGGTGCCATGCCGTGCCATGCCGGTGCCATGCCGTGCCATGCCGGTGCCATGCCGTGCCATGCCGGTGCCATGCCGTGCCATGCCGGTGCCATGCCGTGCCATGCCGGTGCCATGCCGGTGCCATGCCGTGCCATGCCGGTGCCATGCCGGTGCCATGCCGTGCCATGCCGGTGCCATGCCGTGCCATGCCGGTGCCATGCCGTGCCATGCCGGTGCCATGCCGTGCCATGCCGGTGCCATGCCGTGCCATGCCGGTGCCATGCCGTGCCATGCCGGTGCCATGCCGATGCCATGCCGGTGCCATGCCGGTGCCATGCCGTGCCATGCCGGTGCCATGCCGTGCCATGCCGGTGCCATGCCGTGCCATGCCGGTGCCATGCCGTGCCATGCCGGTGCCATGCCGTGCCATGCCGTGCCATGCCGTGCCATGCCGTGCCATGCCGTGCCATGCCGTGCCATGCCGTGCCATGCCGTGCCATGCCGTGTCATGCCGTGCCATGCCGTGCCATGCCGGTGCCATGCCGTGCCATGCCGGTGCCATGCCGTGCCATGCCGTGCCATGCCGGTGCCATGCCGTGCCATGCCGGTGCCATGCCGTGCCATGACGGTGCCATGCCGTGCCATGCCGGTGCCATGCCGTGCCATGCCGGTGCCATGCCGTGCCATGCCGGTGCCATTCCGTGCCATTCCATGCCATTCCGTGCCATTCCATGCCATTCCATGCCATTCCATGCCATTCCATGCCATTCCATGCCTTTCCATGCCATTCCATGCCATTCCATGCCATTCCATGCCATTCCATGCCATTCCATGCCATTCCATGCCATTCCATGCCATTCCATGCCATTCCATGCCATTCCATGCCATTCCATGCCATTCCATGCCATTCCATGCCATTCCATGCCATTCCATGCCATTCCATGCCATTCCATGCCATTCCATGCCATTCCATGCCATTCCATGCCATTCCATGCCATTCCATGCCATTCCATGCCATTCCATGCCATTCCATGCCATTCCATGCCATTCCATGCCATTCCATGCCATTCCATGCCATTCCATGCCATTCCATGCCATTCCATGCCATTCCATGCCATTCCATGCCATTCCATGCCATTCCATGCCATTCCATGCCATTCCATGCCATTCCATGCCATTCCATGCCATTCCATGCCATTCCATGCCATTCCATGCCATTCCATGCCATTCCATGCCATTCCATGCCATTCCATGCCATTCCATGCCATTCCATGCCATTCCATGCCATTCCATGCCATTCCATGCCATTCCATGCCATTCCATGCCATTCCATGCCATTCCATGCCATTCCATGCCATTCCATGCCATTCCATGCCATTCCATGCCATTCCATGCCATTCCATGCCATTCCATGCCATTCCATGCCATTCCATGCCATTCCATGCCATTCCATGCCATTCCATGCCATTCCATGCCATTCCATGCCATTCCATGCCATTCCATGCCATTCCATGCCATTCCATGCCATTCCATGCCATTCCATGCCATTCCATGCCATTCCATGCCATTCCATGCCATTCCATGCCATTCCATGCCATTCCATGCCATTCCATGCCATTCCATGCCATTCCATGCCATTCCATGCCATTCCATGCCATTCCATGCCATTCCATGCTATTCCATGCCATTCCATGCCATTCCATGCCATTCCATGCCATTCCATGCCGTTCCATGCCATTCCATGCCATTCCATGCCATTCCATGCCGTGCCATGCCGTGCCATGCCGGTGCCATGCCGTGCCATGCCGGTGCCATGCCGTGCCATGCCGGTGCCATGCCGGTGCCATGCCGGTGCCATGCCGGTGCCATGCCGTGCCATGCCGGTGCCATGCCGTGCCATGCCGGTGCCATGCCGTGCCATGCCGGTGCCATGCCGTGCCATGCCGGTGCCATGCCGGTGCCATGCCGGTGCCATGCCGGTGCCATGCCGGTGCCATGCCGGTGCCATGCCGTGCCATGCCGGTGCCATGCCGTGCCATGCCGGTGCCATGCCGTGCCATGCCGGTGCCATGCCGTGCCATGCCGGTGCCATGCCGTGCCATGCCGGTGCCATGCCGTGCCATGCCGGTGCCATGCCGTGCCATGCCGGTGCCATGCCGTGCCATGCCGGTGCCATGCCGTGCCATGCCGGTGCCATGCCGTGCCATGCCGGTGCCATGCCGTGCCATGCCGGTGCCATGCCGTGCCATGCCGGTGCCATGCCGTGCCATGCCGTGCCATGCCGGTGCCATGCCGTGCCATGCCGGTGCCATGCCGTGCCATGCCGGTGCCATGCCGTGCCATGCCGGTGCCATGCCGTGCCATGCCGGTGCCATGCCGTGCCATGCCGGTGCCATGCCGTGCCATGCCGGTGCCATGCCGTGCCATGCCGGTGCCATGCCGTGCCATGCCG
>CAXARG010000093.1:0-82605 GCA_963971235.1 Cryptus armator | reverse complement strand
CATTCCATGCCATTCCATGCCATTCCATGCCATTCCATGCCATTCCATGCCATTCCATGCCATTCCATGCCATTCCATGCCATTCCATGCCATTCAATGCCATTCCATGCCATTCAATGCCGTGCCATGCCGTGCCATGCGGTGCCATGCCATTCCATGCCATTCCATGCCGTGCCATGCGGTGCCATGCCATTCCATGCCATTCCATGCCATTCCATGCCATTCCATGCCATTCCATGCCATTCCATGCCATTCCATGCCATTCCATGCCATTCCATGCCATTCCATGCCATTCCATGCCATTCCATGCCGTTCCATGCCATTCAATGCCATTCCATGCCATTCAATGCCGTGCCATGCCATTCCATGCCATTCCATGCCGTGCCATGCGGTGCCATGCCATTCCATGCCATTCCATGCCATTCCATGCCATTCCATGCCATTCCATGCCATTCCATGCCATTCCATGCCATTCCATGCCATTCCATGCCATTCCATGCCATTCCATGCCATTCCATGCCATTCCATGCCATTCCATGCCATTCCATGCCATTCCATGCCATTCCATGCCATTCCATGCCATTCCATGCCATTCCATGCCATTCCATGCCATTCCATGCCATTCCATGCCATTCCATGCCATTCCATGCCATTCCATGCCATTCCATGCCATTCCATGCCATTCCATGCCATTCCATGCCATTCCATGCCATTCCATGCCATTCCATGCCATTCCATGCCATTCCATGCCATTCCATGCCATTCCATGCCATTCCATGCCATTCCATGCCATTCCATGCCATTCCATGCCATTCCATGCCATTCCATGCCATTCCATGCCATTCCATGCCATTCCATGCCATTCCATGCCATTCCATGCCATTCCATGCCATTCCATGCCATTCCATGCCATTCCATGCCATTCCATGCCATTCCATGCCATTCCATGCCATTCCATGCCATTCCATGCCATTCCATGCCATTCCATGCCATTCCATGCCATTCCATGCCATTCCATGCCATTCCATGCCATTCCATGCCATTCCATGCCATTCCATGCCATTCCATGCCATTCCATGCCATTCCATGCCATTCCATGCCATTCCATGCCATTCCATGCCATTCCATGCCATTCCATGCCATTCCATGCCATTCCATGCCATTCCATGCCATTCCATGCCATTCAATGCCGTGCCATGCCGTGCCATGCCGTGCCATGCCGGTGCCATGCCGTGCCATGCCGGTGCCATGCCGTGCCATGCCGGTGCCATGCCGTGCAATGCCGGTGCCATGCCGGTGCCATGCCGTGCCATGCCGGTGCCATGCCGTGCCATGCCGTGCCATGCCGGTGCCATGCCGTGCCATGCCGGTGCCATGCCGTGCCATGCCGGTGCCATGCCGTGCCATGCCGGTGCCATGCCGTGCCATGCCATTCCA
The DNA here is from genome assembly GCA_963971235.1 of Cryptus armator. Lineage (NCBI taxonomy): Eukaryota > Metazoa > Arthropoda > Insecta > Hymenoptera > Ichneumonidae > Cryptus > Cryptus armator. Next base: position 81,168 of record CAXARG010000093.1, on the reverse strand, counting down.
TGCCATTCCATGCCATTCCATGCCATTCCATGCCACTCAATGCGGTGCCATGCCGTGCCATGCCGGTGCCATGCCGTGCCATGCCGGTGCCATGCCGTGCCATGCCGGTGCCATGCCGTGCCATGCCGTGCCATGCCGTGCCATGCCGGTGCCATGCCGGTGCCATGCCATTCCATGTCATTCCATGCCATTCCATGCCATTCCATGCCGTGCCATGCCGGTGCCATGCCGTGCCATGCCGGTGCCATGCCGGTGCCATGCCATTCCATGCCATTCCATGCCATTCCATGCCATTCCATGCCATTCCATGCCATTCCATGCCATTCCATGCCCTTCCATGCCATTCCATGCCATTCCATGCCATTCCATGCCATTCCATGCCATTCCATGCCATTCCATGCCATTCCATGCCATTCCATGCCATTCCATGCCATTCCATGCCATTCCATGCCATTCCATGCCATTCCATGCCATTCCATGCCATTCCATGCCATTCCATGCCAGTCCATGCCATTCCATGCCATTCCATGCCATTCCATGCCATTCCATGCCATTCCATGCCATTCCATGCCATTCCATGCCATTCCATGCCATTCCATGCCATTCCATGCCATTCCATGCCATTCCATGCCATTCCATGCCATTCCATGCCGTGCCATGCCGTGCCATGCCGTGCCATGCCGTGCCATGCCGGTGCCATGCCGTGCCATGCCGGTGCCATGCCGTGCCATGCCGTGCCATGCCGTGCCATGCCGTGCCATGCCACTCAATGCGGTGCCATGCCGTGCCATGCCGGTGCCATGCCGTGCCATGCCGGTGCCATGCCGTGCCATGCCGGTGCCATGCCGTGCCATGCCGGTGCCATGCCGTGCCATGCCGTGCCATGCCGGTGCCATGCCGGTGCCATGCCATTCCATGCCATTCCATGCCATTCCATGCCATTCCATGCCATTCCATGCCATTCCATGCCATTCCATGCCATTCCATGCCATTCCATGCCATTCCATGCCATTCCATGCCATTCCATGCCATTCCATGCCATTCCATGCCATTCCATGCCATTCCATGCCATTCCATGCCATTCCATGCCATTCCATGCCATTCCATGCCATTCCATGCCATTCCATGCCATTCCATGCCATTCCATGCCATTCCATGCCATTCCATGCCGTGCCATGCCGGTGCCATGCCGTGCCATGCCGTGCCATGCCATTCCATGCCATTCCATGCCATTCCATGCCATTCCATGCCATTCCATGCCATTCCATGCCATTCCATGCCATTCCATGCCATTCCATGCCATTCCATGCCATTCCATGCCATTCCATGCCATTCCATGCCATTCCATGCCATTCCATGCCATTCCATGCCATTCCTTGCCATTCCATGCCATTCCATGCCATTCCTTGCCATTCCATGCCATTCCATGCCATTCCATGCCATTCCATGCCATTCCATGCCATTCCATGCCATTCCATGCCATTCCATGCCATTCCATGCCATTCCATGCCATTCCATGCCATTCAATGCCATTCAATGCCGTGCCATGCCGTGCCATGCGGTGCCATGCCATTCCATGCCATTCCATGCCGTGCCATGCGGTGCCATGCCATTCCATGCCATTCCATGCCATTCCATGCCATTCCATGCCATTCCATGCCATTCCATGCCATTCCATGCCATTCCATGCCATTCCATGCCATTCCATGCCATTCCATGCCATTCCATGCCATTCCATGCCATTCCATGCCATTCCATGCCATTCCATGCCATTCCATGCCATTCCATGCCATTCCATGCCATTCCATGCCATTCCATGCCATTCCATGCCATTCCATGCCATTCCATGCCATTCCATGCCATTCCATGCCATTCCATGCCATTCCATGCCATTCCATGCCATTCCATGCCGTGCCATGCCGTGCCATGCCGTGCCATGCCGGTGCCATGCCGTGCCATGCCGGTGCCATGCCGTGCCATGCCGGTGCCATGCCGTGCCATGCCGTGCCATGCCGTGCCACGCCGTGCCATGCCGTGCCATGCCGTGCCATGCCGGTGCGATGCCGTGCCATGCCGGTGCCATGCCGTGCCATGCCGGTGCCATGCCGTGCCATGCCGTGCCATGCCGGTGCCATGCCGGTGCCATGCCGGTGCCATGCCGGTGCCATGCCGTGCCATGCCGGTGCCATGCCGTGCCATGCCGGTGCCATGCCGTGCCATGCCGGTGCCATGCCGTGCCATGCCGGTGCCATGCCGTGCCATGCCGGTGCCATGCCGTGCCATGCCGGTGCCATGCCGTGCCATGCCGGTGCCATGCCGTGCCATGCCGGTGCCATGCCGTGCCATGCCGGTGCCATGCCGTGCCATGCCGGTGCCATGCCGTGCCATGCCGGTGCCATGCCGTGCCATGCCGGCGCCATGCCGTGCCATGCCGGTGCCATGCCGTGCCATGCCGTGCCATGCCATTCCATGCCATTCCATGCCATTCCATGCCATTCCATGCCATTCCATGCCACTCAATGCGGTGCCATGCCGTGCCATGCCGGTGCCATGCCGTGCCATGCCGGTGCCATGCCGTGCCATGCCGGTGCCATGCCGTGCCATGCCGTGCCATGCCGTGCCATGCCGGTGCCATGCCGGTGCCATGCCATTCCATGTCATTCCATGCCATTCCATGCCATTCCATGCCGTGCCATGCCGTGCCATGCCGTGCCATGCCGGTGCCATGCCGGTGCCATGCCATTCCATGCCATTCCATGCCATTCCATGCCATTCCATGCCATTCCATGACATTCCATGCCATTCCATGCCATTCCATGCCATTCCATGCCATTCCATGCCATTCCATGCCATTCCATGCCATTCCATGCCATTCCATGCCATTCCATGCCATTCCATGCCATTCCATGCCATTCCATGCCATTCCATGCCATTCCATGCCATTCCATGCCATTCCATGCCATTCCATGCCATTCCATGCCGTGCCATGCCATTCCATGCCATTCCATGCCATTCCATGCCATTCCATGCCATTCCATGCCATTCCATGCCATTCCATGCCATTCCATGCCATTCCATGCCATTCCATGCCATTCCATGCCATTCCATGCCATTCCATGCCATTCCATGCCATTCCATGCCATTCCATGCCATTCCATGCCATTCCATGCCATTCCATGCCATTCCATGCCATTCCATGCCATTCCATGCCATTCCATGCCATTCCATGCCATTCCATGCCGTGCCATGCCATTCCATGCCATTCCATGCCATTCCATGCCATTCCATGCCATTCCATGCCATTCCATGCCATTCCATGCCATTCCATGCCATTCCATGCCATTCCATGCCATTCCATGCCATTCCATGCCATTCCATGCCATTCCATGCCATTCCATGCCATTCCATGCCATTCCATGCCATTCCATGCCATTCCATGCCATTCCATGCCATTCCATGCCATTCCATGCCATTCCATGCCATTCCATGCCATTCCATGCCGTTCCATGCCGTTCCATGCCATTCCATGCCATTCCATGCCATTCCATGCCATTCCATGCCATTCCATGCCATTCCATGCCATTCCATGCCATTCCATGCCGTTCCATGCCGTTCCATGCCATTCCATGCCATTCCATGCCATTCCATGCCATTCCATGCCATTCCATGCCATTCCATGCCATTCCATGCCATTCCATGCCATTCCATGCCATTCCATGCCATTCCATGCCATTCCATGCCATTCCATGCCATTCCATGCCATTCCATGCCATTCCATGCCATTCCATGCCATTCCATGCCATTCCATGCCATTCCATGCCATTCCATGCCATTCCATGCCATTCCATGCCATTCCATGCCGTGCCATGCCGTGCCATGCCGTGCCATGCCGTGCCATGCCGGTGCCATGCCGTGCCATGCCGGTGCCATGCCGTGCCATGCCGGTGCCATGCCGTGCCATGCCGTGCCATGCCGGTGCCATGCCGTGCCATGCCGGTGCCATGCCGGTGCCATGCCGTGCCATGCCGGTGCCATGCCGTGCCATGCCGGTGCCATGCCGTGCCATGCCGGTGCCATGCCGTGCCATGCCGGTGCCATGCCGGTGCCATGCCGGTGCCATGCCGTGCCATGCCGGTGCCATGCCGTGCCATGCCGGTGCCATGCCGTGCCATGCCGTGCCATGCCGTACCATGCCGGTGCCATGCCGTGCCATGCCGGTGCCATGCCGTGCCATGCCGGTGCCATGCCGTGCCATGCCGTGCCATGCCGGTGCCATGCCGGTGCCATGCCATTCCATGTCATTCCATGCCATTCCATGCCATTCCATGCCATTCCATGCCATTCCATGCCATTCCATGCCATTCCATGCCATTCCATGCCATTCCATGCCATTCAATGCCATTCCATGCCATTCAATGCCGTGCCATGCCGTGCCATGCGGTGCCATGCCATTCCATGCCATTCCATGCCGTGCCATGCGGTGCCATGCCATTCCATGCCATTCCATGCCATTCCATGCCATTCCATGCCATTCCATGCCATTCCATGCCATTCCATGCCATTCCATGCCATTCCATGCCATTCCATGCCATTCCATGCCATTCCATGCCATTCCATGCCATTCCATGCCATTCCATGCCATTCCATGCCATTCCATGCCATTCCATGCCATTCCATGCCATTCCATGCCATTCCATGCCATTCCATGCCATTCCATGCCATTCCATGCCATTCCATGCCATTCCATGCCATTCCATGCCATTCCATGCCGGTGCCATGCCGTGCCATGCCGGTGCCATGCCGTGCCATGCCGTGCCATGCCGTGCCATGCCGTGCCATGCCGTGCCATGCCGTGCCATGCCGGTGCGATGCCGTGCCATGCCGGTGCCATGCCGTGCCATGCCGGTGCCATGCCGTGCCATGCCGGTGCCATGCCGTGCCATGCCGTGCCATGCCGGTGCCATGCCGGTGCCATGCCGGTGCCATGCCGGTGCCATGCCGTGCCATGCCGGTGCCATGCCGTGCCATGCCGGTGCCATGCCGTGCCATGCCGGTGCCATGCCGTGCCATGCCGGTGCCATGCCGTGCCATGCCGGTGCCATGCCGTGCCATGCCGGTGCCATGCCGTGCCATGCCGGTGCCATGCCGTGCCATGCCGGTGCCATGCCGTGCCATGCCGGTGCCATGCCGTGCCATGCCGGTGCCATGCCGTGCCATGCCGGTGCCATGCCGTGCCATGCCGGCGCCATGCCGTGCCATGCCGGTGCCATGCCGTGCCATGCCGTGCCATGCCATTCCATGCCATTCCATGCCATTCCATGCCATTCCATGCCATTCCATGCCACTCAATGCGGTGCCATGCCGTGCCATGCCGGTGCCATGCCGTGCCATGCCGGTGCCATGCCGTGCCATGCCGGTGCCATGCCGTGCCATGCCGGTGCCATGCCGTGCCATGCCGTGCCATGCCGTGCCATGCCGGTGCCATGCCGGTGCCATGCCATTCCATGTCATTCCATGCCATTCCATGCCATTCCATGCCGTGCCATGCCATGCCATGCCGTGCCATGCCGGTGCCATGCCGGTGCCATGCCATTCCATGCCATTCCATGCCATTCCATGCCATTCCATGCCATTCCATGCCATTCCATGACATTCCATGCCATTCCATGCCATTCCATGCCATTCCATGCCATTCCATGCCATTCCATGCCATTCCATGCCATTCCATGCCATTCCATGCCATTCCATGCCATTCCATGCCATTCCATGCCATTCCATGCCATTCCATGCCATTCCATGCCATTCCATGCCATTCCATGCCGTGCCATGCCATTCCATGCCATTCCATGCCATTCCATGCCATTCCATGCCATTCCATGCCATTCCATGCCATTCCATGCCATTCCATGCCATTCCATGCCATTCCATGCCATTCCATGCCATTCCATGCCATTCCATGCCATTCCATGCCATTCCATGCCATTCCATGCCATTCCATGCCATTCCATGCCATTCCATGCCATTCCATGCCATTCCATGCCATTCAATGCCGTGCCATGCCGTGCCATGCCGGTGCCATGCCGGTGCCATGCCGTGCCATGCCGTGCCATGCCGGTGCCATGCCGTGCCATGCCGGTGCCATGCCGTGCCATGCCGGTGCCATGCCGTGCCATGCCGGTGCCATGCCGTGCCATGCCGTGCCATGCCGGTGCCATGCCGTGCCATGCCGTGCCATGCCGGTGCCATGCCGTGCCATGCCGGTGCCATGCCGTGCCATGCCGGTGCCATGCCGTGCCATGCCGGTGCCATGCCGTGCCATGCCGGTGCCATGCCGGTGCCATGCCGGTGCCATGCCGTGCCATGCCGTGCCATGCCGGTGCCATGCCGTGCCATGCCGGTGCCATGCCGGTGCCATGCCGTGCCATGCCGGTGCCATGCCGTGCCATGCCGGTGCCATGCCGTGCCATGCCGGTGCCATGCCGTGCCATGCCGTGCCATGCCGGTGCCATGCCGTGCCATGCCGGTGCCATGCCGTGCCATGCCATTCCATGCCATTCCATGCCATTCCATGCCATTCCATGCCACTCAATGCGGTGCCATGCCGTGCCATGCCGGTGCCATGCCGTGCCATGCCGGTGCCATGCCGTGCCATGCCGGTGCCATGCCGTGCCATGCCGTGCCATGCCGTGCCATGCCGGTGCCATGCCGGTGCCATGCCATTCCATGTCATTCCATGCCATTCCATGCCATTCCATGCCGTGCCATGCCGGTGCCATGCCGTGCCATGCCGTGCCATGCCATTCCATGCCATTCCATGCCATTCCATGCCATTCCATGCCATTCCATGCCATTCCATGCCATTCCATGCCATTCCATGCCATTCCATGCCATTCCATGCCATTCCATGCCATTCCATGCCATTCCATGCCATTCCATGCCATTCCATGCCATTCCATGCCATTCCATGCCATTCCATGCCATTCCATGCCATTCCATGCCATTCCATGCCATTCCATGCCATTCCATGCCATTCCATGCCATTCCATGCCATTCCATGCCATTCCATGCCATTCCATGCCATTCCATGCCATTCCATGCCATTCCATGCCATTCCATGCCATTCCATGCCATTCCATGCCATTCCATGCCATTCCATGCCATTCCATGCCATTCAATGCCGTGCCATGCCGTGCCATGCCGTGCCATGCCGTGCCATGCCGGTGCCATGCCGTGCCATGCCGGTGCCATGCCGTGCCATGCCGGTGCCATGCCGTGCCATGCCGGTGCCATGCCGTGCCATGCCGGTGCCATGCCGTGCCATGCCGGTGCCATGCCGTGCCATGCCGGTGCCATGCCGTGCCATGCCGGTGCCATGCCGTGCCATGCCGGTGCCATGCCGTGCCATGCCGGTGCCATGCCGTGCCATGCCGGTGCCATGCCGTGCCATGCCGTGCCATGCCGGTGCCATGCCGTGCCATGCCGGTGCCATGCCGTGCCATGCCGTGCCATGCCGGTGCCATGCCGTGCCATGCCGGTGCCATGCCGTGCCATGCCGGTGCCATGCCGTGCCATGCCGGTGCCATGCCGTGCCATGCCGGTGCCATGCCGTGCCATGCCGTGCCATGCCGGTGCCATGCCGTGCCATGCCGGTGCCATGCCGGTGCCATGCCGTGCCATGCCGTGCCATGCCGGTGCCATGCCGGTGCCATGCCGTGCCATGCCGTGCCATGCCGGTGCCATGCCGTGCCATGCCGGTGCCATGCCGTGCCATGCCGGTGCCATGCCGTGCCATGCCGGTGCCATGCCGTGCCATGCCGTGCCATGCCGGTGCCATGCCGTGCCATGCCGTGCCATGCCGTGCCATGCCGGTGCCATGCCGGTGCCATGCCATTCCATGTCATTCCATGCCATTCCATGCCATTCCATGCCATTCCATGCCATTCCATGCCATTCCATGCCATTCCATGCCATTCCATGCCATTCCATGGTATTCCATGCCATTCCATGCCATTCCATGACATTCCATGCCATTCCATGCCATTCCATGCCATTCCATGCCATTCCATGCCATTCCATGCCATTCCATGCCATTCCATGCCATTCCATGCCATTCCATGCCATTCCATGCCATTCCATGCCATTCCATGCCATTCCATGCCATTCCATGCCATTCCATGCCATTCCATGCCATTCCATGCCATTCAATGCCGTGCCATGCCGTGCCATGCCGTGCCATGCCGTGCCATGCCGTGCCATGCCGGTGCCATGCCGTGCCATGCCGTGCCATGCCGTGCCATGCCGGTGCCATGCCGTGCCATGCCGGTGCCATGCCGTGCCATGCCGGTGCCATGCCGTGCCATGCCGGTGCCATGCCGTGCCATGCCGGTGCCATGCCGTGCCATGCCGGTGCCATGCCGTGCAATGCCGGTGCCATGCCGGTGCCATGCCGTGCCATGCCGGTGCCATGCCGTGCCATGCCGGTGCCATGCCGTGCCATGCCGGTGCCATGCCGTGCCATGCCGGTGCCATGCCGGTGCCATGCCGTGCCATGCCGGTGCCATGCCGTGCCATGCCGGTGCCATGCCGTGCCATGCCGGTGCCATGCCGTGCCATGCCGGTGCCATGCCGTGCCATGCCGTGCCATGCCGGTGCCATGCCGTGCCATGCCGGTGCCATGCCGGTGCCATGCCGTGCCATGCCGTGCCATGCCGGTGCCATGCCGGTGCCATGCCGTGCCATGCCGGTGCCATGCCGTGCCATGCCGGTGCCATGCCGGTGCCATGCCGTGCCATGCCGGTGCCATGCCGTGCCATGCCGGTGCCATGCCGTGCCATGCCGGTGCCATGCCGTGCCATGCCGTGCCATGCCGGTGCCATGCCGTGCCATGCCGGTGCCATGCCGTGCCATGCCATTCCATGCCATTCCATGCCATTCCATGCCATTCCATGCCACTCAATGCGGTGCCATGCCGTGCCATGCCGGTGCCATGCCGTGCCATGCCGGTGCCATGCCGTGCCATGCCGGTGCCATGCCGTGCCATGCCGGTGCCATGCCGTGCCATGCCGGTGCCATGCCGTGCCATGCCGGTGCCATGCCGTGCCATGCCGTGCCATGCCGTGCCATGCCGGTGCCATGCCGGTGCCATGCCGGTGCCATGCCATTCCATGTCATTCCATGCCATTCCATGCCATTCCATGCCATTCCATGCCGTGCCATGCCGGTGCCATGCCGTGCCATGCCGTGCCATGCCATTCCATGCCATTCCATGCCATTCCATGCCATTCCATGCCATTCCATGCCATTCCATGCCATTCCATGCCATTCCATGCCATTCCATGCCATTCCATGCCATTCCATGCCATTCCATGCCATTCCATGCCATTCCATGCCATTCCATGCCATTCCTTGCCATTCCATGCCATTCCATGCCATTCCATGCCATTCCATGCCATTCCATGCCATTCAATGCCATTCCATGCCATTCAATGCCGTGCCATGCCGTGCCATGCGGTGCCATGCCATTCCATGCCATTCCATGCCGTGCCATGCGGTGCCATGCCATTCCATGCCATTCCATGCCATTCCATGCCATTCCATGCCATTCCATGCCATTCCATGCCATTCCATGCCATTCCATGCCATTCCATGCCATTCCATGCCATTCCATGCCATTCCATGCCATTCCATGCCATTCCATGCCATTCCATGCCATTCCATGCCATTCCATGACATTCCATGCCATTCCATGCCATTCCATGCCATTCCATGCCATTCCATGCCATTCCATGCCATTCCATGCCATTCCATGCCATTCCATGCCATTCCATGCCATTCCATGCCATTCCATGCCATTCCATGCCATTCCATGCCATTCCATGCCATTCCATGCCATTCCATGCCATTCCATGCCATTCCATGCCATTCCATGCCATTCCATGCCATTCCATGCCATTCCATGCCGTTCCATGCCGTTCCATGCCATTCCATGCCATTCCATGCCATTCCATGCCATTCCATGCCATTCCATGCCATTCCATGCCATTCCATGCCGTTCCATGCCGTTCCATGCCATTCCATGCCATTCCATGCCATTCCATGCCATTCCATGCCATTCCATGCCATTCCATGCCATTCCATGCCATTCCATGCCATTCCATGCCATTCCATGCCATTCCATGCCATTCCATGCCATTCCATGCCATTCCATGCCATTCCATGCCATTCCATGCCATTCCATGCCATTCCATGCCATTCCATGCCATTCCATGCCATTCCATGCCATTCCATGCCATTCCATGCCATTCCATGCCATTCCATGCCATTCAATGCCGTGCCATGCCGTGCCATGCCGTGCCATGCCGTGCCATGCCGGTGCCATGCCGTGCCATGCCGTGCCATGCCGTGCCATGCCGTGCCATGCCGTGCCATGCCGGTGCCATGCCGTGCCATGCCAGTGCCATGCCGTGCCATGCCGGTGCCATGCCGGTGCCATACCGTGCCATGCCGGTGCCATGCCGGTGCCATGCCATTCCATGCCATTCCATGCCATTCCATGCCATTCCATGCCATTCCATGCCATTCCATGCCATTCCATGCCATTCCATGCCATTCAATGCCGTGCCATGCCGTGCCATGCCGTGCCATGCCGTGCCATGCCGGTGCCATGCCGTGCCATGCCGTGCCATGCCGTGCCATGCCGTGCCATGCCGTGCCATGCCGTGCCATGCCGGTGCCATGCCGTGCCATGCCAGTGCCATGCCGTGCCATGCCGGTGCCATGCCGTGCCATGCCGTGCCATGCCGGTGCCATGCCGTGCCATGCCGGTGCCATGCCGTGCCATGCCGGTGCCATGCCGTGCAATGCCGGTGCCATGCCGGTGCCATGCCGTGCCATGCCGGTGCCATGCCGTGCCATGCCGGTGCCATGCCGTGCCATGCCGGTGCCATGCCGTGCCATGCCGTGCCATGCCGGTGCCATGCCGGTGCCATGCCGTGCCATGCCGGTGCCATGCCGTGCCATGCCGGTGCCATGCCGTGCAATGCCGGTGCCATGCCGGTGCCATGCCGTGCCATGCCGGTGCCATGCCGTGCCATGCCGTGCCATGCCGGTGCCATGCCGTGCCATGCCGGTGCCATGCCGTGCCATGCCGGTGCCATGCCGTGCCATGCCGGTGCCATGCCGTGCCATGCCATTCCATGCCGTGCCATGCCATTCCATGCCATTCCATGCCACTCAATGCGGTGCCATGCCATTCCATGCCATTCCATGCCACTCAATGCGGTGCCATGCCGTGCCATGCCGGTGCCATGCCGTGCCATGCCGGTGCCATGCCGTGCCATGCCGGTGCCATGCCGTGCCATGCCGTGCCATGCCGTGCCATGCCGTGCCATGCCGGTGCCATGCCGGTGCCATGCCATTCCATGTCATTCCATGCCATTCCATGCCATTCCATGCCGTGCCATGCCGGTGCCATGCCGTGCCATGCCGGTGCCATGCCGGTGCCATGCCATTCCATGCCATTCCATGCCATTCCATGCCATTCCATGCCATTCCATGCCATTCCATGCCATTCCATGCCATTCCATGCCATTCCATGCCATTCCATGCCATTCCATGCCATTCCATGCCATTCCATGCCATTCCATGCCATTCCATGCCATTCCATGCCATTCCATGCCATTCCATGCCATTCCATGCCATTCCATGCCATTCCATGCCATTCCATGCCATTCCATGCCATTCCATGCCATTCCATGCCATTCCATGCCATTCCATGCCATTCCATGCCATTCCATGCCATTCCATGCCGTGCCATGCCGTGCCATGCCGTGCCATGCCGTGCCATGCCGTGCCATGCCGTGCCATGCCGGTGCCATGCCGTGCCATGCCGGTGCCATGCCGTGCCATGCCGTGCCATGCCGGTGCCATGCCGTGCCATGCCGTGCCATGCCGGTGCCATGCCGTGCCATGCCGTGCCATGCCGGTGCCATGCCGTGCCATGCCGTGCCATGCCGGTGCCATGCCGTGCCATGCCGTGCCATGCCGGTGCCATGCCGTGCCATGCCGGTGCCATGCCGTGCCATGCCGTGCCATGCCGGTGCCATGCCGGTGCCATGCCGGTGCCATGCCGGTGCCATGCCGTGCCATGCCGGTGCCATGCCGTGCCATGCCGGTGCCATGCCGTGCCATGCCGGTGCCATGCCGTGCCATGCCGGTGCCATGCCGTGCCATGCCGGTGCCATGCCGTGCCATGCCGGTGCCATGCCGTGCCATGCCGTGCCATGCCATTCCATGCCATTCCATGCCATTCCATGCCACTCAATGCGGTGCCATGCCGTGCCATGCCGGTGCCATGCCGTGCCATGCCGGTGCCATGCCGTGCCATGCCGTGCCATGCCGTGCCATGCCGGTGCCATGCCGGTGCCATGCCATTCCATGTCATTCCATGCCATTCCATGCCATTCCATGCCATTCCATGCCATTCCATGCCATTCCATGCCATTCCATGCCATTCCATGCCATTCCATGCCATTCCATGCCATTCCATGGTATTCCATGCCATTCCATGCCATTCCATGACATTCCATGCCATTCCATGCCATTCCATGCCATTCCATGCCATTCCATGCCATTCCATGCCATTCCATGCCATTCCATGCCATTCCATGCCATTCCATGCCATTCCATGCCATTCCATGCCATTCCATGCCATTCCATGCCATTCCATGCCATTCCATGCCATTCCATGCCATTCCATGCCATTCCATGCCATTCCATGCCATTCAATGCCGTGCCATGCCGTGCCATGCCGTGCCATGCCGTGCCATGCCGTGCCATGCCGGTGCCATGCCGTGCCATGCCGTGCCATGCCGTGCCATGCCGGTGCCATGCCGTGCCATGCCGGTGCCATGCCGTGCCATGCCGGTGCCATGCCGTGCCATGCCGGTGCCATGCCGTGCCATGCCGGTGCCATGCCGTGCCATGCCGGTGCCATGCCGTGCCATGCCGGTGCCATGCCGTGCAATGCCGGTGCCATGCCGGTGCCATGCCGTGCCATGCCGGTGCCATGCCGTGCCATGCCGGTGCCATGCCGTGCCATGCCGGTGCCATGCCGTGCCATGCCGGTGCCATGCCGGTGCCATGCCGTGCCATGCCGGTGCCATGCCGTGCCATGCCGGTGCCATGCCGTGCCATGCCGGTGCCATGCCGTGCCATGCCGGTGCCATGCCGTGCCATGCCGTGCCATGCCGGTGCCATGCCGTGCCATGCCGGTGCCATGCCGGTGCCATGCCGTGCCATGCCGTGCCATGCCGGTGCCATGCCGGTGCCATGCCGTGCCATGCCGGTGCCATGCCGTGCCATGCCGGTGCCATGCCGGTGCCATGCCGTGCCATGCCGGTGCCATGCCGTGCCATGCCGGTGCCATGCCGTGCCATGCCGGTGCCATGCCGTGCCATGCCGGTGCCATGCCGTGCCATGCCGTGCCATGCCGGTGCCATGCCGTGCCATGCCATTCCATGCCATTCCATGCCATTCCATGCCATTCCATGCCACTCAATGCGGTGCCATGCCGTGCCATGCCGGTGCCATGCCGTGCCATGCCGTGCCATGCCGGTGCCATGCCGTGCCATGCCGGTGCCATGCCGTGCCATGCCGGTGCCATGCCGTGCCATGCCGGTGCCATGCCGTGCCATGCCGGTGCCATGCCGTGCCATGCCGTGCCATGCCGTGCCATGCCGGTGCCATGCCGGTGCCATGCCATTCCATGTCATTCCATGCCATTCCATGCCATTCCATGCCATTCCATGCCGTGCCATGCCGGTGCCATGCCGTGCCATGCCATTCCATGCCATTCCATGCCATTCCATGCCATTCCATGCCATTCCATGCCATTCCATGCCATTCCATGCCATTCCATGCCATTCCATGCCATTCCATGCCATTCCATGCCATTCCATGCCATTCCATGCCATTCCTTGCCATTCCATGCCATTCCATGCCATTCCATGCCATTCCATGCCATTCCATGCCATTCCATGCCATTCCATGCCATTCCATGCCATTCCATGCCATTCAATGCCATTCCATGCCATTCAATGCCGTGCCATGCCGTGCCATGCGGTGCCATGCCATTCCATGCCATTCCATGCCGTGCCATGCGGTGCCATGCCATTCCATGCCATTCCATGCCATTCCATGCCATTCCATGCCATTCCATGCCATTCCATGCCATTCCATGCCATTCCATGCCATTCCATGCCATTCCATGACATTCCATGCCATTCCATGCCATTCCATGCCATTCCATGCCATTCCATGCCATTCCATGCCATTCCATGCCATTCCATGCCATTCCATGCCATTCCATGCCATTCCATGCCATTCCATGCCATTCCATGCCATTCCATGCCATTCCATGCCATTCCATGCCATTCCATGCCATTCCATGCCATTCCATGCCATTCCATGCCATTCCATGCCATTCCATGCCGTTCCATGCCGTTCCATGCCATTCCATGCCATTCCATGCCATTCCATGCCATTCCATGCCATTCCATGCCATTCCATGCCATTCCATGCCGTTCCATGCCGTTCCATGCCATTCCATGCCATTCCATGCCATTCCATGCCAGTCCATGCCATTCCATGCCATTCCATGCCATTCCATGCCATTCCATGCCATTCCATGCCATTCCATGCCATTCCATGCCATTCCATGCCATTCCATGCCATTCCATGCCATTCCATGCCATTCCATGCCATTCCATGCCATTCCATGCCATTCCATGCCATTCCATGCCATTCCATGCCATTCCATGCCATTCCATGCCGTGCCATGCCGTGCCATGCCGTGCCATGCCGTGCCATGCCGGTGCCATGCCGTGCCATGCCGGTGCCATGCCGTGCCATGCCGGTGCCATGCCGTGCCATGCCGTGCCATGCCGGTGCCATGCCGTGCCATGCCGGTGCCATGCCGGTGCCATGCCGTGCCATGCCGGTGCCATGCCGTGCCATGCCGGTGCCATGCCGTGCCATGCCGGTGCCATGCCGTGCCATGCCGGTGCCATGCCGGTGCCATGCCGGTGCCATGCCGTGCCATGCCGGTGCCATGCCGTGCCATGCCGTGCCATGCCGTACCATGCCGGTGCCATGCCGTGCCATGCCGGTGCCATGCCGTGCCATGCCGGTGCCATGCCGTGCCATGCCGTGCCATGCCGGTGCCATGCCGGTGCCATGCCATTCCATGTCATTCCATGCCATTCCATGCCATTCCATGCCATTCCATGCCATTCCATGCCATTCCATGCCATTCCATGCCATTCCATGCCATTCCATGCCATTCCATGCCATTCCATGCCATTCCATGCCATTCCATGCCATTCAATGCCGTGCCATGCCGTGCCATGCGGTGCCATGCCATTCCATGCCATTCCATGCCGTGCCATGCGGTGCCATGCCATTCCATGCCATTCCATGCCATTCCATGCCATTCCATGCCATTCCATGCCATTCCATGCCATTCCATGCCATTCCATGCCATTCCATGCCATTCCATGCCATTCCATGCCATTCCATGCCATTCCATGCCATTCCATGCCATTCCATGCCATTCCATGCCATTCCATGCCATTCCATGCCATTCCATGCCATTCCATGCCATTCCATGCCATTCCATGCCATTCCATGCCATTCCATGCCATTCCATGCCATTCCATGCCATTCCATGCCATTCCATGCCATTCCATGCCATTCCATGCCATTCCATGCCGTGCCATGCCGTGCCATGCCGTGCCATGCCGGTGCCATGCCGTGCCATGCCGGTGCCATGCCGTGCCATGCCGGTGCCATGCCGTGCCATGCCGTGCCATGCCGTGCCATGCCGTGCCATGCCGTGCCATGCCGTGCCATGCCGGTGCGATGCCGTGCCATGCCGGTGCCATGCCGTGCCATGCCGGTGCCATGCCGTGCCATGCCGGTGCCATGCCGTGCCATGCCGTGCCATGCCGGTGCCATGCCGGTGCCATGCCGGTGCCATGCCGGTGCCATGCCGTGCCATGCCGGTGCCATGCCGTGCCATGCCGGTGCCATGCCGTGCCATGCCGGTGCCATGCCGTGCCATGCCGGTGCCATGCCGTGCCATGCCGGTGCCATGCCGTGCCATGCCGGTGCCATGCCGTGCCATGCCGGTGCCATGCCGTGCCATGCCGGTGCCATGCCGGTGCCATGCCGTGCCATGCCGGTGCCATGCCGTGCCATGCCGGTGCCATGCCGTGCCATGCCGGTGCCATGCCGTGCCATGCCGGTGCCATGCCGTGCCATGCCGGTGCCATGCCGTGCCATGCCGTGCCATGCCGGTGCCATGCCGTGCCATGCCGGTGCCATGCCGGTGCCATGCCGTGCCATGCCGTGCCATGCCGGTGCCATGCCGGTGCCATGCCGTGCCATGCCGGTGCCATGCCGTGCCATGCCGGTGCCATGCCGGTGCCATGCCGTGCCATGCCGGTGCCATGCCGTGCCATGCCGGTGCCATGCCGTGCCATGCCGGTGCCATGCCGTGCCATGCCGTGCCATGCCGGTGCCATGCCGTGCCATGCCGGTGCCATGCCGTGCCATGCCATTCCATGCCATTCCATGCCATTCCATGCCATTCCATGCCACTCAATGCGGTGCCATGCCGTGCCATGCCGGTGCCATGCCGTGCCATGCCGGTGCCATGCCGTGCCATGCCGGTGCCATGCCGTGCCATGCCGGTGCCATGCCGTGCCATGCCGGTGCCATGCCGTGCCATGCCGGTGCCATGCCGTGCCATGCCGTGCCATGCCGTGCCATGCCGGTGCCATGCCGGTGCCATGCCGGTGCCATGCCATTCCATGTCATTCCATGCCATTCCATGCCATTCCATGCCATTCCATGCCGTGCCATGCCGGTGCCATGCCGTGCCATGCCGTGCCATGCCATTCCATGCCATTCCATGCCATTCCATGCCATTCCATGCCATTCCATGCCATTCCATGCCATTCCATGCCATTCCATGCCATTCCATGCCATTCCATGCCATTCCATGCCATTCCATGCCATTCCATGCCATTCCATGCCATTCCATGCCATTCCTTGCCATTCCATGCCATTCCATGCCATTCCATGCCATTCCATGCCATTCCATGCCATTCAATGCCATTCCATGCCATTCAATGCCGTGCCATGCCGTGCCATGCGGTGCCATGCCATTCCATGCCATTCCATGCCGTGCCATGCGGTGCCATGCCATTCCATGCCATTCCATGCCATTCCATGCCATTCCATGCCATTCCATGCCATTCCATGCCATTCCATGCCATTCCATGCCATTCCATGCCATTCCATGCCATTCCATGCCATTCCATGCCATTCCATGCCATTCCATGACATTCCATGCCATTCCATGCCATTCCATGCCATTCCATGCCATTCCATGCCATTCCATGCCATTCCATGCCATTCCATGCCATTCCATGCCATTCCATGCCATTCCATGCCATTCCATGCCATTCCATGCCATTCCATGCCATTCCATGCCATTCCATGCCATTCCATGCCATTCCATGCCATTCCATGCCATTCCATGCCATTCCATGCCATTCCATGCCATTCCATGCCATTCCATGCCATTCCATGCCGTTCCATGCCGTTCCATGCCATTCCATGCCATTCCATGCCATTCCATGCCATTCCATGCCATTCCATGCCATTCCATGCCATTCCATGCCGTTCCATGCCGTTCCATGCCATTCCATGCCATTCCATGCCATTCCATGCCATTCCATGCCATTCCATGCCATTCCATGCCATTCCATGCCATTCCATGCCATTCCATGCCATTCCATGCCATTCCATGCCATTCCATGCCATTCCATGCCATTCCATGCCATTCCATGCCATTCCATGCCATTCCATGCCATTCCATGCCATTCAATGCCGTGCCATGCCGTGCCATGCCGTGCCATGCCGTGCCATGCCGGTGCCATGCCGTGCCATGCCGTGCCATGCCGTGCCATGCCGTGCCATGCCGTGCCATGCCGGTGCCATGCCGTGCCATGCCAGTGCCATGCCGTGCCATGCCGGTGCCATGCCGGTGCCATACCGTGCCATGCCGGTGCCATGCCGGTGCCATGCCATTCCATGCCATTCCATGCCATTCCATGCCATTCCATGCCATTCCATGCCATTCCATGCCATTCCATGCCATTCCATGCCATTCAATGCCGTGCCATGCCGTGCCATGCCGTGCCATGCCGTGCCATGCCGGTGCCATGCCGTGCCATGCCGTGCCATGCCGTGCCATGCCGTGCCATGCCGTGCCATGCCGTGCCATGCCGGTGCCATGCCGTGCCATGCCAGTGCCATGCCGTGCCATGCCGGTGCCATGCCGTGCCATGCCGTGCCATGCCGGTGCCATGCCGTGCCATGCCGGTGCCATGCCGTGCCATGCCGGTGCCATGCCGTGCAATGCCGGTGCCATGCCGGTGCCATGCCGTGCCATGCCGGTGCCATGCCGTGCCATGCCGGTGCCATGCCGTGCCATGCCGGTGCCATGCCGTGCCATGCCGTGCCATGCCGGTGCCATGCCGGTGCCATGCCGTGCCATGCCGGTGCCATGCCGTGCCATGCCGGTGCCATGCCGTGCAATGCCGGTGCCATGCCGGTGCCATGCCGTGCCATGCCGGTGCCATGCCGTGCCATGCCGTGCCATGCCGGTGCCATGCCGTGCCATGCCGGTGCCATGCCGTGCCATGCCGGTGCCATGCCGTGCCATGCCATTCCATGCCGTGCCATGCCATTCCATGCCATTCCATGCCACTCAATGCGGTGCCATGCCATTCCATGCCATTCCATGCCACTCAATGCGGTGCCATGCCGTGCCATGCCGGTGCCATGCCGTGCCATGCCGGTGCCATGCCGTGCCATGCCGGTGCCATGCCGTGCCATGCCGTGCCATGCCGTGCCATGCCGTGCCATGCCGGTGCCATGCCGGTGCCATGCCATTCCATGTCATTCCATGCCATTCCATGCCATTCCATGCCGTGCCATGCCGGTGCCATGCCGTGCCATGCCGGTGCCATGCCGGTGCCATGCCATTCCATGCCATTCCATGCCATTCCATGCCATTCCATGCCATTCCATGCCATTCCATGCCATTCCATGCCATTCCATGCCATTCCATGCCATTCCATGCCATTCCATGCCATTCCATGCCATTCCATGCCATTCCATGCCATTCCATGCCATTCCATGCCATTCCATGCCATTCCATGCCATTCCATGCCATTCCATGCCATTCCATGCCATTCCATGCCATTCCATGCCATTCCATGCCATTCCATGCCATTCCATGCCATTCCATGCCATTCCATGCCATTCCATGCCATTCCATGCCATTCCATGCCATTCCATGCCATTCCATGCCATTCCATGCCATTCCATGCCATTCCATGCCATTCCATGCCATTCCATGCCATTCCATGCCATTCCATGCCATTCCATGCCATTCCATGCCATTCCATGCCATTCCATGCCATTCCATGCCATTCCATGCCATTCCATGCCATTCCATGCCATTCCATGCCATTCCATGCCATTCCATGCCATTCCATGCCATTCCATGCCATTCCATGCCATTCCATGCCATTCCATGCCATTCCATGCCATTCCATGCCATTCCATGCCATTCCATGCCATTCCATGCCATTCCATGCCATTCCATGCCATTCCATGCCATTCCATGCCATTCCATGCCATTCCATGCCGGTGCCATGCCGTGCCATGCCGGTGCCATGCCGTGCCATGCCGGTGCCATGCCGTGCCATGCCGGTGCCATGCCGTGCAATGCCGGTGCCATGCCGGTGCCATGCCGTGCAATGCCGGTGCCATGCCGGTGCCATACCGTGCCATGCCGGTGCCATGCCGGTGCCATGCCATTCCATGCCATTCCATGCCATTCCATGCCATTCCATGCCATTCCATGCCATTCCATGCCATTCCATGCCATTCCATGCCATTCCATGCCATTCCATGCCATTCAATGCCGTGCCATGCCGTGCCATGCCGTGCCATGCCGTGCCATGCCGGTGCCATGCCGTGCCATGCCGTGCCATGCCGTGCCATGCCGTGCCATGCCGTGCCATGCCGTGCCATGCCGTGCCATGCCGTGCCATGCCGTGCCATGCCGTGCCATGCCGGTGCCATGCCGTGCCATGCCAGTGCCATGCCGTGCCATGCCGGTGCAATGCCGGTGCCATGCCGGTGCCATGCCGTGCCATGCCGGTGCCATGCCGTGCCATGCCGTGCCATGCCGGTGCCATGCCGTGCCATGCCGGTGCCATGCCGTGCCATGCCGGTGCCATGCCGTGCCATGCCGGTGCCATGCCGTGCCATGCCATTCCATGCCGTGCCATGCCATTCCATGCCATTCCATGCCACTCAATGCGGTGCCATGCCATTCCATGCCATTCCATGCCACTCAATGCGGTGCCATGCCGTGCCATGCCGGTGCCATGCCGTGCCATGCCGGTGCCATGCCGTGCCATGCCGGTGCCATGCCGTGCCATGCCGTGCCATGCCGTGCCATGCCGTGCCATGCCGGTGCCATGCCGGTGCCATGCCATTCCATGTCATTCCATGCCATTCCATGCCATTCCATGCCGTGCCATGCCGGTGCCATGCCGTGCCATGCCGGTGCCATGCCGGTGCCATGCCATTCCATGCCATTCCATGCCATTCCATGCCATTCCATGCCATTCCATGCCATTCCATGCCATTCCATGCCATTCCATGCCATTCCATGCCATTCCATGCCATTCCATGCCATTCCATGCCATTCCATGCCATTCCATGCCATTCCATGCCATTCCATGCCATTCCATGCCATTCCATGCCATTCCATGCCATTCCATGCCATTCCATGCCATTCCATGCCATTCCATGCCATTCCATGCCATTCCATGCCATTCCATGCCATTCCATGCCATTCCATGCCATTCCATGCCATTCCATGCCATTCCATGCCATTCCATGCCATTCCATGCCATTCCATGCCATTCCATGCCATTCCATGCCATTCCATGCCATTCCATGCCATTCCATGCCATTCCATGCCATTCCATGCCATTCCATGCCATTCCATGCCATTCCATGCCATTCCATGCCATTCCATGCCATTCCATGCCGTGCCATGCCGTGCCATGCCGTGCCATGCCGTGCCATGCCGGTGCCATGCCGTGCCATGCCGGTGCCATGCCGTGCCATGCCGTGCCATGCCGTGCCATGCCGGTGCCATGCCGTGCCATGCCATTCCATGCCGTGCCATGCCATTCCATGCCATTCCATGCCACTCAATGCGGTGCCATGCCATTCCATGCCATTCCATGCCACTCAATGCGGTGCCATGCCGTGCCATGCCGGTGCCATGCCGTGCCATGCCGGTGCCATGCCGTGCCATGCCGGTGCCATGCCGTGCCATGCCGTGCCATGCCGTGCCATGCCGTGCCATGCCGGTGCCATGCCGGTGCCATGCCATTCCATGTCATTCCATGCCATTCCATGCCATTCCATGCCGTGCCATGCCGGTGCCATGCCGTGCCATGCCGGTGCCATGCCGGTGCCATGCCATTCCATGCCATTCCATGCCATTCCATGCCATTCCATGCCATTCCATGCCATTCCATGCCATTCCATGCCATTCCATGCCATTCCATGCCATTCCATGCCATTCCATGCCATTCCATGCCATTCCATGCCATTCCATGCCATTCCATGCCATTCCATGCCATTCCATGCCATTCCATGCCATTCCATGCCATTCCATGCCATTCCATGCCATTCCATGCCATTCCATGCCATTCCATGCCATTCCATGCCATTCCATGCCATTCCATGCCATTCCATGCCATTCCATGCCATTCCATGCCATTCCATGCCATTCCATGCCATTCCATGCCATTCCATGCCATTCCATGCCATTCCATGCCATTCCATGCCATTCCATGCCATTCCATGCCATTCCATGCCATTCCATGCCATTCCATGCCATTCCATGCCATTCCATGCCGTGCCATGCCGTGCCATGCCGTGCCATGCCGTGCCATGCCGGTGCCATGCCGTGCCATGCCGGTGCCATGCCGTGCCATGCCGTGCCATGCCGGTGCCATGCCGTGCCATGCCGTGCCATGCCGGTGCCATGCCGTGCCATGCCGTGCCATGCCGGTGCCATGCCGTGCCATGCCGTGCCATGCCGGTGCCATGCCGTGCCATGCCGGTGCCATGCCGTGCCATGCCGTGCCATGCCGGTGCCATGCCGGTGCCATGCCGGTGCCATGCCGGTGCCATGCCGTGCCATGCCGGTGCCATGCCGTGCCATGCCGGTGCCATGCCGTGCCATGCCGGTGCCATGCCGTGCCATGCCGGTGCCATGCCGTGCCATGCCGGTGCCATGCCGTGCCATGCCGGTGCCATGCCGTGCCATGCCGGTGCCATGCCGTGCCATGCCGTGCCATGCCATTCCATGCCATTCCATGCCATTCCATGCCACTCAATGCGGTGCCATGCCGTGCCATGCCGGTGCCATGCCGTGCCATGCCGGTGCCATGCCGTGCCATGCCGTGCCATGCCGGTGCCATGCCGGTGCCATGCCATTCCATGTCATTCCATGCCATTCCATGCCATTCCATGCCATTCCATGCCATTCCATGCCATTCCATGCCATTCCATGCCATTCCATGCCATTCCATGCCATTCCATGGTATTCCATGCCATTCCATGCCATTCCATGACATTCCATGCCATTCCATGCCATTCCATGCCATTCCATGCCATTCCATGCCATTCCATGCCATTCCATGCCATTCCATGCCATTCCATGCCATTCCATGCCATTCCATGCCATTCCATGCCATTCCATGCCATTCCATGCCATTCCATGCCATTCCATGCCATTCCATGCCATTCAATGCCGTGCCATGCCGTGCCATGCCGTGCCATGCCGTGCCATGCCGTGCCATGCCGGTGCCATGCCGTGCCATGCCGTGCCATGCCGTGCCATGCCGGTGCCATGCCGTGCCATGCCGGTGCCATGCCGTGCCATGCCGTGCCATGCCGTGCCATGCCGGTGCCATGCCGGTGCCATGCCATTCCATGCCATTCCATGCCATTCCATGCCATTCCATGCCATTCCATGCCATTCCATGCCATTCCATGCCATTCCATGCCATTCCATGCCATTCCATGCCATTCCATGCCATTCCATGCCATTCCATGCCATTCCATGCCATTCCATGCCATTCCATGCCATTCCATGCCATTCCATGCCATTCCATGTCATTCCATGCCATTCCATGCCATTCCATGCCATTCCATGTCATTCCATGTCATTCCATGCCATTCCATGCCATTCCATGTCATTCCATGCCATTCCATGCCATTCCATGCCGTGCCATGCCGTGCCATGCCGTGCCATGCCGTGCCATGCCGTGCCATGCCGTGCCATGCCGTGCCATGCCGGTGCCATGCCGTGCCATGCCGGTGCCATGCCGTGCCATGCCGTGCCATGCCGGTGCCATGCCGTGCCATGCCGTGCCATGCCACTCAATGCGGTGCCATGCCGTGCCATGCCGGTGCCATGCCGTGCCATGCCGGTGCCATGCCGTGCCATGCCGGTGCCATGCCGTGCCATGCCGTGCCATGCCGGTGCCATGCCGGTGCCATGCCATTCCATGCCATTCCATGCCATTCCATGCCATTCCATGCCATTCCATGCCATTCCATGCCATTCCATGCCATTCCATGCCATTCCATGCCATTCCATGCCATTCCATGCCATTCCATGCCATTCCATGCCATTCCATGCCATTCCATGCCATTCCATGCCATTCCATGCCATTCCATGCCATTCCATGCCATTCCATGCCATTCCATGCCATTCCATGCCATTCCATGCCATTCCATGCCATTCCATGCCATTCCATGCCATTCAATGCCGTGCCATGCCGTGCCATGCCGTGCCATGCCGTGCCATGCCGGTGCCATGCCGTGCCATGCCGGTGCCATGCCGTGCCATGCCGGTGCCATGCCGTGCCATGCCGGTGCCATGCCGTGCCATGCCGGTGCCATGCCGTGCCATGCCGGGCCATGCCGGTGCCATGCCGTGCCATGCCGGTGCCATGCCGTGCCATGCCGTGCCATGCCGTGCCATGCCGGTGCCATGCCGTGCCATGCCGGTGCCATGCCGTGCCATGCCGGTGCCATGCCGGTGCCATGCCGTGCCATGCCGGTGCCATGCCGTGCCATGCCGGTGCCATGCCGTGCCATGCCGGTGCCATGCCGTGCCATGCCGGTGCCATGCCGTGCCATGCCGGTGCCATGCCGGTGCCATGCCGTGCCATGCCGGTGCCATGCCGTGCCATGCCGGTGCCATGCCGTGCCATGCCAGTGCCATGCCGTGCAATGCCGGTGCCATGCCGGTGCCATGCCGTGCCATGCCGGTGCCATGCCGGTGCCATGCCGTGCCATGCCGTGCCATGCCGGTGCCATGCCGTGCCATGCCGGTGCCATGCCGGTGCCATGCCATTCCATGCCATTCCATGCCATTCCATGCCATTCCATGCCATTCCATGCCATTCCATGCCATTCCATGCCATTCCATGCCATTCCATGCCATTCCATGCCATTCCATGCCATTCCATGCCATTCCATGCCATTCCATGCCATTCCATGCCATTCCATGCCATTCCATGCCATTCCATGCCATTCCATGCCATTCCATGCCATTCCATGCCATTCCATGCCATTCCATGCCATTCCATGCCATTCCATGCCATTCCATGCCATTCAATGCCATTCCATGCCATTCAATGCCGTGCCATGCCGTGCCATGCGGTGCCATGCCATTCCATGCCATTCCATGCCGTGCCATGCGGTGCCATGCCATTCCATGCCATTCCATGCCATTCCATGCCATTCCATGCCATTCCATGCCATTCCATGCCATTCCATGCCATTCCATGCCATTCCATGCCATTCCATGCCATTCCATGCCATTCCATGCCATTCCATGCCATTCCATGCCATTCCATGCCATTCCATGCCATTCCATGCCATTCCATGCCATTCCATGCCATTCCATGCCATTCCATGCCATTCCATGCCGTTCCATGCCATTCAATGCCATTCCATGCCATTCAATGCCGTGCCATGCCATTCCATGCCATTCCATGCCGTGCCATGCGGTGCCATGCCATTCCATGCCATTCCATGCCATTCCATGCCATTCCATGCCATTCCATGCCATTCCATGCCATTCCATGCCATTCCATGCCATTCCATGCCATTCCATGCCATTCCATGCCATTCCATGCCATTCCATGCCATTCCATGCCATTCCATGCCATTCCATGCCATTCCATGCCATTCCATGCCATTCCATGCCATTCCATGCCATTCCATGCCATTCCATGCCATTCCATGCCATTCCATGCCATTCCATGCCATTCCATGCCATTCCATGCCATTCCATGCCATTCCATGCCATTCCATGCCATTCCATGCCATTCCATGCCATTCCATGCCATTCCATGCCATTCCATGCCATTCCATGCCATTCCATGCCATTCCATGCCATTCCATGCCATTCCATGCCATTCCATGCCATTCCATGCCATTCCATGCCATTCCATGCCATTCCATGCCATTCCATGCCATTCCATGCCATTCCATGCCATTCCATGCCATTCCATGCCATTCCATGCCATTCCATGCCATTCCATGCCATTCCATGCCATTCAATGCCGTGCCATGCCGTGCCATGCCGTGCCATGCCGTGCCATGCCGGTGCCATGCCGTGCCATGCCGTGCCATGCCGTGCCATGCCGTGCCATGCCGTGCCATGCCGGTGCCATGCCGTGCCATGCCAGTGCCATGCCGTGCCATGCCGGTGCCATGCCGTGCCATGCCGGTGCCATGCCGTGCCATGCCGGTGCCATGCCGTGCCATGCCGGTGCCATGCCGTGCAATGCCGGTGCCATGCCGGTGCCATGCCGTGCAATGCCGGTGCCATGCCGGTGCCATACCGTGCCATGCCGGTGCCATGCCGGTGCCATGCCGGTGCCATGCCGGTGCCATACCGTGCCATGCCGGTGCCATGCCGGTGCCATGCCATTCCATGCCATTCCATGCCATTCCATGCCATTCCATGCCATTCCATGCCATTCCATGCCATTCCATGCCATTCCATGCCATTCCATGCCATTCCATGCCATTCAATGCCGTGCCATGCCGTGCCATGCCGTGCCATGCCGTGCCATGCCGGTGCCATGCCGTGCCATGCCGTGCCATGCCGTGCCATGCCGTGCCATGCCGTGCCATGCCGTGCCATGCCGTGCCATGCCGTGCCATGCCGTGCCATGCCGTGCCATGCCGTGCCATGCCGGTGCCATGCCGTGCCATGCCAGTGCCATGCCGTGCCATGCCGGTGCAATGCCGGTGCCATGCCGGTGCCATGCCGTGCCATGCCGGTGCCATGCCGTGCCATGCCGTGCCATGCCGGTGCCATGCCGTGCCATGCCGGTGCCATGCCGTGCCATGCCGGTGCCATGCCGTGCCATGCCGGTGCCATGCCGTGCCATGCCATTCCATGCCGTGCCATGCCATTCCATGCCATTCCATGCCACTCAATGCGGTGCCATGCCATTCCATGCCATTCCATGCCACTCAATGCGGTGCCATGCCGTGCCATGCCGGTGCCATGCCGTGCCATGCCGGTGCCATGCCGTGCCATGCCGGTGCCATGCCGTGCCATGCCGTGCCATGCCGTGCCATGCCGTGCCATGCCGGTGCCATGCCGGTGCCATGCCATTCCATGTCATTCCATGCCATTCCATGCCATTCCATGCC
Source organism: Cryptus armator (assembly GCA_963971235.1). NCBI lineage: Eukaryota > Metazoa > Arthropoda > Insecta > Hymenoptera > Ichneumonidae > Cryptus > Cryptus armator. The sequence continues at coordinate 54,249 of CAXARG010000093.1, read as the reverse complement.
GTGCCATGCCGGTGCCATGCCGTGCCATGCCGGTGCCATGCCGGTGCCATGCCATTCCATGCCATTCCATGCCATTCCATGCCATTCCATGCCATTCCATGCCATTCCATGCCATTCCATGCCATTCCATGCCATTCCATGCCATTCCATGCCATTCCATGCCATTCCATGCCATTCCATGCCATTCCATGCCATTCCATGCCATTCCATGCCATTCCATGCCATTCCATGCCATTCCATGCCATTCCATGCCATTCCATGCCATTCCATGCCATTCCATGCCATTCCATGCCATTCCATGCCATTCCATGCCATTCCATGCCATTCCATGCCATTCCATGCCATTCCATGCCATTCCATGCCATTCCATGCCATTCCATGCCATTCCATGCCATTCCATGCCATTCCATGCCATTCCATGCCATTCCATGCCATTCCATGCCATTCCATGCCATTCCATGCCATTCCATGCCATTCCATGCCATTCCATGCCATTCCATGCCATTCCATGCCATTCCATGCCATTCCATGCCATTCCATGCCATTCCATGCCATTCCATGCCATTCCATGCCGTGCCATGCCGTGCCATGCCGTGCCATGCCGTGCCATGCCGGTGCCATGCCGTGCCATGCCGGTGCCATGCCGTGCCATGCCGTGCCATGCCGGTGCCATGCCGTGCCATGCCGTGCCATGCCGGTGCCATGCCGTGCCATGCCGTGCCATGCCGGTGCCATGCCGTGCCATGCCGTGCCATGCCGGTGCCATGCCGTGCCATGCCGGTGCCATGCCGTGCCATGCCGTGCCATGCCGGTGCCATGCCGGTGCCATGCCGGTGCCATGCCGGTGCCATGCCGTGCCATGCCGGTGCCATGCCGTGCCATGCCGGTGCCATGCCGTGCCATGCCGGTGCCATGCCGTGCCATGCCGGTGCCATGCCGTGCCATGCCGGTGCCATGCCGTGCCATGCCGGTGCCATGCCGTGCCATGCCGGTGCCATGCCGTGCCATGCCGGTGCCATGCCGTGCCATGCCGTGCCATGCCATTCCATGCCATTCCATGCCATTCCATGCCACTCAATGCGGTGCCATGCCGTGCCATGCCGGTGCCATGCCGTGCCATGCCGTGCCATGCCGGTGCCATGCCGTGCCATGCCGTGCCATGCCGTGCCATGCCGGTGCCATGCCGGTGCCATGCCATTCCATGTCATTCCATGCCATTCCATGCCATTCCATGCCATTCCATGCCATTCCATGCCATTCCATGCCATTCCATGCCATTCCATGCCATTCCATGCCATTCCATGCCATTCCATGGTATTCCATGCCATTCCATGCCATTCCATGACATTCCATGCCATTCCATGCCATTCCATGCCATTCCATGCCATTCCATGCCATTCCATGCCATTCCATGCCATTCCATGCCATTCCATGCCATTCCATGCCATTCCATGCCATTCCATGCCATTCCATGCCATTCCATGCCATTCCATGCCATTCCATGCCATTCAATGCCGTGCCATGCCGTGCCATGCCGTGCCATGCCGTGCCATGCCGTGCCATGCCGGTGCCATGCCGTGCCATGCCGTGCCATGCCGTGCCATGCCGGTGCCATGCCGTGCCATGCCGGTGCCATGCCGTGCCATGCCGGTGCCATGCCGTGCCATGCCGGTGCCATGCCGTGCCATGCCGGTGCCATGCCGTGCCATGCCGGTGCCATGCCGTGCAATGCCGGTGCCATGCCGGTGCCATGCCGTGCCATGCCGGTGCCATGCCGTGCCATGCCGGTGCCATGCCGTGCCATGCCGGTGCCATGCCGTGCCATGCCGGTGCCATGCCGGTGCCATGCCGTGCCATGCCGGTGCCATGCCGTGCCATGCCGGTGCCATGCCGTGCCATGCCGGTGCCATGCCGTGCCATGCCGGTGCCATGCCGTGCCATGCCGTGCCATGCCGGTGCCATGCCGTGCCATGCCGGTGCCATGCCGGTGCCATGCCGTGCCATGCCGTGCCATGCCGGTGCCATGCCGGTGCCATGCCGTGCCATGCCGGTGCCATGCCGTGCCATGCCGGTGCCATGCCGGTGCCATGCCGTGCCATGCCGGTGCCATGCCGTGCCATGCCGGTGCCATGCCGTGCCATGCCGGTGCCATGCCGTGCCATGCCGGTGCCATGCCGTGCCATGCCGTGCCATGCCGGTGCCATGCCGTGCCATGCCATTCCATGCCATTCCATGCCATTCCATGCCATTCCATGCCACTCAATGCGGTGCCATGCCGTGCCATGCCGGTGCCATGCCGTGCCATGCCGTGCCATGCCGGTGCCATGCCGTGCCATGCCGGTGCCATGCCGTGCCATGCCGGTGCCATGCCGTGCCATGCCGGTGCCATGCCGTGCCATGCCGGTGCCATGCCGTGCCATGCCGTGCCATGCCGTGCCATGCCGGTGCCATGCCGGTGCCATGCCATTCCATGTCATTCCATGCCATTCCATGCCATTCCATGCCATTCCATGCCGTGCCATGCCGGTGCCATGCCGTGCCATGCCGTGCCATGCCATTCCATGCCATTCCATGCCATTCCATGCCATTCCATGCCATTCCATGCCATTCCATGCCATTCCATGCCATTCCATGCCATTCCATGCCATTCCATGCCATTCCATGCCATTCCATGCCATTCAATGCCATTCCATGCCATTCAATGCCGTGCCATGCCGTGCCATGCGGTGCCATGCCATTCCATGCCATTCCATGCCGTGCCATGCGGTGCCATGCCATTCCATGCCATTCCATGCCATTCCATGCCATTCCATGCCATTCCATGCCATTCCATGCCATTCCATGCCATTCCATGCCATTCCATGCCATTCCATGCCATTCCATGCCATTCCATGCCGTTCCATGCCATTCAATGCCATTCCATGCCATTCAATGCCGTGCCATGCCATTCCATGCCATTCCATGCCGTGCCATGCGGTGCCATGCCATTCCATGCCATTCCATGCCATTCCATGCCATTCCATGCCATTCCATGCCATTCCATGCCATTCCATGCCATTCCATGCCATTCCATGCCATTCCATGCCATTCCATGCCATTCCATGCCATTCCATGCCATTCCATGCCATTCCATGCCATTCCATGCCATTCCATGCCATTCCATGCCATTCCATGCCATTCCATGCCATTCCATGCCATTCCATGCCATTCCATGCCATTCCATGCCATTCCATGCCATTCCATGCCATTCCATGCCATTCCATGCCATTCCATGCCATTCCATGCCATTCCATGCCATTCCATGCCATTCCATGCCATTCCATGCCATTCCATGCCATTCCATGCCATTCCATGCCATTCCATGCCATTCCATGCCATTCCATGCCATTCCATGCCATTCCATGCCATTCCATGCCATTCCATGCCATTCCATGCCATTCCATGCCATTCCATGCCATTCCATGCCATTCCATGCCATTCCATGCCATTCCATGCCATTCCATGCCATTCCATGCCATTCCATGCCATTCCATGCCATTCCATGCCATTCCATGCCATTCCATGCCATTCCATGCCATTCCATGCCATTCCATGCCATTCCATGCCATTCCATGCCATTCCATGCCATTCCATGCCATTCCATGCCATTCCATGCCATTCCATGCCATTCCATGCCATTCCATGCCATTCCATGCCATTCCATGCCATTCCATGCCATTCCATGCCATTCCATGCCATTCCATGCCATTCCATGCCATTCCATGCCATTCCATGCCATTCCATGCCATTCCATGCCATTCCATGCCATTCCATGCCATTCCATGCCATTCCATGCCATTCCATGCCATTCCATGCCATTCCATGCCATTCAATGCCGTGCCATGCCGTGCCATGCCGTGCCATGCCGGTGCCATGCCGTGCCATGCCGGTGCCATGCCGTGCCATGCCGGTGCCATGCCGTGCAATGCCGGTGCCATGCCGGTGCCATGCCGTGCCATGCCGGTGCCATGCCGTGCCATGCCGTGCCATGCCGGTGCCATGCCGTGCCATGCCGGTGCCATGCCGTGCCATGCCGGTGCCATGCCGTGCCATGCCGGTGCCATGCCGTGCCATGCCATTCCATGCCATTCCATGCCATTCCATGCCATTCCATGCCACTCAATGCGGTGCCATGCCGTGCCATGCCGGTGCCATGCCGTGCCATGCCGGTGCCATGCCGTGCCATGCCGGTGCCATGCCGTGCCATGCCGTGCCATGCCGTGCCATGCCGGTGCCATGCCGGTGCCATGCCATTCCATGTCATTCCATGCCATTCCATGCCATTCCATGCCGTGCCATGCCGGTGCCATGCCGTGCCATGCCCGGTGCCATGCCGGTGCCATGCCTCATGCCATTCCATGCCATTCCATGCCATTCCATGCCATTCCATGCCATCTGCATTCCATGCCATTCCATGCCATTCCATGCCCTTCCATGCCATTCATGCCATTCCATGCCATTCCATGCCATTCCATGCCATTCCATGCCATTCCATGCCATTCCATGCCATTCCATGCCATTCCATGCCATTCCATGCCATTCCATGCCATTCCATGCCATTCCATGCCATTCCATGCCATTCCATGCCATTCCATGCCATTCCATGCCATCCATGCCATTCCATGCATTCCATGCCATTCCATGCCATTCCATGCCATTCCATGCCATTCCATGCCATTCCATGCCATTCCATGCCATCCATGCCATTCCAGCCATTCCATGCCATTCCATGCCATTCCCCATGCCATTCCATGCCATTTCCATGCCGTGCCATGCCGTGCCATGCCGTGCCATGCCGTGCCATGCCGGTGCCATGCCGTGCCATGCCGGTGCCATGCCGTGCCATGCCGTGCCATGCCGTGCCATGCCGTGCCATGCCACTCAATGCGGTGCCATGCCGTGCCATGCCGGTGCCATGCCGTGCCATGCCGGTGCCATGCCGTGCCATGCCGGTGCCATGCCGTGCCATGCCGGTGCCATGCCGTGCCATGCCGGTGCCATGCCGGTGCCATGCCATTCCATGCCATTCCATGCCATTCCATGCCATTCCATGCCATTCCATGCCATTCCATGCCATTCCATGCCATTCCATGCCATTCCATGCCATTCCATGCCATTCCATGCCATTCCATGCCATTCCATGCCATTCCATGCCATTCCATGCCATTCCATGCCATTCCATGCCATTCCATGCCATTCCATGCCATTCCATGCCATTCCATGCCATTCCCATGCCATTCCATGCCATTCCATGCCATTCCATGCCATTCCATGCCATTCCATGCCATTCCATGCCGTGCCATGCCGGTGCCATGCCGTGCCATGCCGTGCCATGCCATTCCATGCCATTCCATGCCATTCCATGCCATTCCATGCCATTCCATGCCATTCCATGCCATTCCATGCCATTCCATGCCATTCCATGCCATTCCATGCCATTCCATGCCATTCCATGCCATTCCATGCCATTCCATGCCATTCCATGCCATTCCATGCCATTCCTTGCCATTCCATGCCATTCCATGCCATTCCTTGCCATTCCATGCCATTCCATGCCATTCCATGCCATTCCATGCCATTCCATGCCATTCCATGCCATTCCATGCCATTCCATGCCATTCCATGCCATTCAATGCCATTCAATGCCGTGCCATGCCGTGCCATGCGGTGCCATGCCATTCCATGCCATTCCATGCCGTGCCATGCGGTGCCATGCATTCCATGCCATTCCATGCCATTCCATGCCATTCCATGCCATTCCATGCCATTCCATGCCATTCCATGCCATTCCATGCCATTCCATGCCATTCCATGCCATTCCATGCCATTCCATGCCATTCCATGCCATTCCATGCCATTCCATGCCATTCCATGCCATTCCATGCCATTCCATGCCATTCCATGCCATTCCATGCCATTCCATGCCATTCCATGCCATTCCATGCCATTCCATGCCATTCCATGCCATTCCATGCCATTCCATGCCATTCCATGCCATTCCATGCCATTCCATGCCATTCCATGCCATTCCATGCCATTCCATGCCGTGCCATGCCGTGCCATGCCGTGCCATGCCGGTGCCATGCCGTGCCATGCCGGTGCCATGCCGTGCCATGCCGGTGCCATGCCGTGCCATGCCGTGCCATGCCGTGCCACGCCGTGCCATGCCGTGCCATGCCGTGCCATGCCGGTGCGATGCCGTGCCATGCCGGTGCCATGCCGTGCCATGCCGGTGCCATGCCGTGCCATGCCGTGCCATGCCGGTGCCATGCCGGTGCCATGCCGGTGCCATGCCGGTGCCATGCCGTGCCATGCCGGTGCCATGCCGTGCCATGCCGGTGCCATGCCGTGCCATGCCGGTGCCATGCCGTGCCATGCCGGTGCCATGCCGTGCCATGCCGGTGCCATGCCGTGCCATGCCGGTGCCATGCCGTGCCATGCCGGTGCCATGCCGTGCCATGCCGGTGCCATGCCGTGCCATGCCGGTGCCATGCCGTGCCATGCCGGTGCCATGCCGTGCCATGCCGGTGCCATGCCGTGCCATGCCGGTGCCATGCCGTGCCATGCCGGCGCCATGCCGTGCCATGCCGGTGCCATGCCGTGCCATGCCGTGCCATGCCATTCCATGCCATTCCATGCCATTCCATGCCATTCCATGCCATTCCATGCCACTCAATGCGGTGCCATGCCGTGCCATGCCGGTGCCATGCCGTGCCATGCCGGTGCCATGCCGTGCCATGCCGGTGCCATGCCGTGCCATGCCGTGCCATGCCGTGCCATGCCGGTGCCATGCCGGTGCCATGCCATTCCATGTCATTCCATGCCATTCCATGCCATTCCATGCCGTGCCATGCCGTGCCATGCCGTGCCATGCCGGTGCCATGCCGGTGCCATGCCATTCCATGCCATTCCATGCCATTCCATGCCATTCCATGCCATTCCATGACATTCCATGCCATTCCATGCCATTCCATGCCATTCCATGCCATTCCATGCCATTCCATGCCATTCCATGCCATTCCATGCCATTCCATGCCATTCCATGCCATTCCATGCCATTCCATGCCATTCCATGCCATTCCATGCCATTCCATGCCATTCCATGCCATTCCATGCCATTCCATGCCATTCCATGCCGTGCCATGCCATTCCATGCCATTCCATGCCATTCCATGCCATTCCATGCCATTCCATGCCATTCCATGCCATTCCATGCCATTCCATGCCATTCCATGCCATTCCATGCCATTCCATGCCATTCCATGCCATTCCATGCCATTCCATGCCATTCCATGCCATTCCATGCCATTCCATGCCATTCCATGCCATTCCATGCCATTCCATGCCATTCCATGCCATTCCATGCCATTCCATGCCATTCCATGCCGTGCCATGCCATTCCATGCCATTCCATGCCATTCCATGCCATTCCATGCCATTCCATGCCATTCCATGCCATTCCATGCCATTCCATGCCATTCCATGCCATTCCATGCCATTCCATGCCATTCCATGCCATTCCATGCCATTCCATGCCATTCCATGCCATTCCATGCCATTCCATGCCATTCCATGCCATTCCATGCCATTCCATGCCATTCCATGCCATTCCATGCCATTCCATGCCATTCCATGCCATTCCATGCCATTCCATGCCATTCCATGCCATTCCATGCCGTTCCATGCCGTTCCATGCCATTCCATGCCATTCCATGCCATTCCATGCCATTCCATGCCATTCCATGCCATTCCATGCCATTCCATGCCATTCCATGCCGTTCCATGCCGTTCCATGCCATTCCATGCCATTCCATGCCATTCCATGCCATTCCATGCCATTCCATGCCATTCCATGCCATTCCATGCCATTCCATGCCATTCCATGCCATTCCATGCCATTCCATGCCATTCCATGCCATTCCATGCCATTCCATGCCATTCCATGCCATTCCATGCCATTCCATGCCATTCCATGCCATTCCATGCCATTCCATGCCATTCCATGCCATTCCATGCCATTCCATGCCATTCCATGCCATTCCATGCCGTGCCATGCCGTGCCATGCCGTGCCATGCCGTGCCATGCCGGTGCCATGCCGTGCCATGCCGGTGCCATGCCGTGCCATGCCGGTGCCATGCCGTGCCATGCCGTGCCATGCCGGTGCCATGCCGTGCCATGCCGGTGCCATGCCGGTGCCATGCCGTGCCATGCCGGTGCCATGCCGTGCCATGCCGGTGCCATGCCGTGCCATGCCGGTGCCATGCCGTGCCATGCCGGTGCCATGCCGGTGCCATGCCGGTGCCATGCCGTGCCATGCCGGTGCCATGCCGTGCCATGCCGGTGCCATGCCGTGCCATGCCGTGCCATGCCGTACCATGCCGGTGCCATGCCGTGCCATGCCGGTGCCATGCCGTGCCATGCCGGTGCCATGCCGTGCCATGCCGTGCCATGCCGGTGCCATGCCGGTGCCATGCCATTCCATGTCATTCCATGCCATTCCATGCCATTCCATGCCATTCCATGCCATTCCATGCCATTCCATGCCATTCCATGCCATTCCATGCCATTCCATGCCATTCCATGCCATTCAATGCCATTCCATGCCATTCAATGCCGTGCCATGCCGTGCCATGCGGTGCCATGCCATTCCATGCCATTCCATGCCGTGCCATGCGGTGCCATGCCATTCCATGCCATTCCATGCCATTCCATGCCATTCCATGCCATTCCATGCCATTCCATGCCATTCCATGCCATTCCATGCCATTCCATGCCATTCCATGCCATTCCATGCCGTGCCATGCCATTCCATGCCATTCCATGCCATTCCATGCCATTCCATGCCATTCCATGCCATTCCATGCCATTCCATGCCATTCCATGCCATTCCATGCCATTCCATGCCATTCCATGCCATTCCATGCCATTCCATGCCATTCCATGCCATTCCATGCCATTCCATGCCATTCCATGCCATTCCATGCCATTCCATGCCATTCCATGCCATTCCATGCCATTCCATGCCATTCCATGCCATTCCATGCCATTCCATGCCATTCCATGCCGTTCCATGCCGTTCCATGCCATTCCATGCCATTCCATGCCATTCCATGCCATTCCATGCCATTCCATGCCATTCCATGCCATTCCATGCCATTCCATGCCGTTCCATGCCGTTCCATGCCATTCCATGCCATTCCATGCCATTCCATGCCATTCCATGCCATTCCATGCCATTCCATGCCATTCCATGCCATTCCATGCCATTCCATGCCATTCCATGCCATTCCATGCCATTCCATGCCATTCCATGCCATTCCATGCCATTCCATGCCATTCCATGCCATTCCATGCCATTCCATGCCATTCCATGCCATTCCATGCCATTCCATGCCATTCCATGCCATTCCATGCCATTCCATGCCATTCCATGCCATTCCATGCCGTGCCATGCCGTGCCATGCCGTGCCATGCCGTGCCATGCCGGTGCCATGCCGTGCCATGCCGGTGCCATGCCGTGCCATGCCGGTGCCATGCCGTGCCATGCCGTGCCATGCCGGTGCCATGCCGTGCCATGCCGGTGCCATGCCGGTGCCATGCCGTGCCATGCCGGTGCCATGCCGTGCCATGCCGGTGCCATGCCGTGCCATGCCGGTGCCATGCCGTGCCATGCCGGTGCCATGCCGGTGCCATGCCGGTGCCATGCCGTGCCATGCCGGTGCCATGCCGTGCCATGCCGGTGCCATGCCGTGCCATGCCGTGCCATGCCGTACCATGCCGGTGCCATGCCGTGCCATGCCGGTGCCATGCCGTGCCATGCCGGTGCCATGCCGTGCCATGCCGTGCCATGCCGGTGCCATGCCGGTGCCATGCCATTCCATGTCATTCCATGCCATTCCATGCCATTCCATGCCATTCCATGCCATTCCATGCCATTCCATGCCATTCCATGCCATTCCATGCCATTCCATGCCATTCCATGCCATTCAATGCCATTCCATGCCATTCAATGCCGTGCCATGCCGTGCCATGCGGTGCCATGCCATTCCATGCCATTCCATGCCGTGCCATGCGGTGCCATGCCATTCCATGCCATTCCATGCCATTCCATGCCATTCCATGCCATTCCATGCCATTCCATGCCATTCCATGCCATTCCATGCCATTCCATGCCATTCCATGCCATTCCATGCCATTCCATGCCATTCCATGCCATTCCATGCCATTCCATGCCATTCCATGCCATTCCATGCCATTCCATGCCATTCCATGCCATTCCATGCCATTCCATGCCATTCCATGCCATTCCATGCCATTCCATGCCATTCCATGCCATTCCATGCCATTCCATGCCATTCCATGCCATTCCATGCCATTCCATGCCATTCCATGCCATTCCATGCCATTCCATGCCGTGCCATGCCGTGCCATGCCGTGCCATGCCGTGCCATGCCGGTGCCATGCCGTGCCATGCCGGTGCCATGCCGTGCCATGCCGGTGCCATGCCGTGCCATGCCGTGCCATGCCGTGCCATGCCGTGCCATGCCGTGCCATGCCGGTGCGATGCCGTGCCATGCCGGTGCCATGCCGTGCCATGCCGGTGCCATGCCGTGCCATGCCGGTGCCATGCCGTGCCATGCCGTGCCATGCCGGTGCCATGCCGGTGCCATGCCGGTGCCATGCCGGTGCCATGCCGTGCCATGCCGGTGCCATGCCGTGCCATGCCGGTGCCATGCCGTGCCATGCCGGTGCCATGCCGTGCCATGCCGGTGCCATGCCGTGCCATGCCGGTGCCATGCCGTGCCATGCCGGTGCCATGCCGTGCCATGCCGGTGCCATGCCGTGCCATGCCGGTGCCATGCCGTGCCATGCCGGTGCCATGCCGTGCCATGCCGGTGCCATGCCGTGCCATGCCGGTGCCATGCCGTGCCATGCCGGCGCCATGCCGTGCCATGCCGGTGCCATGCCGTGCCATGCCGTGCCATGCCATTCCATGCCATTCCATGCCATTCCATGCCATTCCATGCCATTCCATGCCATTCCATGCCATTCCATGCCACTCAATGCGGTGCCATGCCGTGCCATGCCGGTGCCATGCCGTGCCATGCCGGTGCCATGCCGTGCCATGCCGGTGCCATGCCGTGCCATGCCGGTGCCATGCCGTGCCATGCCGTGCCATGCCGTGCCATGCCGGTGCCATGCCGGTGCCATGCCATTCCATGTCATTCCATGCCATTCCATGCCATTCCATGCCGTGCCATGCCATGCCATGCCGTGCCATGCCGGTGCCATGCCGGTGCCATGCCATTCCATGCCATTCCATGCCATTCCATGCCATTCCATGCCATTCCATGCCATTCCATGACATTCCATGCCATTCCATGCCATTCCATGCCATTCCATGCCATTCCATGCCATTCCATGCCATTCCATGCCATTCCATGCCATTCCATGCCATTCCATGCCATTCCATGCCATTCCATGCCATTCCATGCCATTCCATGCCATTCCATGCCATTCCATGCCATTCCATGCCATTCCATGCCGTGCCATGCCATTCCATGCCATTCCATGCCATTCCATGCCATTCCATGCCATTCCATGCCATTCCATGCCATTCCATGCCATTCCATGCCATTCCATGCCATTCCATGCCATTCCATGCCATTCCATGCCATTCCATGCCATTCCATGCCATTCCATGCCATTCCATGCCATTCCATGCCATTCCATGCCATTCCATGCCATTCCATGCCATTCCATGCCATTCAATGCCGTGCCATGCCGTGCCATGCCGGTGCCATGCCGGTGCCATGCCGTGCCATGCCGTGCCATGCCGGTGCCATGCCGTGCCATGCCGGTGCCATGCCGTGCCATGCCGGTGCCATGCCGTGCCATGCCGGTGCCATGCCGTGCCATGCCGTGCCATGCCGGTGCCATGCCGTGCCATGCCGTGCCATGCCGGTGCCATGCCGTGCCATGCCGGTGCCATGCCGTGCCATGCCGGTGCCATGCCGTGCCATGCCGGTGCCATGCCGTGCCATGCCGGTGCCATGCCGGTGCCATGCCGGTGCCATGCCGTGCCATGCCGTGCCATGCCGGTGCCATGCCGTGCCATGCCGGTGCCATGCCGGTGCCATGCCGTGCCATGCCGGTGCCATGCCGTGCCATGCCGGTGCCATGCCGTGCCATGCCGGTGCCATGCCGTGCCATGCCGTGCCATGCCGGTGCCATGCCGTGCCATGCCGGTGCCATGCCGTGCCATGCCATTCCATGCCATTCCATGCCATTCCATGCCATTCCATGCCACTCAATGCGGTGCCATGCCGTGCCATGCCGGTGCCATGCCGTGCCATGCCGGTGCCATGCCGTGCCATGCCGGTGCCATGCCGTGCCATGCCGTGCCATGCCGTGCCATGCCGGTGCCATGCCGGTGCCATGCCATTCCATGTCATTCCATGCCATTCCATGCCATTCCATGCCGTGCCATGCCGGTGCCATGCCGTGCCATGCCGTGCCATGCCATTCCATGCCATTCCATGCCATTCCATGCCATTCCATGCCATTCCATGCCATTCCATGCCATTCCATGCCATTCCATGCCATTCCATGCCATTCCATGCCATTCCATGCCATTCCATGCCATTCCATGCCATTCCATGCCATTCCATGCCATTCCATGCCATTCCATGCCATTCCATGCCATTCCATGCCATTCCATGCCATTCCATGCCATTCCATGCCATTCCATGCCATTCCATGCCATTCCATGCCATTCCATGCCATTCCATGCCATTCCATGCCATTCCATGCCATTCCATGCCATTCCATGCCATTCCATGCCATTCCATGCCATTCCATGCCATTCCATGCCATTCCATGCCATTCCATGCCATTCCATGCCATTCCATGCCATTCCATGCCATTCCATGCCATTCCATGCCATTCCATGCCATTCAATGCCGTGCCATGCCGTGCCATGCCGTGCCATGCCGTGCCATGCCGGTGCCATGCCGTGCCATGCCGGTGCCATGCCGTGCCATGCCGGTGCCATGCCGTGCCATGCCGGTGCCATGCCGTGCCATGCCGGTGCCATGCCGTGCCATGCCGGTGCCATGCCGTGCCATGCCGGTGCCATGCCGTGCCATGCCGGTGCCATGCCGTGCCATGCCGGTGCCATGCCGTGCCATGCCGGTGCCATGCCGTGCCATGCCGGTGCCATGCCGTGCCATGCCGTGCCATGCCGGTGCCATGCCGTGCCATGCCGGTGCCATGCCGTGCCATGCCGTGCCATGCCGGTGCCATGCCGTGCCATGCCGGTGCCATGCCGTGCCATGCCGGTGCCATGCCGTGCCATGCCGGTGCCATGCCGTGCCATGCCGGTGCCATGCCGTGCCATGCCGTGCCATGCCGGTGCCATGCCGTGCCATGCCGGTGCCATGCCGGTGCCATGCCGTGCCATGCCGTGCCATGCCGGTGCCATGCCGGTGCCATGCCGTGCCATGCCGTGCCATGCCGGTGCCATGCCGTGCCATGCCGGTGCCATGCCGTGCCATGCCGGTGCCATGCCGTGCCATGCCGGTGCCATGCCGTGCCATGCCGTGCCATGCCGGTGCCATGCCGTGCCATGCCGTGCCATGCCGTGCCATGCCGGTGCCATGCCGGTGCCATGCCATTCCATGTCATTCCATGCCATTCCATGCCATTCCATGCCATTCCATGCCATTCCATGCCATTCCATGCCATTCCATGCCATTCCATGCCATTCCATGGTATTCCATGCCATTCCATGCCATTCCATGACATTCCATGCCATTCCATGCCATTCCATGCCATTCCATGCCATTCCATGCCATTCCATGCCATTCCATGCCATTCCATGCCATTCCATGCCATTCCATGCCATTCCATGCCATTCCATGCCATTCCATGCCATTCCATGCCATTCCATGCCATTCCATGCCATTCAATGCCGTGCCATGCCGTGCCATGCCGTGCCATGCCGTGCCATGCCGTGCCATGCCGGTGCCATGCCGTGCCATGCCGTGCCATGCCGTGCCATGCCGGTGCCATGCCGTGCCATGCCGGTGCCATGCCGTGCCATGCCGGTGCCATGCCGTGCCATGCCGGTGCCATGCCGTGCCATGCCGGTGCCATGCCGTGCCATGCCGGTGCCATGCCGTGCAATGCCGGTGCCATGCCGGTGCCATGCCGTGCCATGCCGGTGCCATGCCGTGCCATGCCGGTGCCATGCCGTGCCATGCCGGTGCCATGCCGTGCCATGCCGGTGCCATGCCGGTGCCATGCCGTGCCATGCCGGTGCCATGCCGTGCCATGCCGGTGCCATGCCGTGCCATGCCGGTGCCATGCCGTGCCATGCCGGTGCCATGCCGTGCCATGCCGTGCCATGCCGGTGCCATGCCGTGCCATGCCGGTGCCATGCCGGTGCCATGCCGTGCCATGCCGTGCCATGCCGGTGCCATGCCGGTGCCATGCCGTGCCATGCCGGTGCCATGCCGTGCCATGCCGGTGCCATGCCGGTGCCATGCCGTGCCATGCCGGTGCCATGCCGTGCCATGCCGGTGCCATGCCGTGCCATGCCGGTGCCATGCCGTGCCATGCCGTGCCATGCCGGTGCCATGCCGTGCCATGCCGGTGCCATGCCGTGCCATGCCATTCCATGCCATTCCATGCCATTCCATGCCATTCCATGCCACTCAATGCGGTGCCATGCCGTGCCATGCCGGTGCCATGCCGTGCCATGCCGGTGCCATGCCGTGCCATGCCGGTGCCATGCCGTGCCATGCCGGTGCCATGCCGTGCCATGCCGGTGCCATGCCGTGCCATGCCGGTGCCATGCCGTGCCATGCCGTGCCATGCCGTGCCATGCCGGTGCCATGCCGGTGCCATGCCGGTGCCATGCCATTCCATGTCATTCCATGCCATTCCATGCCATTCCATGCCATTCCATGCCGTGCCATGCCGGTGCCATGCCGTGCCATGCCGTGCCATGCCATTCCATGCCATTCCATGCCATTCCATGCCATTCCATGCCATTCCATGCCATTCCATGCCATTCCATGCCATTCCATGCCATTCCATGCCATTCCATGCCATTCCATGCCATTCCATGCCATTCCATGCCATTCCATGCCATTCCATGCCATTCCTTGCCATTCCATGCCATTCCATGCCATTCCATGCCATTCCATGCCATTCCATGCCATTCAATGCCATTCCATGCCATTCAATGCCGTGCCATGCCGTGCCATGCGGTGCCATGCCATTCCATGCCATTCCATGCCGTGCCATGCGGTGCCATGCCATTCCATGCCATTCCATGCCATTCCATGCCATTCCATGCCATTCCATGCCATTCCATGCCATTCCATGCCATTCCATGCCATTCCATGCCATTCCATGCCATTCCATGCCATTCCATGCCATTCCATGCCATTCCATGACATTCCATGCCATTCCATGCCATTCCATGCCATTCCATGCCATTCCATGCCATTCCATGCCATTCCATGCCATTCCATGCCATTCCATGCCATTCCATGCCATTCCATGCCATTCCATGCCATTCCATGCCATTCCATGCCATTCCATGCCATTCCATGCCATTCCATGCCATTCCATGCCATTCCATGCCATTCCATGCCATTCCATGCCATTCCATGCCGTTCCATGCCGTTCCATGCCATTCCATGCCATTCCATGCCATTCCATGCCATTCCATGCCATTCCATGCCATTCCATGCCATTCCATGCCGTTCCATGCCGTTCCATGCCATTCCATGCCATTCCATGCCATTCCATGCCATTCCATGCCATTCCATGCCATTCCATGCCATTCCATGCCATTCCATGCCATTCCATGCCATTCCATGCCATTCCATGCCATTCCATGCCATTCCATGCCATTCCATGCCATTCCATGCCATTCCATGCCATTCCATGCCATTCCATGCCATTCCATGCCATTCCATGCCATTCCATGCCATTCCATGCCATTCCATGCCATTCCATGCCATTCAATGCCGTGCCATGCCGTGCCATGCCGTGCCATGCCGTGCCATGCCGGTGCCATGCCGTGCCATGCCGTGCCATGCCGTGCCATGCCGTGCCATGCCGTGCCATGCCGGTGCCATGCCGTGCCATGCCAGTGCCATGCCGTGCCATGCCGGTGCCATGCCGGTGCCATACCGTGCCATGCCGGTGCCATGCCGGTGCCATGCCATTCCATGCCATTCCATGCCATTCCATGCCATTCCATGCCATTCCATGCCATTCCATGCCATTCCATGCCATTCCATGCCATTCAATGCCGTGCCATGCCGTGCCATGCCGTGCCATGCCGTGCCATGCCGGTGCCATGCCGTGCCATGCCGTGCCATGCCGTGCCATGCCGTGCCATGCCGTGCCATGCCGTGCCATGCCGGTGCCATGCCGTGCCATGCCAGTGCCATGCCGTGCCATGCCGGTGCCATGCCGTGCCATGCCGTGCCATGCCGGTGCCATGCCGTGCCATGCCGGTGCCATGCCGTGCCATGCCGGTGCCATGCCGTGCAATGCCGGTGCCATGCCGGTGCCATGCCGTGCCATGCCGGTGCCATGCCGTGCCATGCCGGTGCCATGCCGTGCCATGCCGGTGCCATGCCGTGCCATGCCGTGCCATGCCGGTGCCATGCCGGTGCCATGCCGTGCCATGCCGGTGCCATGCCGTGCCATGCCGGTGCCATGCCGTGCAATGCCGGTGCCATGCCGGTGCCATGCCGTGCCATGCCGGTGCCATGCCGTGCCATGCCGTGCCATGCCGGTGCCATGCCGTGCCATGCCGGTGCCATGCCGTGCCATGCCGGTGCCATGCCGTGCCATGCCGGTGCCATGCCGTGCCATGCCATTCCATGCCGTGCCATGCCATTCCATGCCATTCCATGCCACTCAATGCGGTGCCATGCCATTCCATGCCATTCCATGCCACTCAATGCGGTGCCATGCCGTGCCATGCCGGTGCCATGCCGTGCCATGCCGGTGCCATGCCGTGCCATGCCGGTGCCATGCCGTGCCATGCCGTGCCATGCCGTGCCATGCCGTGCCATGCCGGTGCCATGCCGGTGCCATGCCATTCCATGTCATTCCATGCCATTCCATGCCATTCCATGCCGTGCCATGCCGGTGCCATGCCGTGCCATGCCGGTGCCATGCCGGTGCCATGCCATTCCATGCCATTCCATGCCATTCCATGCCATTCCATGCCATTCCATGCCATTCCATGCCATTCCATGCCATTCCATGCCATTCCATGCCATTCCATGCCATTCCATGCCATTCCATGCCATTCCATGCCATTCCATGCCATTCCATGCCATTCCATGCCATTCCATGCCATTCCATGCCATTCCATGCCATTCCATGCCATTCCATGCCATTCCATGCCATTCCATGCCATTCCATGCCATTCCATGCCATTCCATGCCATTCCATGCCATTCCATGCCATTCCATGCCGTGCCATGCCGTGCCATGCCGTGCCATGCCGTGCCATGCCGTGCCATGCCGTGCCATGCCGGTGCCATGCCGTGCCATGCCGGTGCCATGCCGTGCCATGCCGTGCCATGCCGGTGCCATGCCGTGCCATGCCGTGCCATGCCGGTGCCATGCCGTGCCATGCCGTGCCATGCCGGTGCCATGCCGTGCCATGCCGTGCCATGCCGGTGCCATGCCGTGCCATGCCGTGCCATGCCGGTGCCATGCCGTGCCATGCCGGTGCCATGCCGTGCCATGCCGTGCCATGCCGGTGCCATGCCGGTGCCATGCCGGTGCCATGCCGGTGCCATGCCGTGCCATGCCGGTGCCATGCCGTGCCATGCCGGTGCCATGCCGTGCCATGCCGGTGCCATGCCGTGCCATGCCGGTGCCATGCCGTGCCATGCCGGTGCCATGCCGTGCCATGCCGGTGCCATGCCGTGCCATGCCGTGCCATGCCATTCCATGCCATTCCATGCCATTCCATGCCACTCAATGCGGTGCCATGCCGTGCCATGCCGGTGCCATGCCGTGCCATGCCGGTGCCATGCCGTGCCATGCCGTGCCATGCCGTGCCATGCCGGTGCCATGCCGGTGCCATGCCATTCCATGTCATTCCATGCCATTCCATGCCATTCCATGCCATTCCATGCCATTCCATGCCATTCCATGCCATTCCATGCCATTCCATGCCATTCCATGCCATTCCATGCCATTCCATGGTATTCCATGCCATTCCATGCCATTCCATGACATTCCATGCCATTCCATGCCATTCCATGCCATTCCATGCCATTCCATGCCATTCCATGCCATTCCATGCCATTCCATGCCATTCCATGCCATTCCATGCCATTCCATGCCATTCCATGCCATTCCATGCCATTCCATGCCATTCCATGCCATTCCATGCCATTCCATGCCATTCCATGCCATTCCATGCCATTCCATGCCATTCAATGCCGTGCCATGCCGTGCCATGCCGTGCCATGCCGTGCCATGCCGTGCCATGCCGGTGCCATGCCGTGCCATGCCGTGCCATGCCGTGCCATGCCGGTGCCATGCCGTGCCATGCCGGTGCCATGCCGTGCCATGCCGGTGCCATGCCGTGCCATGCCGGTGCCATGCCGTGCCATGCCGGTGCCATGCCGTGCCATGCCGGTGCCATGCCGTGCCATGCCGGTGCCATGCCGTGCCATGCCGGTGCCATGCCGTGCAATGCCGGTGCCATGCCGGTGCCATGCCGTGCCATGCCGGTGCCATGCCGTGCCATGCCGGTGCCATGCCGTGCCATGCCGGTGCCATGCCGTGCCATGCCGGTGCCATGCCGGTGCCATGCCGTGCCATGCCGGTGCCATGCCGTGCCATGCCGGTGCCATGCCGTGCCATGCCGGTGCCATGCCGTGCCATGCCGGTGCCATGCCGTGCCATGCCGTGCCATGCCGGTGCCATGCCGTGCCATGCCGGTGCCATGCCGGTGCCATGCCGTGCCATGCCGTGCCATGCCGGTGCCATGCCGGTGCCATGCCGTGCCATGCCGGTGCCATGCCGTGCCATGCCGGTGCCATGCCGGTGCCATGCCGTGCCATGCCGGTGCCATGCCGTGCCATGCCGGTGCCATGCCGTGCCATGCCGGTGCCATGCCGTGCCATGCCGTGCCATGCCGGTGCCATGCCGTGCCATGCCATTCCATGCCATTCCATGCCATTCCATGCCATTCCATGCCACTCAATGCGGTGCCATGCCGTGCCATGCCGGTGCCATGCCGTGCCATGCCGTGCCATGCCGGTGCCATGCCGTGCCATGCCGGTGCCATGCCGTGCCATGCCGGTGCCATGCCGTGCCATGCCGGTGCCATGCCGTGCCATGCCGGTGCCATGCCGTGCCATGCCGTGCCATGCCGTGCCATGCCGGTGCCATGCCGGTGCCATGCCATTCCATGTCATTCCATGCCATTCCATGCCATTCCATGCCATTCCATGCCGTGCCATGCCGGTGCCATGCCGTGCCATGCCATTCCATGCCATTCCATGCCATTCCATGCCATTCCATGCCATTCCATGCCATTCCATGCCATTCCATGCCATTCCATGCCATTCCATGCCATTCCATGCCATTCCATGCCATTCCATGCCATTCCTTGCCATTCCATGCCATTCCATGCCATTCCATGCCATTCCATGCCATTCCATGCCATTCCATGCCATTCCATGCCATTCCATGCCATTCCATGCCATTCAATGCCATTCCATGCCATTCAATGCCGTGCCATGCCGTGCCATGCGGTGCCATGCCATTCCATGCCATTCCATGCCGTGCCATGCGGTGCCATGCCATTCCATGCCATTCCATGCCATTCCATGCCATTCCATGCCATTCCATGCCATTCCATGCCATTCCATGCCATTCCATGCCATTCCATGCCATTCCATGACATTCCATGCCATTCCATGCCATTCCATGCCATTCCATGCCATTCCATGCCATTCCATGCCATTCCATGCCATTCCATGCCATTCCATGCCATTCCATGCCATTCCATGCCATTCCATGCCATTCCATGCCATTCCATGCCATTCCATGCCATTCCATGCCATTCCATGCCATTCCATGCCATTCCATGCCATTCCATGCCATTCCATGCCATTCCATGCCATTCCATGCCATTCCATGCCGTTCCATGCCGTTCCATGCCATTCCATGCCATTCCATGCCATTCCATGCCATTCCATGCCATTCCATGCCATTCCATGCCATTCCATGCCGTTCCATGCCGTTCCATGCCATTCCATGCCATTCCATGCCATTCCATGCCAGTCCATGCCATTCCATGCCATTCCATGCCATTCCATGCCATTCCATGCCATTCCATGCCATTCCATGCCATTCCATGCCATTCCATGCCATTCCATGCCATTCCATGCCATTCCATGCCATTCCATGCCATTCCATGCCATTCCATGCCATTCCATGCCATTCCATGCCATTCCATGCCATTCCATGCCATTCCATGCCATTCCATGCCATTCCATGCCGTGCCATGCCGTGCCATGCCGTGCCATGCCGTGCCATGCCGGTGCCATGCCGTGCCATGCCGGTGCCATGCCGTGCCATGCCGGTGCCATGCCGTGCCATGCCGTGCCATGCCGGTGCCATGCCGTGCCATGCCGGTGCCATGCCGGTGCCATGCCGTGCCATGCCGGTGCCATGCCGTGCCATGCCGGTGCCATGCCGTGCCATGCCGGTGCCATGCCGTGCCATGCCGGTGCCATGCCGGTGCCATGCCGGTGCCATGCCGTGCCATGCCGGTGCCATGCCGTGCCATGCCGTGCCATGCCGTACCATGCCGGTGCCATGCCGTGCCATGCCGGTGCCATGCCGTGCCATGCCGGTGCCATGCCGTGCCATGCCGTGCCATGCCGGTGCCATGCCGGTGCCATGCCATTCCATGTCATTCCATGCCATTCCATGCCATTCCATGCCATTCCATGCCATTCCATGCCATTCCATGCCATTCCATGCCATTCCATGCCATTCCATGCCATTCCATGCCATTCCATGCCATTCCATGCCATTCCATGCCATTCCATGCCATTCAATGCCGTGCCATGCCGTGCCATGCGGTGCCATGCCATTCCATGCCATTCCATGCCGTGCCATGCGGTGCCATGCCATTCCATGCCATTCCATGCCATTCCATGCCATTCCATGCCATTCCATGCCATTCCATGCCATTCCATGCCATTCCATGCCATTCCATGCCATTCCATGCCATTCCATGCCATTCCATGCCATTCCATGCCATTCCATGCCATTCCATGCCATTCCATGCCATTCCATGCCATTCCATGCCATTCCATGCCATTCCATGCCATTCCATGCCATTCCATGCCATTCCATGCCATTCCATGCCATTCCATGCCATTCCATGCCATTCCATGCCATTCCATGCCATTCCATGCCATTCCATGCCATTCCATGCCATTCCATGCCGTGCCATGCCGTGCCATGCCGTGCCATGCCGGTGCCATGCCGTGCCATGCCGGTGCCATGCCGTGCCATGCCGGTGCCATGCCGTGCCATGCCGTGCCATGCCGTGCCATGCCGTGCCATGCCGTGCCATGCCGTGCCATGCCGGTGCGATGCCGTGCCATGCCGGTGCCATGCCGTGCCATGCCGGTGCCATGCCGTGCCATGCCGGTGCCATGCCGTGCCATGCCGTGCCATGCCGGTGCCATGCCGGTGCCATGCCGGTGCCATGCCGGTGCCATGCCGTGCCATGCCGGTGCCATGCCGTGCCATGCCGGTGCCATGCCGTGCCATGCCGGTGCCATGCCGTGCCATGCCGGTGCCATGCCGTGCCATGCCGGTGCCATGCCGTGCCATGCCGGTGCCATGCCGTGCCATGCCGGTGCCATGCCGTGCCATGCCGGTGCCATGCCGGTGCCATGCCGTGCCATGCCGGTGCCATGCCGTGCCATGCCGGTGCCATGCCG
This sequence comes from Cryptus armator, assembly GCA_963971235.1. Taxonomy (NCBI): domain Eukaryota; kingdom Metazoa; phylum Arthropoda; class Insecta; order Hymenoptera; family Ichneumonidae; genus Cryptus; species Cryptus armator. The sequence continues at coordinate 32,182 of CAXARG010000093.1, read as the reverse complement.
TGCCATGCCGGTGCCATGCCGTGCCATGCCGGTGCCATGCCGTGCCATGCCGTGCCATGCCGGTGCCATGCCGTGCCATGCCGGTGCCATGCCGGTGCCATGCCGTGCCATGCCGTGCCATGCCGGTGCCATGCCGGTGCCATGCCGTGCCATGCCGGTGCCATGCCGTGCCATGCCGGTGCCATGCCGGTGCCATGCCGTGCCATGCCGGTGCCATGCCGTGCCATGCCGGTGCCATGCCGTGCCATGCCGGTGCCATGCCGTGCCATGCCGTGCCATGCCGGTGCCATGCCGTGCCATGCCGGTGCCATGCCGTGCCATGCCATTCCATGCCATTCCATGCCATTCCATGCCATTCCATGCCACTCAATGCGGTGCCATGCCGTGCCATGCCGGTGCCATGCCGTGCCATGCCGGTGCCATGCCGTGCCATGCCGGTGCCATGCCGTGCCATGCCGGTGCCATGCCGTGCCATGCCGGTGCCATGCCGTGCCATGCCGGTGCCATGCCGTGCCATGCCGTGCCATGCCGTGCCATGCCGGTGCCATGCCGGTGCCATGCCGGTGCCATGCCATTCCATGTCATTCCATGCCATTCCATGCCATTCCATGCCATTCCATGCCGTGCCATGCCGGTGCCATGCCGTGCCATGCCGTGCCATGCCATTCCATGCCATTCCATGCCATTCCATGCCATTCCATGCCATTCCATGCCATTCCATGCCATTCCATGCCATTCCATGCCATTCCATGCCATTCCATGCCATTCCATGCCATTCCATGCCATTCCATGCCATTCCATGCCATTCCATGCCATTCCTTGCCATTCCATGCCATTCCATGCCATTCCATGCCATTCCATGCCATTCCATGCCATTCAATGCCATTCCATGCCATTCAATGCCGTGCCATGCCGTGCCATGCGGTGCCATGCCATTCCATGCCATTCCATGCCGTGCCATGCGGTGCCATGCCATTCCATGCCATTCCATGCCATTCCATGCCATTCCATGCCATTCCATGCCATTCCATGCCATTCCATGCCATTCCATGCCATTCCATGCCATTCCATGCCATTCCATGCCATTCCATGCCATTCCATGCCATTCCATGACATTCCATGCCATTCCATGCCATTCCATGCCATTCCATGCCATTCCATGCCATTCCATGCCATTCCATGCCATTCCATGCCATTCCATGCCATTCCATGCCATTCCATGCCATTCCATGCCATTCCATGCCATTCCATGCCATTCCATGCCATTCCATGCCATTCCATGCCATTCCATGCCATTCCATGCCATTCCATGCCATTCCATGCCATTCCATGCCATTCCATGCCATTCCATGCCATTCCATGCCGTTCCATGCCGTTCCATGCCATTCCATGCCATTCCATGCCATTCCATGCCATTCCATGCCATTCCATGCCATTCCATGCCATTCCATGCCGTTCCATGCCGTTCCATGCCATTCCATGCCATTCCATGCCATTCCATGCCATTCCATGCCATTCCATGCCATTCCATGCCATTCCATGCCATTCCATGCCATTCCATGCCATTCCATGCCATTCCATGCCATTCCATGCCATTCCATGCCATTCCATGCCATTCCATGCCATTCCATGCCATTCCATGCCATTCCATGCCATTCCATGCCATTCAATGCCGTGCCATGCCGTGCCATGCCGTGCCATGCCGTGCCATGCCGGTGCCATGCCGTGCCATGCCGTGCCATGCCGTGCCATGCCGTGCCATGCCGTGCCATGCCGGTGCCATGCCGTGCCATGCCAGTGCCATGCCGTGCCATGCCGGTGCCATGCCGGTGCCATACCGTGCCATGCCGGTGCCATGCCGGTGCCATGCCATTCCATGCCATTCCATGCCATTCCATGCCATTCCATGCCATTCCATGCCATTCCATGCCATTCCATGCCATTCCATGCCATTCAATGCCGTGCCATGCCGTGCCATGCCGTGCCATGCCGTGCCATGCCGGTGCCATGCCGTGCCATGCCGTGCCATGCCGTGCCATGCCGTGCCATGCCGTGCCATGCCGTGCCATGCCGTGCCATGCCGGTGCCATGCCGTGCCATGCCAGTGCCATGCCGTGCCATGCCGGTGCCATGCCGTGCCATGCCGTGCCATGCCGGTGCCATGCCGTGCCATGCCGGTGCCATGCCGTGCCATGCCGGTGCCATGCCGTGCAATGCCGGTGCCATGCCGGTGCCATGCCGTGCCATGCCGGTGCCATGCCGTGCCATGCCGGTGCCATGCCGTGCCATGCCGGTGCCATGCCGTGCCATGCCGTGCCATGCCGGTGCCATGCCGGTGCCATGCCGTGCCATGCCGGTGCCATGCCGTGCCATGCCGGTGCCATGCCGTGCAATGCCGGTGCCATGCCGGTGCCATGCCGTGCCATGCCGGTGCCATGCCGTGCCATGCCGTGCCATGCCGGTGCCATGCCGTGCCATGCCGGTGCCATGCCGTGCCATGCCGGTGCCATGCCGTGCCATGCCATTCCATGCCGTGCCATGCCATTCCATGCCATTCCATGCCACTCAATGCGGTGCCATGCCATTCCATGCCATTCCATGCCACTCAATGCGGTGCCATGCCGTGCCATGCCGGTGCCATGCCGTGCCATGCCGGTGCCATGCCGTGCCATGCCGGTGCCATGCCGTGCCATGCCGTGCCATGCCGTGCCATGCCGTGCCATGCCGGTGCCATGCCGGTGCCATGCCATTCCATGTCATTCCATGCCATTCCATGCCATTCCATGCCGTGCCATGCCGGTGCCATGCCGTGCCATGCCGGTGCCATGCCGGTGCCATGCCATTCCATGCCATTCCATGCCATTCCATGCCATTCCATGCCATTCCATGCCATTCCATGCCATTCCATGCCATTCCATGCCATTCCATGCCATTCCATGCCATTCCATGCCATTCCATGCCATTCCATGCCATTCCATGCCATTCCATGCCATTCCATGCCATTCCATGCCATTCCATGCCATTCCATGCCATTCCATGCCATTCCATGCCATTCCATGCCATTCCATGCCATTCCATGCCATTCCATGCCATTCCATGCCATTCCATGCCATTCCATGCCATTCCATGCCATTCCATGCCATTCCATGCCATTCCATGCCATTCCATGCCATTCCATGCCATTCCATGCCATTCCATGCCGTGCCATGCCGTGCCATGCCGTGCCATGCCGTGCCATGCCGGTGCCATGCCGTGCCATGCCGGTGCCATGCCGTGCCATGCCGTGCCATGCCGGTGCCATGCCGTGCCATGCCGTGCCATGCCGGTGCCATGCCGTGCCATGCCGTGCCATGCCGGTGCCATGCCGTGCCATGCCGTGCCATGCCGGTGCCATGCCGTGCCATGCCGTGCCATGCCGGTGCCATGCCGTGCCATGCCGGTGCCATGCCGTGCCATGCCGTGCCATGCCGGTGCCATGCCGGTGCCATGCCGGTGCCATGCCGGTGCCATGCCGTGCCATGCCGGTGCCATGCCGTGCCATGCCGGTGCCATGCCGTGCCATGCCGGTGCCATGCCGTGCCATGCCGGTGCCATGCCGTGCCATGCCGGTGCCATGCCGTGCCATGCCGGTGCCATGCCGTGCCATGCCGTGCCATGCCATTCCATGCCATTCCATGCCATTCCATGCCACTCAATGCGGTGCCATGCCGTGCCATGCCGGTGCCATGCCGTGCCATGCCGGTGCCATGCCGTGCCATGCCGTGCCATGCCGTGCCATGCCGGTGCCATGCCGGTGCCATGCCATTCCATGTCATTCCATGCCATTCCATGCCATTCCATGCCATTCCATGCCATTCCATGCCATTCCATGCCATTCCATGCCATTCCATGCCATTCCATGCCATTCCATGCCATTCCATGGTATTCCATGCCATTCCATGCCATTCCATGACATTCCATGCCATTCCATGCCATTCCATGCCATTCCATGCCATTCCATGCCATTCCATGCCATTCCATGCCATTCCATGCCATTCCATGCCATTCCATGCCATTCCATGCCATTCCATGCCATTCCATGCCATTCCATGCCATTCCATGCCATTCCATGCCATTCCATGCCATTCCATGCCATTCAATGCCGTGCCATGCCGTGCCATGCCGTGCCATGCCGTGCCATGCCGTGCCATGCCGGTGCCATGCCGTGCCATGCCGTGCCATGCCGTGCCATGCCGGTGCCATGCCGTGCCATGCCGGTGCCATGCCGTGCCATGCCGGTGCCATGCCGTGCCATGCCGGTGCCATGCCGTGCCATGCCGGTGCCATGCCGTGCCATGCCGGTGCCATGCCGTGCCATGCCGGTGCCATGCCGTGCAATGCCGGTGCCATGCCGGTGCCATGCCGTGCCATGCCGGTGCCATGCCGTGCCATGCCGGTGCCATGCCGTGCCATGCCGGTGCCATGCCGTGCCATGCCGGTGCCATGCCGGTGCCATGCCGTGCCATGCCGGTGCCATGCCGTGCCATGCCGGTGCCATGCCGTGCCATGCCGGTGCCATGCCGTGCCATGCCGGTGCCATGCCGTGCCATGCCGTGCCATGCCGGTGCCATGCCGTGCCATGCCGGTGCCATGCCGGTGCCATGCCGTGCCATGCCGTGCCATGCCGGTGCCATGCCGGTGCCATGCCGTGCCATGCCGGTGCCATGCCGTGCCATGCCGGTGCCATGCCGGTGCCATGCCGTGCCATGCCGGTGCCATGCCGTGCCATGCCGGTGCCATGCCGTGCCATGCCGGTGCCATGCCGTGCCATGCCGGTGCCATGCCGTGCCATGCCGTGCCATGCCGGTGCCATGCCGTGCCATGCCATTCCATGCCATTCCATGCCATTCCATGCCATTCCATGCCATTCCATGCCACTCAATGCGGTGCCATGCCGTGCCATGCCGGTGCCATGCCGTGCCATGCCGTGCCATGCCGGTGCCATGCCGTGCCATGCCGGTGCCATGCCGTGCCATGCCGGTGCCATGCCGTGCCATGCCGGTGCCATGCCGTGCCATGCCGGTGCCATGCCGTGCCATGCCGTGCCATGCCGTGCCATGCCGGTGCCATGCCGGTGCCATGCCATTCCATGTCATTCCATGCCATTCCATGCCATTCCATGCCATTCCATGCCGTGCCATGCCGGTGCCATGCCGTGCCATGCCATTCCATGCCATTCCATGCCATTCCATGCCATTCCATGCCATTCCATGCCATTCCATGCCATTCCATGCCATTCCATGCCATTCCATGCCATTCCATGCCATTCCATGCCATTCCATGCCATTCCTTGCCATTCCATGCCATTCCATGCCATTCCATGCCATTCCATGCCATTCCATGCCATTCCATGCCATTCCATGCCATTCCATGCCATTCCATGCCATTCAATGCCATTCCATGCCATTCAATGCCGTGCCATGCCGTGCCATGCGGTGCCATGCCATTCCATGCCATTCCATGCCGTGCCATGCGGTGCCATGCCATTCCATGCCATTCCATGCCATTCCATGCCATTCCATGCCATTCCATGCCATTCCATGCCATTCCATGCCATTCCATGCCATTCCATGCCATTCCATGCCATTCCATGCCATTCCATGCCATTCCATGCCATTCCATGCCATTCCATGCCATTCCATGCCATTCCATGCCATTCCATGCCATTCCATGCCATTCCATGCCGTTCCATGCCGTTCCATGCCATTCCATGCCATTCCATGCCATTCCATGCCATTCCATGCCATTCCATGCCATTCCATGCCATTCCATGCCGTTCCATGCCGTTCCATGCCATTCCATGCCATTCCATGCCATTCCATGCCAGTCCATGCCATTCCATGCCATTCCATGCCATTCCATGCCATTCCATGCCATTCCATGCCATTCCATGCCATTCCATGCCATTCCATGCCATTCCATGCCATTCCATGCCATTCCATGCCATTCCATGCCATTCCATGCCATTCCATGCCATTCCATGCCATTCCATGCCATTCCATGCCATTCCATGCCATTCCATGCCGTGCCATGCCGTGCCATGCCGTGCCATGCCGTGCCATGCCGGTGCCATGCCGTGCCATGCCGGTGCCATGCCGTGCCATGCCGGTGCCATGCCGTGCCATGCCGTGCCATGCCGGTGCCATGCCGTGCCATGCCGGTGCCATGCCGGTGCCATGCCGTGCCATGCCGGTGCCATGCCGTGCCATGCCGGTGCCATGCCGTGCCATGCCGGTGCCATGCCGTGCCATGCCGGTGCCATGCCGGTGCCATGCCGGTGCCATGCCGTGCCATGCCGGTGCCATGCCGTGCCATGCCGTGCCATGCCGTACCATGCCGGTGCCATGCCGTGCCATGCCGGTGCCATGCCGTGCCATGCCGGTGCCATGCCGTGCCATGCCGTGCCATGCCGGTGCCATGCCGGTGCCATGCCATTCCATGTCATTCCATGCCATTCCATGCCATTCCATGCCATTCCATGCCATTCCATGCCATTCCATGCCATTCCATGCCATTCCATGCCATTCCATGCCATTCCATGCCATTCCATGCCATTCCATGCCATTCCATGCCATTCAATGCCGTGCCATGCCGTGCCATGCGGTGCCATGCCATTCCATGCCATTCCATGCCGTGCCATGCGGTGCCATGCCATTCCATGCCATTCCATGCCATTCCATGCCATTCCATGCCATTCCATGCCATTCCATGCCATTCCATGCCATTCCATGCCATTCCATGCCATTCCATGCCATTCCATGCCATTCCATGCCATTCCATGCCATTCCATGCCATTCCATGCCATTCCATGCCATTCCATGCCATTCCATGCCATTCCATGCCATTCCATGCCATTCCATGCCATTCCATGCCATTCCATGCCATTCCATGCCATTCCATGCCATTCCATGCCATTCCATGCCATTCCATGCCATTCCATGCCATTCCATGCCATTCCATGCCATTCCATGCCATTCCATGCCATTCCATGCCATTCCATGCCGTGCCATGCCGTGCCATGCCGTGCCATGCCGGTGCCATGCCGTGCCATGCCGGTGCCATGCCGTGCCATGCCGGTGCCATGCCGTGCCATGCCGGTGCCATGCCGTGCCATGCCGTGCCATGCCGTGCCATGCCGTGCCATGCCGTGCCATGCCGTGCCATGCCGTGCCATGCCGGTGCGATGCCGTGCCATGCCGGTGCCATGCCGTGCCATGCCGGTGCCATGCCGTGCCATGCCGGTGCCATGCCGTGCCATGCCGGTGCCATGCCGTGCCATGCCGTGCCATGCCGGTGCCATGCCGGTGCCATGCCGGTGCCATGCCGGTGCCATGCCGTGCCATGCCGGTGCCATGCCGTGCCATGCCGGTGCCATGCCGTGCCATGCCGGTGCCATGCCGTGCCATGCCGGTGCCATGCCGTGCCATGCCGGTGCCATGCCGTGCCATGCCGGTGCCATGCCGTGCCATGCCGGTGCCATGCCGTGCCATGCCGGTGCCATGCCGTGCCATGCCGGTGCCATGCCGTGCCATGCCGGTGCCATGCCGTGCCATGCCGGTGCCATGCCGTGCCATGCCGGTGCCATGCCGTGCCATGCCGGTGCCATGCCGTGCCATGCCGTGCCATGCCATTCCATGCCATTCCATGCCATTCCATGCCATTCCATGCCATTCCATGCCACTCAATGCGGTGCCATGCCGTGCCATGCCGGTGCCATGCCGTGCCATGCCGGTGCCATGCCGTGCCATGCCGGTGCCATGCCGTGCCATGCCGTGCCATGCCGTGCCATGCCGGTGCCATGCCGGTGCCATGCCATTCCATGTCATTCCATGCCATTCCATGCCATTCCATGCCGTGCCATGCCGTGCCATGCCGTGCCATGCCGTGCCATGCCGTGCCATGCCGGTGCCATGCCGGTGCCATGCCATTCCATGCCATTCCATGCCATTCCATGCCATTCCATGCCATTCCATGCCATTCCATGACATTCCATGCCATTCCATGCCATTCCATGCCATTCCATGCCATTCCATGCCATTCCATGCCATTCCATGCCATTCCATGCCATTCCATGCCATTCCATGCCATTCCATGCCATTCCATGCCATTCCATGCCATTCCATGCCATTCCATGCCGTGCCATGCCATTCCATGCCATTCCATGCCATTCCATGCCATTCCATGCCATTCCATGCCATTCCATGCCATTCCATGCCATTCCATGCCATTCCATGCCATTCCATGCCATTCCATGCCATTCCATGCCATTCCATGCCATTCCATGCCATTCCATGCCATTCCATGCCATTCCATGCCATTCCATGCCATTCCATGCCATTCCATGCCATTCCATGCCATTCCATGCCATTCCATGCCATTCCATGCCATTCCATGCCATTCAATGCCGTGCCATGCCGTGCCATGCCGGTGCCATGCCGGTGCCATGCCGTGCCATGCCGTGCCATGCCGGTGCCATGCCGTGCCATGCCGGTGCCATGCCGTGCCATGCCGGTGCCATGCCGTGCCATGCCGGTGCCATGCCGTGCCATGCCGTGCCATGCCGGTGCCATGCCGTGCCATGCCGTGCCATGCCGGTGCCATGCCGTGCCATGCCGGTGCCATGCCGTGCCATGCCGGTGCCATGCCGTGCCATGCCGGTGCCATGCCGTGCCATGCCGGTGCCATGCCGGTGCCATGCCGGTGCCATGCCGTGCCATGCCGGTGCCATGCCGTGCCATGCCGGTGCCATGCCGTGCCATGCCGGTGCCATGCCGGTGCCATGCCGTGCCATGCCGGTGCCATGCCGTGCCATGCCGGTGCCATGCCGTGCCATGCCGGTGCCATGCCGTGCCATGCCGTGCCATGCCGGTGCCATGCCGTGCCATGCCGGTGCCATGCCGTGCCATGCCATTCCATGCCATTCCATGCCATTCCATGCCATTCCATGCCACTCAATGCGGTGCCATGCCGTGCCATGCCGGTGCCATGCCGTGCCATGCCGGTGCCATGCCGTGCCATGCCGGTGCCATGCCGTGCCATGCCGTGCCATGCCGTGCCATGCCGTGCCATGCCGTGCCATGCCGGTGCCATGCCGGTGCCATGCCATTCCATGTCATTCCATGCCATTCCATGCCATTCCATGCCGTGCCATGCCGTGCCATGCCGTGCCATGCCATTCCATGCCATTCCATGCCATTCCATGCCATTCCATGCCATTCCATGCCATTCCATGCCATTCCATGCCATTCCATGCCATTCCATGCCATTCCATGCCATTCCATGCCATTCCATGCCATTCCATGCCATTCCATGCCATTCCATGCCATTCCATGCCATTCCATGCCATTCCATGCCATTCCATGCCATTCCATGCCATTCCATGCCATTCCATGCCATTCCATGCCATTCCATGCCATTCCATGCCATTCCATGCCATTCCATGCCATTCCATGCCATTCCATGCCATTCCATGCCATTCCATGCCATTCCATGCCATTCCATGCCATTCCATGCCATTCCATGCCATTCCATGCCATTCCATGCCATTCCATGCCATTCCATGCCATTCCATGCCATTCCATGCCATTCCATGCCATTCCATGCCATTCCATGCCATTCCATGCCATTCCATGCCATTCCATGCCATTCCATGCCATTCCATGCCATTCCATGCCATTCCATGCCATTCCATGCCATTCCATGCCATTCCATGCCATTCCATGCCATTCCATGCCATTCCATGCCATTCCATGCCATTCCATGCCATTCCATGCCGTTCCATGCCATTCAATGCCATTCCATGCCATTCAATGCCGTGCCATGCCATTCCATGCCATTCCATGCCGTGCCATGCGGTGCCATGCCATTCCATGCCATTCCATGCCATTCCATGCCATTCCATGCCATTCCATGCCATTCCATGCCATTCCATGCCATTCCATGCCATTCCATGCCATTCCATGCCATTCCATGCCATTCCATGCCATTCCATGCCATTCCATGCCATTCCATGCCATTCCATGCCATTCCATGCCATTCCATGCCATTCCATGCCATTCCATGCCATTCCATGCCATTCCATGCCATTCCATGCCATTCCATGCCATTCCATGCCATTCCATGCCATTCCATGCCATTCCATGCCATTCCATGCCATTCCATGCCATTCCATGCCATTCCATGCCATTCCATGCCATTCCATGCCATTCCATGCCATTCCATGCCATTCCATGCCATTCCATGCCATTCCATGCCATTCCATGCCATTCCATGCCATTCCATGCCATTCCATGCCATTCCATGCCATTCCATGCCATTCCATGCCATTCCATGCCATTCCATGCCATTCCATGCCATTCCATGCCATTCCATGCCATTCCATGCCATTCCATGCCATTCCATGCCATTCCATGCCATTCCATGCCATTCCATGCCATTCCATGCCATTCCATGCCATTCCATGCCATTCAATGCCGTGCCATGCCGTGCCATGCCGTGCCATGCCGGTGCCATGCCGTGCCATGCCGGTGCCATGCCGTGCCATGCCGGTGCCATGCCGTGCCATGCCGTGCCATGCCGGTGCCATGCCGGTGCCATGCCGTGCCATGCGGGTGCCATGCCGTGCCATGCCGGTGCCATGCCGTGCAATGCCGGTGCCATGCCGGTGCCATGCCGTGCCATGCCGGTGCCATGCCGTGCCATGCCGTGCCATGCCGGTGCCATGCCGTGCCATGCCGGTGCCATGCCGTGCCATGCCGGTGCCATGCCGTGCCATGCCATTCCATGCCATTCCATGCCATTCCATGCCATTCCATGCCACTCAATGCGGTGCCATGCCGTGCCATGCCGGTGCCATGCCGTGCCATGCCGGTGCCATGCCGTGCCATGCCGGTGCCATGCCGTGCCATGCCGTGCCATGCCGTGCCATGCCGGTGCCATGCCGGTGCCATGCCATTCCATGTCATTCCATGCCATTCCATGCCATTCCATGCCGTGCCATGCCGGTGCCATGCCGTGCCATGCCGGTGCCATGCCGGTGCCATGCCATTCCATGCCATTCCATGCCATTCCATGCCATTCCATGCCATTCCATGCCATTCCATGCCATTCCATGCCATTCCATGCCATTCCATGCCATTCCATGCCATTCCATGCCATTCCATGCCATTCCATGCCATTCCATGCCATTCCATGCCATTCCATGCCATTCCATGCCATTCCATGCCATTCCATGCCAGTCCATGCCATTCCATGCCATTCCATGCCATTCCATGCCATTCCATGCCATTCCATGCCATTCCATGCCATTCCATGCCATTCCATGCCATTCCATGCCATTCCATGCCATTCCATGCCATTCCATGCCATTCCATGCCATTCCATGCCATTCCATGCCATTCCATGCCATTCCATGCCATTCCATGCCATTCCATGCCATTCCATGCCATTCCATGCCATTCCATGCCATTCCATGCCATTCCATGCCATTCCATGCCATTCCATGCCATTCCATGCCATTCCATGCCATTCCATGCCATTCCATGCCATTCCATGCCATTCCATGCCATTCCATGCCATTCCATGCCATTCCATGCCATTCCATGCCATTCCATGCCATTCCATGCCATTCCATGCCATTCCATGCCATTCCATGCCATTCCATGCCATTCCATGCCATTCCATGCCATTCCATGCCATTCAATGCCGTGCCATGCCGTGCCATGCCGTGCCATGCCGTGCCATGCCGGTGCCATGCCGTGCCATGCCGTGCCATGCCGTGCCATGCCGTGCCATGCCGTGCCATGCCGTGCCATGCCGGTGCCATGCCGTGCCATGCCAGTGCCATGCCGTGCCATGCCGGTGCCATGCCGTGCCATGCCGGTGCCATGCCGTGCCATGCCGGTGCCATGCCGTGCCATGCCGGTGCCATGCCGTGCAATGCCGGTGCCATGCCGGTGCCATGCCGTGCAATGCCGGTGCCATGCCGGTGCCATACCGTGCCATGCCGGTGCCATGCCGGTGCCATGCCATTCCATGCCATTCCATGCCATTCCATGCCATTCCATGCCATTCCATGCCATTCCATGCCATTCCATGCCATTCCATGCCATTCCATGCCATTCCATGCCATTCCATGCCATTCCATGCCATTCCATGCCATTCCATGCCATTCAATGCCGTGCCATGCCGTGCCATGCCGTGCCATGCCGTGCCATGCCGGTGCCATGCCGTGCCATGCCGTGCCATGCCGTGCCATGCCGTGCCATGCCGGTGCCATGCCGTGCCATGCCAGTGCCATGCCGTGCCATGCCGGTGCCATGCCGTGCCATGCCGTGCCATGCCGGTGCCATGCCGTGCCATGCCGGTGCCATGCCGTGCCATGCCGGTGCCATGCCGTGCAATGCCGGTGCCATGCCGGTGCCATGCCGTGCCATGCCGGTGCCATGCCGTGCCATGCCGGTGCCATGCCGTGCCATGCCGGTGCCATGCCGTGCCATGCCGTGCCATGCCGGTGCCATGCCGGTGCCATGCCGTGCCATGCCGGTGCCATGCCGTGCCATGCCGGTGCCATGCCGTGCAATGCCGGTGCCATGCCGGTGCAATGCCGTGCCATGCCGGTGCCATGCCGTGCCATGCCGTGCCATGCCGGTGCCATGCCGTGCCATGCCGGTGCCATGCCGTGCCATGCCGGTGCCATGCCGTGCCATGCCGTGCCATGCCGTGCCATGCCATTCCATGCCGTGCCATGCCATTCCATGCCATTCCATGCCACTCAATGCGGTGCCATGCCATTCCATGCCATTCCATGCCACTCAATGCGGTGCCATGCCGGTGCCATGCCGTGCCATGCCGGTGCCATGCCGTGCCATGCCGGTGCCATGCCGTGCCATGCCGTGCCATGCCGTGCCATGCCGTGCCATGCCGGTGCCATGCCGGTGCCATGCCATTCCATGTCATTCCATGCCATTCCATGCCATTCCATGCCGTGCCATGCCGGTGCCATGCCGTGCCATGCCGGTGCCATGCCGGTGCCATGCCATTCCATGCCATTCCATGCCATTCCATGCCATTCCATGCCATTCCATGCCATTCCATGCCATTCCATGCCATTCCATGCCATTCCATGCCATTCCATGCCATTCCATGCCATTCCATGCCATTCCATGCCATTCCATGCCATTCCATGCCATTCCATGCCATTCCATGCCATTCCATGCCATTCCATGCCATTCCATGCCATTCCATGCCATTCCATGCCATTCCATGCCATTCCATGCCATTCCATGCCATTCCATGCCATTCCATGCCATTCCATGCCATTCCATGCCATTCCATGCCATTCCATGCCATTCCATGCCATTCCATGCCATTCCATGCCATTCCATGCCATTCCATGCCATTCCATGCCATTCCATGCCATTCCATGCCATTCCATGCCATTCCATGCCATTCCATGCCATTCCATGCCATTCCATGCCATTCCATGCCATTCCATGCCATTCCATGCCATTCCATGCCATTCCATGCCATTCCATGCCATTCCATGCCATTCCATGCCATTCCATGCCATTCCATGCCATTCCATGCCATTCCATGCCATTCCATGCCATTCCATGCCATTCCATGCCATTCAATGCCATTCCATGCCATTCAATGCCGTGCCATGCCGTGCCATGCGGTGCCATGCCATTCCATGCCATTCCATGCCATGCCATTCCATGCCATTCCATGCCATTCCATGCCATTCCATGCCATTCCATGCCATTCCATGCCATTCCATGCCATTCCATGCCATTCCATGCCATTCCATGCCATTCCATGCCATTCCATGCCATTCCATGCCATTCCATGCCATTCCATGCCATTCCATGCCATTCCATGCCATTCCATGCCATTCCATGCCATTCCATGCCATTCCATGCCATTCCATGCCATTCCATGCCATTCCATGCCGTTCCATGCCATTCAATGCCATTCCATGCCATTCAATGCCGTGCCATGCCATTCCATGCCATTCCATGCCGTGCCATGCGGTGCCATGCCATTCCATGCCATTCCATGCCATTCCATGCCATTCCATGCCATTCCATGCCATTCCATGCCATTCCATGCCATTCCATGCCATTCCATGCCATTCCATGCCATTCCATGCCATTCCATGCCATTCCATGCCATTCCATGCCATTCCATGCCATTCCATGCCATTCCATGCCATTCCATGCCATTCCATGCCATTCCATGCCATTCCATGCCATTCCATGCCATTCCATGCCATTCCATGCCATTCCATGCCATTCCATGCCATTCCATGCCATTCCATGCCATTCCATGCCATTCCATGCCATTCCATGCCATTCCATGCCATTCCATGCCATTCCATGCCATTCCATGCCATTCCATGCCATTCCATGCCATTCCATGCCATTCCATGCCATTCCATGCCATTCCATGCCATTCCATGCCATTCCATGCCATTCCATGCCATTCCATGCCATTCCATGCCATTCCATGCCATTCCATGCCATTCCATGCCATTCCATGCCATTCCATGCCATTCCATGCCATTCCATGCCATTCCATGCCATTCAATGCCGTGCCATGCCGTGCCATGCCGTGCCATGCCGGTGCCATGCCGTGCCATGCCGGTGCCATGCCGTGCCATGCCGGTGCCATGCCGTGCAATGCCGGTGCCATGCCGGTGCCATGCCGTGCCATGCCGGTGCCATGCCGTGCCATGCCGTGCCATGCCGGTGCCATGCCGTGCCATGCCGGTGCCATGCCGTGCCATGCCGGTGCCATGCCGTGCCATGCCGGTGCCATGCCGTGCCATGCCATTCCATGCCATTCCATGCCACTCAATGCGGTGCCATGCCGTGCCATGCCGGTGCCATGCCGTGCCATGCCGGTGCCATGCCGTGCCATGCCGGTGCCATGCCGTGCCATGCCGGTGCCATGCCGTGCCATGCCGTGCCATGCCGTGCCATGCCGGTGCCATGCCGGTGCCATGCCATTCCATGTCATTCCATGCCATTCCATGCCATTCCATGCCGTGCCATGCCGGTGCCATGCCGTGCCATGCCGGTGCCATGCCGGTGCCATGCCATTCCATGCCATTCCATGCCATTCCATGCCATTCCATGCCATTCCATGCCATTCCATGCCATTCCATGCCATTCCATGCCATTCCATGCCCTTCCATGCCATTCCATGCCATTCCATGCCATTCCATGCCATTCCATGCCATTCCATGCCATTCCATGCCATTCCATGCCATTCCATGCCATTCCATGCCATTCCATGCCATTCCATGCCATTCCATGCCATTCCATGCCATTCCATGCCATTCCATGCCAGTCCATGCCATTCCATGCCATTCCATGCCATTCCATGCCATTCCATGCCATTCCATGCCATTCCATGCCATTCCATGCCATTCCATGCCATTCCATGCCATTCCATGCCATTCCATGCCATTCCATGCCATTCCATGCCGTGCCATGCCGTGCCATGCCGTGCCATGCCGTGCCATGCCGGTGCCATGCCGTGCCATGCCGTGCCATGCCGTGCCATGCCGGTGCCATGCCGTGCCATGCCGTGCCATGCCACTCAATGCGGTGCCATGCCGTGCCATGCCGGTGCCATGCCGTGCCATGCCGGTGCCATGCCGTGCCATGCCGGTGCCATGCCGTGCCATGCCGGTGCCATGCCGTGCCATGCCGTGCCATGCCGGTGCCATGCCGGTGCCATGCCATTCCATGCCATTCCATGCCATTCCATGCCATTCCATGCCATTCCATGCCATTCCATGCCATTCCATGCCATTCCATGCCATTCCATGCCATTCCATGCCATTCCATGCCATTCCATGCCATTCCATGCCATTCCATGCCATTCCATGCCATTCCATGCCATTCCATGCCATTCCATGCCATTCCATGCCATTCCATGCCATTCCATGCCATTCCATGCCATTCCATGCCATTCCATGCCATTCCATGCCATTCCATGCCATTCCATGCCATTCCATGCCGTGCCATGCCGGTGCCATGCCGTGCCATGCCGTGCCATGCCATTCCATGCCATTCCATGCCATTCCATGCCATTCCATGCCATTCCATGCCATTCCATGCCATTCCATGCCATTCCATGCCATTCCATGCCATTCCATGCCATTCCATGCCATTCCATGCCATTCCATGCCATTCCATGCCATTCCATGCCATTCCATGCCATTCCATGCCATTCCATGCCATTCCTTGCCATTCCATGCCATTCCATGCCATTCCATGCCATTCCATGCCATTCCATGCCATTCCATGCCATTCCATGCCATTCCATGCCATTCCATGCCATTCCATGCCATTCCATGCCATTCAATGCCATTCCATGCCATTCAATGCCGTGCCATGCCGTGCCATGCGGTGCCATGCCATTCCATGCCATTCCATGCCATTCCATGCCATTCCATGCCATTCCATGCCATTCCATGCCATTCCATGCCATTCCATGCCATTCCATGCCATTCCATGCCATTCCATGCCATTCCATGACATTCCATGCCATTCCATGCCATTCCATGCCATTCCATGCCATTCCATGCCATTCCATGCCATTCCATGCCATTCCATGCCATTCCATGCCATTCCATGCCATTCCATGCCATTCCATGCCATTCCATGCCATTCCATGCCATTCCATGCCATTCCATGCCATTCCATGCCATTCCATGCCATTCCATGCCGTTCCATGCCGTTCCATGCCATTCCATGCCATTCCATGCCATTCCATGCCATTCCATGCCATTCCATGCCATTCCATGCCATTCCATGCCGTTCCATGCCGTTCCATGCCGTTCCATGCCATTCCATGCCATTCCATGCCATTCCATGCCATTCCATGCCATTCCATGCCATTCCATGCCATTCCATGCCATTCCATGCCATTCCATGCCATTCCATGCCATTCCATGCCATTCCATGCCATTCCATGCCATTCCATGCCATTCCATGCCATTCCATGCCATTCCATGCCATTCCATGCCATTCCATGCCATTCCATGCCATTCCATGCCATTCCATGCCATTCCATGCCATTCCATGCCATTCCATGCCATTCCATGCCATTCCATGCCATTCCATGCCATTCCATGCCATTCCATGCCAGTCCATGCCATTCCATGCCATTCCATGCCATTCCATGCCATTCCATGCCATTCCATGCCATTCCATGCCATTCCATGCCATTCCATGCCATTCCATGCCATTCCATGCCATTCCATGCCATTCCATGCCATTCCATGCCATTCCATGCCATTCCATGCCATTCCATGCCATTCCATGCCATTCCATGCCATTCAATGCCATTCCATGCCATTCAATGCCGTGCCATGCCGTGCCATGCGGTGCCATGCCATTCCATGCCATTCCATGCCGTGCCATGCGGTGCCATGCCATTCCATGCCATTCCATGCCATTCCATGCCATTCCATGCCATTCCATGCCATTCCATGCCATTCCATGCCATTCCATGCCATTCCATGCCATTCCATGCCATTCCATGCCATTCCATGCCATTCCATGACATTCCATGCCATTCCATGCCATTCCATGCCATTCCATGCCATTCCATGCCATTCCATGCCATTCCATGCCATTCCATGCCATTCCATGCCATTCCATGCCATTCCATGCCATTCCATGCCATTCCATGCCATTCCATGCCATTCCATGCCATTCCATGCCATTCCATGCCATTCCATGCCATTCCATGCCATTCCATGCCATTCCATGCCATTCCATGCCGTTCCATGCCGTTCCATGCCATTCCATGCCATTCCATGCCATTCCATGCCATTCCATGCCATTCCATGCCATTCCATGCCATTCCATGCCGTTCCATGCCGTTCCATGCCATTCCATGCCATTCCATGCCATTCCATGCCATTCCATGCCATTCCATGCCATTCCATGCCATTCCATGCCATTCCATGCCATTCCATGCCATTCCATGCCATTCCATGCCATTCCATGCCATTCCATGCCATTCCATGCCATTCCATGCCATTCCATGCCATTCCATGCCATTCCATGCCATTCCATGCCATTCCATGCCATTCCATGCCATTCCATGCCATTCCATGCCATTCAATGCCGTGCCATGCCGTGCCATGCCGTGCCATGCCGTGCCATGCCGGTGCCATGCCGTGCCATGCCGTGCCATGCCGTGCCATGCCGTGCCATGCCGTGCCATGCCGGTGCCATGCCGTGCCATGCCAGTGCCATGCCGTGCCATGCCGGTGCCATGCCGGTGCCATACCGTGCCATGCCGGTGCCATGCCGGTGCCATGCCATTCCATGCCATTCCATGCCATTCCATGCCATTCCATGCCATTCCATGCCATTCCATGCCATTCCATGCCATTCCATGCCATTCAATGCCGTGCCATGCCGTGCCATGCCGTGCCATGCCGTGCCATGCCGGTGCCATGCCGTGCCATGCCGTGCCATGCCGTGCCATGCCGTGCCATGCCGTGCCATGCCGTGCCATGCCGGTGCCATGCCGTGCCATGCCAGTGCCATGCCGTGCCATGCCGGTGCCATGCCGTGCCATGCCGTGCCATGCCGGTGCCATGCCGTGCCATGCCGGTGCCATGCCGTGCCATGCCGGTGCCATGCCGTGCAATGCCGGTGCCATGCCGGTGCCATGCCGTGCCATGCCGGTGCCATGCCGTGCCATGCCGGTGCCATGCCGTGCCATGCCGGTGCCATGCCGTGCCATGCCGTGCCATGCCGGTGCCATGCCGGTGCCATGCCGTGCCATGCCGGTGCCATGCCGTGCCATGCCGGTGCCATGCCGTGCAATGCCGGTGCCATGCCGGTGCCATGCCGTGCCATGCCGGTGCCATGCCGTGCCATGCCGTGCCATGCCGGTGCCATGCCGTGCCATGCCGGTGCCATGCCGTGCCATGCCGGTGCCATGCCGTGCCATGCCATTCCATGCCGTGCCATGCCATTCCATGCCATTCCATGCCACTCAATGCGGTGCCATGCCATTCCATGCCATTCCATGCCACTCAATGCGGTGCCATGCCGTGCCATGCCGGTGCCATGCCGTGCCATGCCGGTGCCATGCCGTGCCATGCCGGTGCCATGCCGTGCCATGCCGTGCCATGCCGTGCCATGCCGTGCCATGCCGGTGCCATGCCGGTGCCATGCCATTCCATGTCATTCCATGCCATTCCATGCCATTCCATGCCGTGCCATGCCGGTGCCATGCCGTGCCATGCCGGTGCCATGCCGGTGCCATGCCATTCCATGCCATTCCATGCCATTCCATGCCATTCCATGCCATTCCATGCCATTCCATGCCATTCCATGCCATTCCATGCCATTCCATGCCATTCCATGCCATTCCATGCCATTCCATGCCATTCCATGCCATTCCATGCCATTCCATGCCATTCCATGCCATTCCATGCCATTCCATGCCATTCCATGCCATTCCATGCCATTCCATGCCATTCCATGCCATTCCATGCCATTCCATGCCATTCCATGCCATTCCATGCCATTCCATGCCATTCCATGCCATTCCATGCCATTCCATGCCATTCCATGCCATTCCATGCCATTCCATGCCGTGCCATGCCGTGCCATGCCGTGCCATGCCGTGCCATGCCGGTGCCATGCCGTGCCATGCCGGTGCCATGCCGTGCCATGCCGTGCCATGCCGGTGCCATGCCGTGCCATGCCGTGCCATGCCGGTGCCATGCCGTGCCATGCCGTGCCATGCCGGTGCCATGCCGTGCCATGCCGTGCCATGCCGGTGCCATGCCGTGCCATGCCGTGCCATGCCGGTGCCATGCCGTGCCATGCCGGTGCCATGCCGTGCCATGCCGTGCCATGCCGGTGCCATGCCGGTGCCATGCCGGTGCCATGCCGGTGCCATGCCGTGCCATGCCGGTGCCATGCCGTGCCATGCCGGTGCCATGCCGTGCCATGCCGGTGCCATGCCGTGCCATGCCGGTGCCATGCCGTGCCATGCCGGTGCCATGCCGTGCCATGCCGGTGCCATGCCGTGCCATGCCGTGCCATGCCATTCCATGCCATTCCATGCCATTCCATGCCACTCAATGCGGTGCCATGCCGTGCCATGCCGGTGCCATGCCGTGCCATGCCGGTGCCATGCCGTGCCATGCCGTGCCATGCCGTGCCATGCCGGTGCCATGCCGGTGCCATGCCATTCCATGTCATTCCATGCCATTCCATGCCATTCCATGCCATTCCATGCCATTCCATGCCATTCCATGCCATTCCATGCCATTCCATGCCATTCCATGCCATTCCATGCCATTCCATGGTATTCCATGCCATTCCATGCCATTCCATGACATTCCATGCCATTCCATGCCATTCCATGCCATTCCATGCCATTCCATGCCATTCCATGCCATTCCATGCCATTCCATGCCATTCCATGCCATTCCATGCCATTCCATGCCATTCCATGCCATTCCATGCCATTCCATGCCATTCCATGCCATTCCATGCCATTCCATGCCATTCCATGCCATTCCATGCCATTCAATGCCGTGCCATGCCGTGCCATGCCGTGCCATGCCGTGCCATGCCGTGCCATGCCGGTGCCATGCCGTGCCATGCCGTGCCATGCCGTGCCATGCCGGTGCCATGCCGTGCCATGCCGGTGCCATGCCGTGCCATGCCGGTGCCATGCCGTGCCATGCCGGTGCCATGCCGTGCCATGCCGGTGCCATGCCGTGCCATGCCGGTGCCATGCCGTGCCATGCCGGTGCCATGCCGTGCAATGCCGGTGCCATGCCGGTGCCATGCCGTGCCATGCCGGTGCCATGCCGTGCCATGCCGGTGCCATGCCGTGCCATGCCGGTGCCATGCCGTGCCATGCCGGTGCCATGCCGGTGCCATGCCGTGCCATGCCGGTGCCATGCCGTGCCATGCCGGTGCCATGCCGTGCCATGCCGGTGCCATGCCGTGCCATGCCGGTGCCATGCCGTGCCATGCCGTGCCATGCCGGTGCCATGCCGTGCCATGCCGGTGCCATGCCGGTGCCATGCCGTGCCATGCCGTGCCATGCCGGTGCCATGCCGGTGCCATGCCGTGCCATGCCGGTGCCATGCCGTGCCATGCCGGTGCCATGCCGGTGCCATGCCGTGCCATGCCGGTGCCATGCCGTGCCATGCCGGTGCCATGCCGTGCCATGCCGGTGCCATGCCGTGCCATGCCGGTGCCATGCCGTGCCATGCCGTGCCATGCCGGTGCCATGCCGTGCCATGCCATTCCATGCCATTCCATGCCATTCCATGCCATTCCATGCCATTCCATGCCACTCAATGCGGTGCCATGCCGTGCCATGCCGGTGCCATGCCGTGCCATGCCGTGCCATGCCGGTGCCATGCCGTGCCATGCCGGTGCCATGCCGTGCCATGCCGGTGCCATGCCGTGCCATGCCGGTGCCATGCCGTGCCATGCCGGTGCCATGCCGTGCCATGCCGTGCCATGCCGTGCCATGCCGGTGCCATGCCGGTGCCATGCCATTCCATGTCATTCCATGCCATTCCATGCCATTCCATGCCATTCCATGCCGTGCCATGCCGGTGCCATGCCGTGCCATGCCATTCCATGCCATTCCATGCCATTCCATGCCATTCCATGCCATTCCATGCCATTCCATGCCATTCCATGCCATTCCATGCCATTCCATGCCATTCCATGCCATTCCATGCCATTCCATGCCATTCCTTGCCATTCCATGCCATTCCATGCCATTCCATGCCATTCCATGCCATTCCATGCCATTCCATGCCATTCCATGCCATTCCATGCCATTCCATGCCATTCAATGCCATTCCATGCCATTCAATGCCGTGCCATGCCGTGCCATGCGGTGCCATGCCATTCCATGCCATTCCATGCCGTGCCATGCGGTGCCATGCCATTCCATGCCATTCCATGCCATTCCATGCCATTCCATGCCATTCCATGCCATTCCATGCCATTCCATGCCATTCCATGCCATTCCATGCCATTCCATGCCATTCCATGCCATTCCATGCCATTCCATGCCATTCCATGCCATTCCATGCCATTCCATGCCATTCCATGCCATTCCATGCCGTTCCATGCCGTTCCATGCCATTCCATGCCATTCCATGCCATTCCATGCCATTCCATGCCATTCCATGCCATTCCATGCCATTCCATGCCGTTCCATGCCGTTCCATGCCATTCCATGCCATTCCATGCCATTCCATGCCAGTCCATGCCATTCCATGCCATTCCATGCCATTCCATGCCATTCCATGCCATTCCATGCCATTCCATGCCATTCCATGCCATTCCATGCCATTCCATGCCATTCCATGCCATTCCATGCCATTCCATGCCATTCCATGCCATTCCATGCCATTCCATGCCATTCCATGCCATTCCATGCCATTCCATGCCATTCCATGCCGTGCCATGCCGTGCCATGCCGTGCCATGCCGTGCCATGCCGGTGCCATGCCGTGCCATGCCGGTGCCATGCCGTGCCATGCCGGTGCCATGCCGTGCCATGCCGTGCCATGCCGGTGCCATGCCGTGCCATGCCGGTGCCATGCCGGTGCCATGCCGTGCCATGCCGGTGCCATGCCGTGCCATGCCGGTGCCATGCCGTGCCATGCCGGTGCCATGCCGTGCCATGCCGGTGCCATGCCGGTGCCATGCCGGTGCCATGCCGTGCCATGCCGGTGCCATGCCGTGCCATGCCGTGCCATGCCGTACCATGCCGGTGCCATGCCGTGCCATGCCGGTGCCATGCCGTGCCATGCCGGTGCCATGCCGTGCCATGCCGTGCCATGCCGGTGCCATGCCGGTGCCATGCCATTCCATGTCATTCCATGCCATTCCATGCCATTCCATGCCATTCCATGCCATTCCATGCCATTCCATGCCATTCCATGCCATTCCATGCCATTCCATGCCATTCCATGCCATTCCATGCCATTCCATGCCATTCCATGCCATTCAATGCCGTGCCATGCCGTGCCATGCGGTGCCATGCCATTCCATGCCATTCCATGCCGTGCCATGCGGTGCCATGCCATTCCATGCCATTCCATGCCATTCCATGCCATTCCATGCCATTCCATGCCATTCCATGCCATTCCATGCCATTCCATGCCATTCCATGCCATTCCATGCCATTCCATGCCATTCCATGCCATTCCATGCCATTCCATGCCATTCCATGCCATTCCATGCCATTCCATGCCATTCCATGCCATTCCATGCCATTCCATGCCATTCCATGCCATTCCATGCCATTCCATGCCATTCCATGCCATTCCATGCCATTCCATGCCATTCCATGCCATTCCATGCCGTGCCATGCCGTGCCATGCCGTGCCATGCCGGTGCCATGCCGTGCCATGCCGGTGCCATGCCGTGCCATGCCGGTGCCATGCCGTGCCATGCCGTGCCATGCCGTGCCATGCCGTGCCATGCCGTGCCATGCCGTGCCATGCCGGTGCGATGCCGTGCCATGCCGGTGCCATGCCGTGCCATGCCGGTGCCATGCCGTGCCATGCCGGTGCCATGCCGTGCCATGCCGTGCCATGCCGGTGCCATGCCGGTGCCATGCCGGTGCCATGCCGGTGCCATGCCGGTGCCATGCCGGTGCCATGCCGTGCCATGCCGGTGCCATGCCGTGCCATGCCGGTGCCATGCCGTGCCATGCCGGTGCCATGCCGTGCCATGCCGGTGCCATGCCGTGCCATGCCGGTGCCATGCCGTGCCATGCCGGTGCCATGCCGTGCCATGCCGGTGCCATGCCGTGCCATGCCGGTGCCATGCCGTGCCATGCCGGTGCCATGCCGTGCCATGCCGGTGCCATGCCGTGCCATGCCGGCGCCATGCCGTGCCATGCCGGTGCCATGCCGTGCCATGCCGTGCCATGCCATTCCATGCCATTCCATGCCATTCCATGCCATTCCATGCCATTCCATGCCACTCAATGCGGTGCCATGCCGTGCCATGCCGGTGCCATGCCGTGCCATGCCGGTGCCATGCCGTGCCATGCCGGTGCCATGCCGTGCCATGCCGTGCCATGCCGTGCCATGCCGGTGCCATGCCGGTGCCATGCCATTCCATGTCATTCCATGCCATTCCATGCCATTCCATGCCGTGCCATGCCGTGCCATGCCGTGCCATGCCGTGCCATGCCGTGCCATGCCGGTGCCATGCCGGTGCCATGCCATTCCATGCCATTCCATGCCATTCCATGCCATTCCATGCCATTCCATGCCATTCCATGACATTCCATGCCATTCCATGCCATTCCATGCCATTCCATGCCATTCCATGCCATTCCATGCCATTCCATGCCATTCCATGCCATTCCATGCCATTCCATGCCATTCCATGCCATTCCATGCCATTCCATGCCATTCCATGCCATTCCATGCCGTGCCATGCCATTCCATGCCATTCCATGCCATTCCATGCCATTCCATGCCATTCCATGCCATTCCATGCCATTCCATGCCATTCCATGCCATTCCATGCCATTCCATGCCATTCCATGCCATTCCATGCCATTCCATGCCATTCCATGCCATTCCATGCCATTCCATGCCATTCCATGCCATTCCATGCCATTCCATGCCATTCCATGCCATTCCATGCCATTCCATGCCATTCCATGCCATTCAATGCCGTGCCATGCCGTGCCATGCCGGTGCCATGCCGGTGCCATGCCGTGCCATGCCGTGCCATGCCGGTGCCATGCCGTGCCATGCCGGTGCCATGCCGTGCCATGCCGGTGCCATGCCGTGCCATGCCGGTGCCATGCCGTGCCATGCCGTGCCATGCCGGTGCCATGCCGTGCCATGCCGTGCCATGCCGGTGCCATGCCGTGCCATGCCGGTGCCATGCCGTGCCATGCCGGTGCCATGCCGTGCCATGCCGGTGCCATGCCGTGCCATGCCGGTGCCATGCCGGTGCCATGCCGGTGCCATGCCGTGCCATGCCGGTGCCATGCCGTGCCATGCCGGTGCCATGCCGTGCCATGCCGGTGCCATGCCGGTGCCATGCCGTGCCATGCCGGTGCCATGCCGTGCCATGCCGGTGCCATGCCGTGCCATGCCGGTGCCATGCCGTGCCATGCCGTGCCATGCCGGTGCCATGCCGTGCCATGCCGGTGCCATGCCGTGCCATGCCATTCCATGCCATTCCATGCCATTCCATGCCATTCCATGCCACTCAATGCGGTGCCATGCCGTGCCATGCCGGTGCCATGCCGTGCCATGCCGGTGCCATGCCGTGCCATGCCGGTGCCATGCCGTGCCATGCCGTGCCATGCCGTGCCATGCCGTGCCATGCCGGTGCCATGCCGGTGCCATGCCATTCCATGTCATTCCATGCCATTCCATGCCATTCCATGCCGTGCCATGCCGTGCCATGCCGTGCCATGCCATTCCATGCCATTCCATGCCATTCCATGCCATTCCATGCCATTCCATGCCATTCCATGCCATTCCATGCCATTCCATGCCATTCCATGCCATTCCATGCCATTCCATGCCATTCCATGCCATTCCATGCCATTCCATGCCATTCCATGCCATTCCATGCCATTCCATGCCATTCCATGCCATTCCATGCCATTCCATGCCATTCCATGCCATTCCATGCCATTCCATGCCATTCCATGCCATTCCATGCCATTCCATGCCATTCCATGCCATTCCATGCCATTCCATGCCATTCCATGCCATTCCATGCCATTCCATGCCATTCCATGCCATTCCATGCCATTCCATGCCATTCCATGCCATTCCATGCCATTCCATGCCATTCCATGCCATTCCATGCCATTCCATGCCATTCCATGCCATTCCATGCCATTCCATGCCATTCCATGCCATTCCATGCCATTCCATGCCATTCCATGCCATTCCATGCCATTCCATGCCATTCCATGCCATTCCATGCCATTCCATGCCATTCCATGCCATTCCATGCCATTCCATGCCATTCCATGCCATTCCATGCCATTCCATGCCATTCCATGCCATTCCATGCCATTCCATGCCATTCCATGCCATTCCATGCCATTCCATGCCATTCCATGCCATTCCATGCCATTCCATGCCATTCCATGCCGTTCCATGCCATTCAATGCCATTCCATGCCATTCAATGCCGTGCCATGCCATTCCATGCCATTCCATGCCGTGCCATGCGGTGCCATGCCATTCCATGCCATTCCATGCCATTCCATGCCATTCCATGCCATTCCATGCCATTCCATGCCATTCCATGCCATTCCATGCCATTCCATGCCATTCCATGCCATTCCATGCCATTCCATGCCATTCCATGCCATTCCATGCCATTCCATGCCATTCCATGCCATTCCATGCCATTCCATGCCATTCCATGCCATTCCATGCCATTCCATGCCATTCCATGCCATTCCATGCCATTCCATGCCATTCCATGCCATTCCATGCCATTCCATGCCATTCCATGCCATTCCATGCCATTCCATGCCATTCCATGCCATTCCATGCCATTCCATGCCATTCCATGCCATTCCATGCCATTCCATGCCATTCCATGCCATTCCATGCCATTCCATGCCATTCCATGCCATTCCATGCCATTCCATGCCATTCCATGCCATTCCATGCCATTCCATGCCATTCCATGCCATTCCATGCCATTCCATGCCATTCCATGCCATTCCATGCCATTCCATGCCATTCCATGCCATTCCATGCCATTCCATGCCATTCCATGCCATTCCATGCCATTCCATGCCATTCCATGCCATTCCATGCCATTCCATGCCATTCCATGCCATTCCATGCCATTCCATGCCATTCCATGCCATTCCATGCCATTCCATGCCATTCCATGCCATTCCATGCCATTCCATGCCATTCCATGCCATTCCATGCCATTCCATGCCATTCCATGCCATTCCATGCCATTCCATGCCATTCCATGCCATTCCATGCCATTCCATGCCATTCCATGCCATTCCATGCCATTCAATGCCGTGCCATGCCGTGCCATGCCGTGCCATGCCGGTGCCATGCCGTGCCATGCCGGTGCCATGCCGTGCCATGCCGGTGCCATGCCGTGCCATGCCGTGCCATGCCGGTGCCATGCCGGTGCCATGCCGTGCCATGCGGGTGCCATGCCGTGCCATGCCGGTGCCATGCCGTGCAATGCCGGTGCCATGCCGGTGCCATGCCGTGCCATGCCGGTGCCATGCCGTGCCATGCCGTGCCATGCCGGTGCCATGCCGTGCCATGCCGGTGCCATGCCGTGCCATGCCGGTGCCATGCCGTGCCATGCCATTCCATGCCATTCCATGCCATTCCATGCCATTCCATGCCACTCAATGCGGTGCCATGCCGTGCCATGCCGGTGCCATGCCGTGCCATGCCGGTGCCATGCCGTGCCATGCCGGTGCCATGCCGTGCCATGCCGTGCCATGCCGTGCCATGCCGGTGCCATGCCGGTGCCATGCCATTCCATGTCATTCCATGCCATTCCATGCCATTCCATGCCGTGCCATGCCGGTGCCATGCCGTGCCATGCCGGTGCCATGCCGGTGCCATGCCATTCCATGCCATTCCATGCCATTCCATGCCATTCCATGCCATTCCATGCCATTCCATGCCATTCCATGCCATTCCATGCCATTCCATGCCATTCCATGCCATTCCATGCCATTCCATGCCATTCCATGCCATTCCATGCCATTCCATGCCATTCCATGCCATTCCATGCCATTCCATGCCATTCCATGCCATTCCATGCCATTCCATGCCATTCCATGCCAGTCCATGCCATTCCATGCCATTCCATGCCATTCCATGCCATTCCATGCCATTCCATGCCATTCCATGCCATTCCATGCCATTCCATGCCATTCCATGCCATTCCATGCCATTCCATGCCATTCCATGCCATTCCATGCCATTCCATGCCATTCCATGCCATTCCATGCCATTCCATGCCATTCCATGCCATTCCATGCCATTCCATGCCATTCCATGCCATTCCATGCCATTCCATGCCATTCCATGCCATTCCATGCCATTCCATGCCATTCCATGCCATTCCATGCCATTCCATGCCATTCCATGCCATTCCATGCCATTCCATGCCATTCCATGCCATTCCATGCCATTCCATGCCATTCCATGCCATTCCATGCCATTCCATGCCATTCCATGCCATTCCATGCCATTCCATGCCATTCCATGCCATTCCATGCCATTCCATGCCATTCAATGCCGTGCCATGCCGTGCCATGCCGTGCCATGCCGTGCCATGCCGGTGCCATGCCGTGCCATGCCGTGCCATGCCGTGCCATGCCGTGCCATGCCGTGCCATGCCGTGCCATGCCGGTGCCATGCCGTGCCATGCCAGTGCCATGCCGTGCCATGCCGGTGCCATGCCGTGCCATGCCGGTGCCATGCCGTGCCATGCCGGTGCCATGCCGTGCCATGCCGGTGCCATGCCGTGCAATGCCGGTGCCATGCCGGTGCCATGCCGTGCAATGCCGGTGCCATGCCGGTGCCATACCGTGCCATGCCGGTGCCATGCCGGTGCCATGCCATTCCATGCCATTCCATGCCATTCCATGCCATTCCATGCCATTCCATGCCATTCCATGCCATTCCATGCCATTCCATGCCATTCCATGCCATTCCATGCCATTCCATGCCATTCCATGCCATTCAATGCCGTGCCATGCCGTGCCATGCCGTGCCATGCCGTGCCATGCCGGTGCCATGCCGTGCCATGCCGTGCCATGCCGTGCCATGCCGTGCCATGCCGGTGCCATGCCGTGCCATGCCAGTGCCATGCCGTGCCATGCCGGTGCCATGCCGTGCCATGCCGTGCCATGCCGGTGCCATGCCGTGCCATGCCGGTGCCATGCCGTGCCATGCCGGTGCCATGCCGTGCAATGCCGGTGCCATGCCGGTGCCATGCCGTGCCATGCCGGTGCCATGCCGTGCCATGCCGGTGCCATGCCGTGCCATGCCGGTGCCATGCCGTGCCATGCCGTGCCATGCCGGTGCCATGCCGGTGCCATGCCGTGCCATGCCGGTGCCATGCCGTGCCATGCCGGTGCCATGCCGTGCAATGCCGGTGCCATGCCGGTGCAATGCCGTGCCATGCCGGTGCCATGCCGTGCCATGCCGTGCCATGCCGGTGCCATGCCGTGCCATGCCGGTGCCATGCCGTGCCATGCCGGTGCCATGCCGTGCCATGCCGTGCCATGCCGTGCCATGCCATTCCATGCCGTGCCATGCCATTCCATGCCATTCCATGCCACTCAATGCGGTGCCATGCCATTCCATGCCATTCCATGCCACTCAATGCGGTGCCATGCCGGTGCCATGCCGTGCCATGCCGGTGCCATGCCGTGCCATGCCGGTGCCATGCCGTGCCATGCCGTGCCATGCCGTGCCATGCCGTGCCATGCCGGTGCCATGCCGGTGCCATGCCATTCCATGTCATTCCATGCCATTCCATGCCATTCCATGCCGTGCCATGCCGGTGCCATGCCGTGCCATGCCGGTGCCATGCCGGTGCCATGCCATTCCATGCCATTCCATGCCATTCCATGCCATTCCATGCCATTCCATGCCATTCCATGCCATTCCATGCCATTCCATGCCATTCCATGCCATTCCATGCCATTCCATGCCATTCCATGCCATTCCATGCCATTCCATGCCATTCCATGCCATTCCATGCCATTCCATGCCATTCCATGCCATTCCATGCCATTCCATGCCATTCCATGCCATTCCATGCCATTCCATGCCATTCCATGCCATTCCATGCCATTCCATGCCATTCCATGCCATTCCATGCCATTCCATGCCATTCCATGCCATTCCATGCCATTCCATGCCATTCCATGCCATTCCATGCCATTCCATGCCATTCCATGCCATTCCATGCCATTCCATGCCATTCCATGCCATTCCATGCCATTCCATGCCATTCCATGCCATTCCATGCCATTCCATGCCATTCCATGCCATTCCATGCCATTCCATGCCATTCCATGCCATTCCATGCCATTCCATGCCATTCCATGCCATTCCATGCCATTCCATGCCATTCCATGCCATTCCATGCCATTCCATGCCATTCCATGCCATTCCATGCCATTCCATGCCATTCCATGCCATTCCATGCCATTCAATGCCATTCCATGCCATTCAATGCCGTGCCATGCCGTGCCATGCGGTGCCATGCCATTCCATGCCATTCCATGCCATGCCATTCCATGCCATTCCATGCCATTCCATGCCATTCCATGCCATTCCATGCCATTCCATGCCATTCCATGCCATTCCATGCCATTCCATGCCATTCCATGCCATTCCATGCCATTCCATGCCATTCCATGCCATTCCATGCCATTCCATGCCATTCCATGCCATTCCATGCCGTTCCATGCCATTCAATGCCATTCCATGCCATTCAATGCCGTGCCATGCCATTCCATGCCATTCCATGCCGTGCCATGCGGTGCCATGCCATTCCATGCCATTCCATGCCATTCCATGCCATTCCATGCCATTCCATGCCATTCCATGCCATTCCATGCCATTCCATGCCATTCCATGCCATTCCATGCCATTCCATGCCATTCCATGCCATTCCATGCCATTCCATGCCATTCCATGCCATTCCATGCCATTCCATGCCATTCCATGCCATTCCATGCCATTCCATGCCATTCCATGCCATTCCATGCCATTCCATGCCATTCCATGCCATTCCATGCCATTCCATGCCATTCCATGCCATTCCATGCCATTCCATGCCATTCCATGCCATTCCATGCCATTCCATGCCATTCCATGCCATTCCATGCCATTCCATGCCATTCCATGCCATTCCATGCCATTCCATGCCATTCCATGCCATTCCATGCCATTCCATGCCATTCCATGCCATTCCATGCCATTCCATGCCATTCCATGCCATTCCATGCCATTCCATGCCATTCCATGCCATTCCATGCCATTCCATGCCATTCCATGCCATTCCATGCCATTCCATGCCATTCCATGCCATTCCATGCCATTCCATGCCATTCCATGCCATTCCATGCCATTCCATGCCATTCCATGCCATTCCATGCCATTCCATGCCATTCCATGCCATTCCATGCCATTCCATGCCATTCAATGCCGTGCCATGCCGTGCCATGCCGTGCCATGCCGGTGCCATGCCGTGCCATGCCGGTGCCATGCCGTGCCATGCCGGTGCCATGCCGTGCAATGCCGGTGCCATGCCGGTGCCATGCCGTGCCATGCCGGTGCCATGCCGTGCCATGCCGTGCCATGCCGGTGCCATGCCGTGCCATGCCGGTGCCATGCCGTGCCATGCCGGTGCCATGCCGTGCCATGCCGGTGCCATGCCGTGCCATGCCATTCCATGCCATTCCATGCCATTCCATGCCATTCCATGCCACTCAATGCGGTGCCATGCCGTGCCATGCCGGTGCCATGCCGTGCCATGCCGGTGCCATGCCGTGCCATGCCGGTGCCATGCCGTGCCATGCCGTGCCATGCCGTGCCATGCCGGTGCCATGCCGGTGCCATGCCATTCCATGTCATTCCATGCCATTCCATGCCATTCCATGCCGTGCCATGCCGGTGCCATGCCGTGCCATGCCGGTGCCATGCCGGTGCCATGCCATTCCATGCCATTCCATGCCATTCCATGCCATTCCATGCCATTCCATGCCATTCCATGCCATTCCATGCCATTCCATGCCATTCCATGCCCTTCCATGCCATTCCATGCCATTCCATGCCATTCCATGCCATTCCATGCCATTCCATGCCATTCCATGCCATTCCATGCCATTCCATGCCATTCCATGCCATTCCATGCCATTCCATGCCATTCCATGCCATTCCATGCCATTCCATGCCATTCCATGCCAGTCCATGCCATTCCATGCCATTCCATGCCATTCCATGCCATTCCATGCCATTCCATGCCATTCCATGCCATTCCATGCCATTCCATGCCATTCCATGCCATTCCATGCCATTCCATGCCATTCCAT
>CAXARG010000092.1:0-38020 GCA_963971235.1 Cryptus armator | reverse complement strand
GGCATGGAATGGCATGGAATGACATGGAATGGCATGGAATGGCATGGAATGGCATGGAATGGCATGGAATGGCATGGAATGACATGGAATGGCATGGAATGGCATGGAATGGCATGGAATGGCATGGAATGGCATGGAATGGCATGGAATGGCATGGAATGGCATGGAATGGCATGGAATGGCATGGAATGGCATGGAATGGCATGGAATGGCATGGAATGGCATGGAATGGCATCGCACCGGCATGGCACCGGCATGGCACGGCATGGCACCGGCATGGCACGGCATGGCACCGGCATGGCACGGCATGGCACCGGCATGGCACGGCATGGCACCGGCATGGCACGGCATGGCACCGGCATGGCACGGCATGGCACGGGCATGGCACGGCATGGCACGGCATGGCACGGCATGGCACCGGCATGGCACCGGCATGGCACGGCATGGCACGGCATGGCACCGGCATGGCACGGCATGGCACCGGCATGGCACGGCATGGCACCGGCATGGCACGGCATGGCACCGGCATGGCACGGCATGGCACCGGCATGGCACGGCATGGCACCGGCATGGCACGGCATGGCACGGCATGGCACCGGCATGGCACGGCATGGCACCGGCATGGCACGGCATGGCACGGCATGGCACGGCATGGAATGGCATGGAATGGCATGGAATGGCATGGAATGGCATGGAATGGCATGGAATGGCATGGAATGGCATGGAATGGCATGGAATGGCATGGAATGGCATGGAATGGCATGGAATGGCATGGAATGGCATGGAATGGCATGAAATGGCATGGAATGGCATGGAATGGCATGGAATGGCATGGAATGGCATGGAATGGCATGGAATGGCATGGAATGGCATGGAATGGCATGGAATGGCATGGAATGGCATGGCACGGCATGGAATGGCATGGAATGGCATGGAATGGCATGGAATGGCATGGAATGGCATGGAATGGCATGGAATGGCATGGAATGGCATGGAATGGCATGGAATGGCATGGAATGGCATGGAATGGCATGGAATGGCATGGAATGGCATGGAATGGCATGGAATGGCATGGAATGGCATGGAATGGCATGGAATGGCATGGAATGGCATGGAATGGCATGGAATGGCATGGAATGGCATGGAATGGCATGGAATGGCATGGAATGGCATGGAATGGCATGGAATGGCATGGAATGGCATGGAATGGCATGGAATGGCATGGAATGGCATGGAATGGCATGGAATGGCATGGAATGGCATGGAATGGCATGGAATGGCATGGAATGGCATGGAATGGCATGGAATGGCATGGAATGGCATGGAATGGCATGGAATGGCATGGAATGGCATGGAATGGCATGGAATGGCATGGAATGGCATGGAATGGCATGGAATGGCATGGAATGGCATGGAATGGCATGGAATGGCATGGAATGGCATGGAATGGCATGGAATGGCATGGAATGGCATGGAATGGCATGGAATGGCATGGAATGGCATGGAATGGCATGGAATGGCATGGAATGGCATGGAATGGCATGGAATGGCATGGAATGGCATGGAATGGCATGGAATGGCATGGAATGGCATGGAATGGCATGGAATGGCATGGAATGGCATGGAATGGCATGGAATGGCATGGAATGGCATGGAATGGCATGGAATGGCATGGAATGGCATG
Source organism: Cryptus armator (assembly GCA_963971235.1). Lineage (NCBI taxonomy): Eukaryota > Metazoa > Arthropoda > Insecta > Hymenoptera > Ichneumonidae > Cryptus > Cryptus armator. The sequence goes on along the minus strand of CAXARG010000092.1, from coordinate 36,336 downwards.
GAATGGCATGGAATGGCATGGAATGGCATGGAATGGCATGGAATGGCATGGAATGGCATGGAATGGCATGGAATGGCATGGAATGGCATGGAATGGCATGGAATGGCATGGAATGGCATGGAATGGCATGGAATGGCACGGCATGGCACGGCATGGCACGGCATGGCACGGCATGGCACGGCATGGCACGGCATAGCACGGCATTGAATGGCATGGAATGGCAAGGCATGGCACGGCATGGCCCGGCATGGCCCGGCATGGCACGGCATGGCACGGCATGGCACGGCATGGCACCGGCATGGCACGGCATGGCACGGCATGGCACCGGCATGGCACGGCATGGCACCGGCATGGCACGGCATGGCACCGGCATGGCACGGCATGGCACCGGCATGGCACGGCATGGCACCGGCATGGCACGGCATGGCACCGGCATGGCACGGCATGGCACCGGCATGGCACGGCATGGCACCGGCATGGCACGGCATGGCACCGGCATGGCACGGCATGGCACCGGCATGGCACGGCATGGCACCGGCATGGCACGGCATGGCACCGGCATGGCACGGCATGGCACCGGCATGGCACGGCATGGCACCGGCATGGCACGGCATGGCACCGGCATGGCACGGCATGGCACCGGCATGGCACGGCATGGCACCGGCATGGCACGGCATGGCACCGGCATGGCACGGCATGGCACCGGCATGGCACGGCATGGCACCGGCATGGCACGGCATGGCACCGGCATGGCACGGCATGGCACCGGCATGGCACGGCATGGCACCGGCATGGCACGGCATGGCACCGGCATGGCACGGCATGGCACCGGCATGGCACGGCATGGCACCGGCATGGCACGGCATGGCACCGGCATGGCACGGCATGGCACCGGCATGGCACGGCATGGCACCGGCATGGCACGGCATGGCACCGGCATGGCACGGCATGGCACCGGCATGGCACGGCATGGCACCGGCATGGCACGGCATGGCACCGGCATGGCACGGCATGGCACCGGCATGGCACGGCATGGCACCGGCATGGCACGGCATGGCACCGGCATGGCACGGCATGGCACCGGCATGGCACGGCATGGCACCGGCATGGCACGGCATGGCACCGGCATGGCACGGCATGGCACCGGCATGGCACGGCATGGCACCGGCATGGCACGGCATGGCACCGGCATGGCACGGCATGGCACCGGCATGGCACGGCATGGCACCGGCATGGCACGGCATGGCACCGGCATGGCACGGCATGGCACCGGCATGGCACGGCATGGCACCGGCATGGCACGGCATGGCACCGGCATGGCACGGCATGGCACCGGCATGGCACGGCATGGCACCGGCATGGCACGGCATGGCACCGGCATGGCACGGCATGGCACGGCATGGCACGGCATGGCACGGCATGGCACGGCATGGCACGGCATGGCACGGCATGGCACGGCATGGCACGGCATGGCACGGCATGGCACGGCATGGCACGGCATGGCACGGCATGGCACGGCATGGCACGGCATGGCACGGCATGGCACGGCATTGAATGGCATGGAATGGCATGAAATGGCATGGAATGGCATGGAATGGCATGGAATGGCATGGAATGGCATGGAATGGCATGGAATGGCATGGAATGGCATGGAATGGCATGGAATGGCATCGCACCGGCATGGCACCGGCATGGCACGGCATGGAATGGCATGGAATGGCATGGCACCGCATGGCCCGGCATGGCACCGGCATGGCACGGCATGGCACCGGCATGGCACCGGCATGGCACGGCATGGCACCGGCATGGCACGGCATGGCACCGGCATGGCACGGCATGGCACCGGCATGGCACGGCATGGCACCGGCATGGCACGGCATGGCACCGGCATGGCACGGCATGGCACCGGCATGGCACCGGCATGGCACCGGCATGGCACGGCATGGCACCGGCATGGCACGGCATGGCACCGGCATGGCACGGCATGGCACCGGCATGGCACGGCATGGCACCGGCATGGCACCGGCATGGCACGGCATGGCACCCGCATGGCACGGCATTGAATGGCATGGAATGGCATGGAATGGCATGGAATGGCATGGCACCGCATGGCCCGGCATGGCACGGCATGGCACCGGCATGGCACGGCATGGCACCGGCATGGCACCGGCATGGAATGGCATGGAATGGCATGGAATGGCATGGAATGGCATGGAATGTCATGGAATGGCATGGAATGGCATGGAATGGCATGGAATGGCATGGAATGGCATGGAATGGCATGGAATGGCATGGAATGGCATGGCACCGCATGGCACGGCATGGCACGGCATTGAATGGCATGGAATGGCATTGAATGGCATGGAATGGCACGGAATGGCACGGCATGGCACGGCATGGCACGGCATGGCACGGCATGGCACGGCATGGCACGGCATGGCACGGCATGGCACGGCATGGCACGGCATGGCACGGCATGGCACGGCATGGCACGGCATGGCACGGCATGGCACGGCATGGCACCGGCATGGCACCGGCATGGCACGGCATGGCACCGGCATGGCACGGCATGGCACCGGCATGGCACGACATGGCACCGGCATGGCACGGCATGGCACCGGCATGGCACGGCATGGCACCGGCATGGCACGGCATGGCACCGGCATGGCACGGCATGGCACCGGCATGGCACGGCATGGCACCGGCATGGCACGACATGGCACCGGCATGGCACGGCATGGCACCGGCATGGCACGGAATGGCACCGGCATGGCACCGGCATGGCACCGGCATGGCACGGCATGGCACCGGCATGGCACGGCATGGCACCGGCATGGCACGGCATGGCACGGCATGGAATGGCATGGAATGGCATGGAATGGCATGGAATGGCATGGAATGGTATGGAATGGCATGGAATGGCATGGAATGGCATGGAATGGCATGGAATGGCATGAAATTGCATGGAATGGCATGAAATGGCATGGAATGGCATGGAATGGCATGGAATGGCATGGAATGGCATGGGATGGCATGGGATGGCATGGAATGGCATGGAATGGCATGGAATGGCATGGAATGGCATGGAATGGCATGGAATGGCATGGAATGGCATGGAATGGCATGGAATGGCATGGAATGGCATGGAATGGCATGGAATGGCATGGAATGGCATGGAATGGCATGGAATGGCATGGCACGGCATGGCACGACATGGCACGGCATGGCACGGCATTGAATGGCATGGAATGGCATGGAATGGCATGGAATGGCATGGAATGGCATGGAATGGCATGGAATGGCATGGAATGGCATGGAATGGCATGGAATGGCATGGAATGGCATGGAATGGCATGGAATGGCATGGAATGGCATGGAATGGCATGGAATGGCATGGAATGGCATGGAATGGCATGGCACCGGCATGGCACGGCATGGCACCGGCATGGCACGGCATGGCACCGGCATGGCACGGCATGGCACCGGCATGGCACGGCATGGCACCGGCATGGCACGGCATGGCACCGGCATGGCACGGCATGGCACCGGCATGGCACCGGCATGGCACGGCATGGCACCGGCATGGCACGGCATGGCACCGGCATGGCACGGCATGGCACCGGCATGGCACGGCATGGCACCGGCATGGCACGGCATGGCACCGGCATGGGACGGCATGGCACCGGCATGGGACGGCATGGCACCGGCATGGCACGGCATGGCACCGGCATGGCACGGCATGGCACCGGCATGGCACGGCATGGCACCGGCATGGCACGGCATGGCACCGGCATGGCACGGCATGGCACCGGCATGGCACGGCATGGCACCGGCATGGCACGGCATGGCACCGGCATGGCACGGCATGGCACCGGCATGGCACGGCATGGCACCGGCATGGCACGGCATGGCACGGCATTGAATGGCATGGAATGGCATGGAATGGCATGGAATGGCATGGAATGGCATGGAATGGCATGGAATGGCATGGAATGGCATGGAATGGCATGGAATGGCATGGAATGGCATGGAATGGCATGGAATGGCATGGAATGGCATGGAATGGCATGGAATGGCATGGAATGGCATGGAATGGCATGGAATGGCATGGAATGGCATGGAATGGCATGGAATGGCATGGAATGGCATGGAATGGCATGGCACGGCATGGAAAATGGCAACCCATTTTCGATACTTTCACGACGACAAATCGTCATTGCATCGGAAACTAAGTCGAATTTTATCGAAATCCTGAAATAGTCGATTGTTGTAGTTGATTCTCGAAATCTCGATGTTCGAGTGTCAAAAACGTAGATTTGACGAGAATGTCCGACTTTTGTGAAAAAACACATTTTCGTTACTTTTACGACGACAAATCGTCATTGTGTCGGAAACTAAGGTCGAATTTTACCGAAATCCTGAAATAGTCGATTGTCGTAGTTGATTCTCGAAATCTCGATGTTCGAGTGTCAAAAACGTAGATTTGAGAACAATATCAGATTTTTACGAAAAAACACATTTTCGATACTTAAACGACGACAAATCGTCATTGCGTCGGAAACTAAGTCGAATTTTACCGAAATCCTGAAATAGTCGATTGTCGTAGTTGATTCTCGAAATCTCGATGTTCGAGTGTCAAAAACGTAGATTTGATGAAAATGTCCGACTTTCGTGAAAAAACTCATTTTCGATACTTTCACGACAACAAATCGTCATTGTGTCGGAAACTAAGTCGAATTTTACCGAAATCCTGAAATAGTCGATTGTCGTAGTTCATTCTCGAAAACTCGATGTTCGAGTCTCAAAAACGCTGATTTGACAAAAATGACCGACTTTTGTGAAAAAACACATTTCCGATGCATTCACGACGACAAATCGTCATTCCATCGGAAACTATGTCGAATTTTACCGAAATCCTGATATGGTCGATTGTCGTAGTTGATTCTCGAAATCTCGATGTTCGAGTGTCAAAAACGTAGATTTGACGCAAATGTCCGACTTTTGTGAAAAAACCCATTTTCGATACTTTCACGACGACAAATCGTCATTGCGTCGGAAACTAAGTCGAATTTCACCGAAATCCTGAAATAGTCGATTGCCGTATTTGATTCTCGCTCGATGTTCGAGTGTCAAAAACGTAGATTTGACGAAAATGTCCGACTTTTGTGAAAAAACACATTTTCGTTACTTTTACGATGACAAATCGTCATTGTGTCGGAAACTAAGGTCGAATTTTACCGAAATCCTGAAATGGTCGATTGCCGTAGTTGATTCTCGAAATCTCGATGTTCGTGTGTCAAAAACGCTGATTAGACAAAAATGACCGACTTTTGTGAAAAAACACATTTCCGATGCATTCACGACGACAAATCGTCATTCCATCGGAAACTATGTCGAATTTTACCGAAATCCTGATATGGTCGATTGTCGTAGTTGATTCTCGAAATCTCGATGTTCGAGTGTCAAAAAGGCTGATTCGAGAAAAATATCAGATTTTTACGAAAAAATCACATTCCCGATGCGTTCACAACGACAAATCGTCATTGCGTCGGAAACTAAGTCGAACTTTACCGAAATCCTGAAATGGTCGATTGTCGTAGTTGATTCTCGAAATCTCGATGTTCGAGTGTCAAAAACGCTGATTTGAGAAAAAAATCAGATTTTTACGAAAAAACCCATTTTCGATACTTTCACGACCACAAATCGTCATTGCGTCGGCAACTAAGTCGAATTTTATCGAAATCCTGAAATAGTCGATTGTCGTAGTTGATTCTCGAAATCTCGATGTTCGAGTGTCAAAAACGTAGATTTGACGAGAATGTCCGACTTTTGTGAAAAAACACATTTTCGTTACTTTTAGGACGACAAATCGTCATTGCATCGGAAACTATGTCGAACTTTACCGAAATCCTGAAATGGTCGATTGTCGTCGTTGATTCTCGAAATCTCGATGTTCGAGTGTCAAAAACGCTGAGTTGAGAAAAATATCAGATTTTTACGAAAAAACACATTTTCGATACTTTCACGACCACAAATCGTCATTGCGTCGGCAACTAAGTCGAATTTTATCGAAATCCTGAAATAGTCGATTGTCGTAGTTGATTCTCGAAATCTCGATGTTCGAGTGTCAAAAACGTAGATTTGACGAGAATGTCCGACTTTTGTGAAAAAACACATTTTCGTTACTTTTACGACGACAAATCGTCATTGTGTCGGAAACTAAGGTCGAATTTTACCGAAATCCTGAAATAGTCGATTGTCGTAGTTGATTCTCGAAATCTCGATGTTCGAGTGTCAAAAACGTAGATTTGATGAAAATGTCCGACTTTCGTGAAAAAACTCATTTTCGATACTTTCACGACAACAAATCGTCATTGTGTCGGAAACTAAGTCGAATTTTACCGAAATCCTGAAATAGTCGATTGTCGTAGTTCATTCTCGAAAACTCGATGTTCGAGTCTCAAAAACGCTGATTTGACAAAAATGACCGACTTTTGTGAAAAAACACATTTCCGATGCATTCACGACGACAAATCGTCATTCCATCGGAAACTATGTCGAATTTTACCGAAATCCTGATATGGTCGATTGTCGTAGTTGATTCTCGAAATCTCGATGTTCGAGTGTCAAAAACGTAGATTTGACGCAAATGTCCGACTTTTGTGAAAAAACCCATTTTCGATACTTTCACGACGACAAATCGTCATTGCGTCGGAAACTAAGTCGAATTTCACCGAAATCCTGAAATAGTCGATTGCCGTATTTGATTCTCGCTCGATGTTCGAGTGTCAAAAACGTAGATTTGACGAAAATGTCCGACTTTTGTGAAAAAACACATTTTCGTTACTTTTACGACGACAAATCGTCATTGTGTCGGAAACTAAGGTCGAATTTTACCGAAATCCTGAAATGGTCGATTGCCGTAGTTGATTCTCGAAATCTCGATGTTCGAGTGTCAAAAACGCTGATTAGACAAAAATGACCGACTTTTGTGAAAAAATCACATTCCCGATGCGTTCACAACGACAAATCGTCATTGCGTCGGAAACTAAGTCGAACTTTACCGAAATCCTGAAATGGTCGATTGTCGTAGTTGATTCTCGAAATCTCGATGTTCGAGTGTCAAAAACGCTGATTTGAGAAAAAAATCAGATTTTTACGAAAAAACCCATTTTCGATACTTTCACGACGACAAATCGTCATTGCATCGGAAACTATGTCGAACTTTACCGAAATCCTGAAATGGTCGATTGTCGTCGTTGATTCTCGAAATCTCGATGTTCGAGTGTCAAAAACGCTGATTTGAGAAAAATATCAGATTTTTACGAAAAAACACATTTTCGATACTTTCACGACCACAAATCGTCATTGCGTCGGCAACTAAGTCGAATTTTATCGAAATCCTGAAATAGTCGATTGTCGTAGTTGATTCTCGAAATCTCGATGTTCGAGTGTCAAAAACGTAGATTTGACGGGAATGTCCGACTTTTGTGAAAAAACACATTTTCCTTACTTTTACGACGACAAATCGTCATTGTGTCGGAAACTAAGGTCGAATTTTACCGAAATCCTGAAATAGTCGATTGTCGTAGTTGATTCTCGAAATCTCGATGTTCGAGTGTCAAAAACGTAGATTTGAGAACAATATCAGATTTTTACGAAAAAACACATTTTCGATACTTAAACGACGACAAATCGTCATTACGTCGGAAACTAAGTCGAATTTTACCGAAATCCAGAAATAGTCGATTGTCGTAGTTGATTCTCGAAAACTCGATGTTCGAGTCTCAAAAACGCTGATTTGACAAAAATGACCGACTTTTGTGAAAAAACACATTTCCGATGCATTCACGACGACAAATCGTCATTCCATCGGAAACTATGTCGAATTTTACCGAAATCCTGATATGGTCGATTGTCGTAGTTGATTTTCGAAATCTCGATGTTCGAGTGTCAAAAACGCTGATTCGAGAAAAATATCAGATTTTTACGAAAAAAAAACACATTCCCGATGCGTTCATAACGACAAATCGTCATTGCGTCGGAAACTAAGTCGAATTTTACCGAAACCCAGAAATGGTCGTTTGTCGTCGTTGATTCTCGAAATCTCGATGTTCGAGTGTCAAAAACGTAGATTTGATGAAAATGTCCGACTTTCGTGAAGAAACCCATTTTCGATACTTTCACGACGACAAATCGTCATTGTGTCGGAAACTAAGTCGAATTTTATCGAAATCCTGAAATAGTCGATTGTCGTAGTTGATTCTCGAAAACTCGATGTTCGAGTCTCAAAAACGCTGATTTGACAAAAATGACCGACTTTTGTGAAAAAACACATTTCCGATGCATTCACGACGACAAATCGTCATTCCATCGGAAACTATGTCGAATTTTACCGAAATCCTGATATGGTCGATTGTCGTAGTTGATTCTCGAAATCTCGATGTTCGAGTGTCAAAAACGCTGATTCGAGAAAAATATCAGATTTTTACGAAAAAAAACACATTCCCGATGCGTTCATAACGACAAATCGTCATTGCGTCGGAAACTAAGTCGAATTTTACCGAAACCCAGAAATGGTCGTTTGTCGTAGTTGATTCTCGCTCGATGTTCGAGTGTCAAAAACGTAGATTTGACGAAAATGTCCGACTTTTGTGAAAAAAACCATTTTCGATACTTTCACGACGACAAATCGTCATTGCATCGGAAACTATGTCGAACTTTACCGAAATCCTGAAATAGTCGATTGTCGTAGTTGATTCTCGAAATCTCGATGTTCGAGTGTCAAAAACGTAGATTTGAGAACAATATCAGATTTTTACGAAAAAACACATTTTCGATACTTAAACGACGACAAATCGTCATTGCGTCGGAAACTAAGTCGAATTTTACCGAAATCCTGAAATAGTCGATTGTCGTAGTTGATTCTCGAAATCTGGATGTTCGAGTGTCAAAAACGTAGATTTGATGAAAATGTCCGACTTTCGTGAAAAAACTCATTTTCGATACTTTCACGACAACAAATCGTCATTGTGTCGTAAACTAAGTCGAATTTTACCGAAATCCTGAAATAGTCGATTGTCGTAGTTGATTCTCGAAAACTCGATGTTCGAGTCTCAAAAACGCTGATTTGACAAAAATGACCGACTTTTGTGAAAAAACACATTTCCGATGCATTCACGACGACAAATCGTCATTCCATCGGAAACTATGTCGAATTTTACCCAAATCCTGATATGGTCGATTGTCGTAGTTGATTCTCGAAATCTCGATGTTCGAGTGTCAAAAACGTAGATTTGACGCAAATGTCCGACTTTTGTGAAAAAACCCATTTTCGATACTTTCACGACGACAAATCGTCATTGGGTCGGAAACTAAGTCGAATTTTACCGAAATCCTGAAATAGTCGATTGCCGTAGTTGATTCTCGCTCGATGTTCGAGTGTCAAAAACGTAGATTTGACGAAAATGTCCGACTTTTGTGAAAAAACACATTTTCGTTACTTTTACGACGACAAATCGTCATTGTGTCGGAAACTAAGGTCGAATTTTACCGAAATCCTGAAATGGTCGATTGCCGTAGTTGATTCTCGAAATCTCGATGTTCGAGTGTCAAAAAGGCTGATTCGAGAAAAATATCAGATTTTTACGAAAAAATCACATTCCCGATGCGTTCACAACGACAAATCGTCATTGCGTCGGAAACTAAGTCGAACTTTACCGAAATCCTGAAATGGTCGATTGTCGTAGTTGATTCTCGAAATCTCGATGTTCGAGTGTCAAAAACGCTGATTTGAGAAAAAAATCAGATTTTTACGATAAAACACATTTTCGATACTTTCACGACGACAAATCGTCATTGCATCGGGAACTATGTCGAATATTACAGAAATCCTGAAATGGTCGATTGACGTCATTGATTCTCGAAATCTCGATGTTCGAGTGTCAAAAACGCTGATTCGAGAAAAATATCAGATTTTTACGAAAACAAACACATTCCCGATGCGTTCATAACGACAAATCGTCATTGCGTCGGAAACTAAGTCGAATTTTACCGAAACCCAGAAATGGTCGTTTGTCGTCGTTGATTCTCGAAATCTCGATGTTCGAGTGTCAAAAACGTAGATTTGACGAAAATGTCCGACTTTTGTGAAAAAACCCATTTTCGATACTTTCACGACGACAAATCGTCATTGCATCGGAAACTATGTCGAACTTTACCGAAATCCTGAAATGGTCGATTGTCGTCGTTGATTTTCGAAATCTCGATGTTCGAGTGTCAAAAACGCTGATTCGAGAAAAATATTAGATTTTTACGAAAAAAAACACATTCCCGATGCGTTCATAACGACAAATCGTCATTGCGTCGGAAACTAAGTCGAATTTTACCGAAACCCAGAAATGGTCGTTTGTCGTCGTTGATTCTCGAAATCTCGATGTTCGAGTGTCAAAAACGTAGATTTGACGAAAATGTCCGACTTTTGTGAAAAAACCCATTTTCGATACTTTCACGACGACAAATCGTCATTGCATCGGAAACTATGTCGAACTTTACCGAAATCCTGAAATGGTCGATTGTCGTAGTTGATTCTCGAAATCTCGATGTTCGAGTGTCAAAAACGCTGATTTGAGAAAAAAATCAGATTTTTACGATAAAACACATTTTCGATACTTTCACGACGACAAATCGTCATTGCATCGGGAACTATGTCGAATATTACAGAAATCCTGAAATGGTCGATTGACGTCATTGATTCTCGAAATCTCGATGTTCGAGTGTCAAAAACGCTGATTCGAGAAAAATATCAGATTTTTACGAAAACAAACACATTCCCGATGCGTTCATAACGACAAATCGTCATTGCGTCGGAAACTAAGTCGAATTTTACCGAAACCCAGAAATGGTCGTTTGTCGTCGTTGATTCTCGAAATCTCGATGTTCGAGTGTCAAAAACGTAGATTTGACGAAAATGTCCGACTTTTGTGAAAAAACACATTTTCGTTACTTTTACGACGACAAATCGTCATTGTGTCGGAAACTAAGGTCGAATTTTACCGAAATCCTGAAATAGTCGATTGTCGTAGTTGATTCTCGAAATCTCGATGTTCGAGTGTCAAAAACGTAGATTTGAGAACAATATCAGATTTTTACGAAAAAACACATTTTCGATACTTAAACGACGACAAATCGTCATTGCGTCGGAAACTAAGTCGAATTTTACCGAAATCCTGAAATAGTCGATTGTCGTAGTTGATTCTCGAAATCTCGATGATCGAGTGTCAAAAACGCTGATTCGAGAAAAATATCAGATTTTTACGAAAAAAAACACATTCCCGATGCGTTCATAACGACAAATCGTCATTGCGTCGGAAACTAAGTCGAATTTTACCGAAACCCAGAAATGGTCGTTTGTCGTCGTTGATTCTCGAAATCTCGATGTTCGAGTGTCAAAAACGCTGATTTGAGAAAAATATCAGATTTTTACGAAAAAACCCATTTTCGATACTTTCACGACGACAAATCGTCATTGCGTCGGAAACTAAGTCGAATTTTACCGAAATCCTGAAATAGTCGATTGCCGTAGTTGATTCTCGCTCGATGTTCGAGTGTCAAAAACGTAGATTTGACGAAAATGTCCGACTTTTGTGAAAAAACCCATTTTCGATACTTTCACGACGACAAATCGTCATTGCATCGGAAACTATGTCGAACTTTACCGAAATCCTGAAATAGTCGATTGTCGTAGTTGATTCTCGAAATCTCGATGTTCGAGTGTCAAAAACGTAGATTTGAGAACAATATCAGATTTTTACGAAAAAACACATTTTCGATACTTAAACGACGACAAATCGTCATTGCGTCGGAAACTAAGTCGAATTTTACCGAAATCCTGAAATAGTCGATTGTCGTAGTTGATTCTCGAAATCTGGATGTTCGAGTGTCAAAAACGTAGATTTGATGAAAATGTCCGACTTTCGTGAAAAAACTCATTTTCGATACTTTCACGACAACAAATCGTCATTGTGTCGGAAACTAAGTCGAATTTTACCGAAATCCTGAAATAGTCGATTGTCGTAGTTGATTCTCGAAAACTCGATGTTCGAGTCTCAAAAACGCTGATTTGACAAAAATGACCGACTTTTGTGAAAAAACACATTTCCGATGCATTCACGACGACAAATCGTCATTCCATCGGAAACTATGTCGAATTTTACCCAAATCCTGATATGGTCGATTGTCGTAGTTGATTCTCGAAATCTCGATGTTCGAGTGTCAAAAACGTAGATTTGACGCAAATGTCCGACTTTTGTGAAAAAACCCATTTTCGATACTTTCACGACGACAAATCGTCATTGGGTCGGAAACTAAGTCGAATTTTACCGAAATCCTGAAATAGTCGATTGCCGTAGTTGATTCTCGCTCGATGTTCGAGTGTCAAAAACGTAGATTTGACGAAAATGTCCGACTTTTGTGAAAAGACACATTTTCGTTACTTTTACGACGACAAATCGTCATTGTGTCGGAAACTAAGGTCGAATTTTACCGAAATCCTGAAATGGTCGATTGCCGTAGTTGATTCTCGAAATCTCGATGTTCGAGTGTCAAAAAGGCTGATTCGAGAAAAATATCAGATTTTTACGAAAAAATCACATTCCCGATGCGTTCACAACGACAAATCGTCATTGCGTCGGAAACTAAGTCGAACTTTACCGAAATCCTGAAATGGTCGATTGTCGTAGTTGATTCTCGAAATCTCGATGTTCGAGTGTCAAAAACGCTGATTTGAGAAAAAAATCAGATTTTTACGATAAAACACATTTTCGATACTTTCACGACGACAAATCGTCATTGCATCGGGAACTATGTCGAATATTACAGAAATCCTGAAATGGTCGATTGACGTCTTTGATTCTCGAAATCTCGATGTTCGAGTGTCAAAAACGCTGATTCGAGAAAAATATCAGATTTTTACGAAAACAAACACATTCCCGATGCGTTCATAACGACAAATCGTCATTGCGTCGGAAACTAAGTCGAATTTTACCGAAACCCAGAAATGGTCGTTTGTCGTCGTTGATTCTCGAAATCTCGATGTTCGAGTGTCAAAAACGTAGATTTGATGAAAATGTCCGACTTTCGTGAAGAAACCCATTTTCGATACTTTCACGACGACAAATCGTCATTGTGTCGGAAACTAAGTCGAATTTTATCGAAATCCTGAAATAGTCGATTGTCGTAGTTGATTCTCGAAAACTCGATGTTCGAGTCTCAAAAACGCTGATTTGACAAAAATGACCGACTTTTGTGAAAAAACACATTTCCGATGCATTCACGACGACAAATCGTCATTCCATCGGAAACTATGTCGAATTTTACCGAAATCCTGATATGGTCGATTGTCGTAGTTGATTCTCGAAATCTCGATGTTCGAGTGTCAAAAACGCTGATTCGAGAAAAATATCAGATTTTTACGAAAAAAAACACATTCCCGATGCGTTCATAACGACAAATCGTCATTGCGTCGGAAACTAAGTCGAATTTTACCGAAACCCAGAAATGGTCGTTTGTCGTAGTTGATTCTCGCTCGATGTTCGAGTGTCAAAAACGTAGATTTGACGAAAATGTCCGACTTTTGTGAAAAAAACCATTTTCGATACTTTCACGACGACAAATCGTCATTGCATCGGAAACTATGTCGAACTTTACCGAAATCCTGAAATAGTCGATTGTCGTAGTTGATTCTCGAAATCTCGATGTTCGAGTGTCAAAAACGTAGATTTGAGAACAATATCAGATTTTTACGAAAAAACACATTTTCGATACTTAAACGACGACAAATCGTCATTGCGTCGGAAACTAAGTCGAATTTTACCGAAATCCTGAAATAGTCGATTGTCGTAGTTGATTCTCGAAATCTGGATGTTCGAGTGTCAAAAACGTAGATTTGATGAAAATGTCCGACTTTCGTGAAAAAACTCATTTTCGATACTTTCACGACAACAAATCGTCATTGTGTCGGAAACTAAGTCGAATTTTACCGAAATCCTGAAATAGTCGATTGTCGTAGTTGATTCTCGAAAACTCGATGTTCGAGTCTCAAAAACGCTGATTTGACAAAAATGACCGACTTTTGTGAAAAAACACATTTCCGATGCATTCACGACGACAAATCGTCATTCCATCGGAAACTATGTCGAATTTTACCCAAATCCTGATATGGTCGATTGTCGTAGTTGATTCTCGAAATCTCGATGTTCGAGTGTCAAAAACGTAGATTTGACGCAAATGTCCGACTTTTGTGAAAAAACCCATTTTCGATACTTTCACGACGACAAATCGTCATTGGGTCGGAAACTAAGTCGAATTTTACCGAAATCCTGAAATAGTCGATTGCCGTAGTTGATTCTCGCTCGATGTTCGAGTGTCAAAAACGTAGATTTGACGAAAATGTCCGACTTTTGTGAAAAAACACATTTTCGTTACTTTTACGACGACAAATCGTCATTGTGTCGGAAACTAAGGTCGAATTTTACCGAAATCCTGAAATGGTCGATTGCCGTAGTTGATTCTCGAAATCTCGATGTTCGAGTGTCAAAAAGGCTGATTCGAGAAAAATATCAGATTTTTACGAAAAAATCACATTCCCGATGCGTTCACAACGACAAATCGTCATTGCGTCGGAAACTAAGTCGAACTTTACCGAAATCCTGAAATGGTCGATTGTCGTAGTTGATTCTCGAAATCTCGATGTTCGAGTGTCAAAAACGCTGATTTGAGAAAAAAATCAGATTTTTACGATAAAACACATTTTCGATACTTTCACGACGACAAATCGTCATTGCATCGGGAACTATGTCGAATATTACAGAAATCCTGAAATGGTCGATTGACGTCATTGATTCTCGAAATCTCGATGTTCGAGTGTCAAAAACGCTGATTCGAGAAAAATATCAGATTTTTACGAAAACAAACACATTCCCGATGCGTTCATAACGACAAATCGTCATTGCGTCGGAAACTAAGTCGAATTTTACCGAAACCCAGAAATGGTCGTTTGTCGTCGTTGATTCTCGAAATCTCGATGTTCGAGTGTC
Source organism: Cryptus armator (assembly GCA_963971235.1). Lineage (NCBI taxonomy): Eukaryota > Metazoa > Arthropoda > Insecta > Hymenoptera > Ichneumonidae > Cryptus > Cryptus armator. The sequence continues at coordinate 21,241 of CAXARG010000092.1, read as the reverse complement.
AAAAACGTAGATTTGACGAAAATGTCCGACTTTTGTGAAAAAACCCATTTTCGATACTTTCACGACGACAAATCGTCATTGCATCGGAAACTATGTCGAACTTTACCGAAATCCTGAAATGGTCGATTGTCGTCGTTGATTTTCGAAATCTCGATGTTCGAGTGTCAAAAACGCTGATTCGAGAAAAATATTAGATTTTTACGAAAAAAAACACATTCCCGATGCGTTCATAACGACAAATCGTCATTGCGTCGGAAACTAAGTCGAATTTTACCGAAACCCAGAAATGGTCGTTTGTCGTCGTTGATTCTCGAAATCTCGATGTTCGAGTGTCAAAAACGTAGATTTGACGAAAATGTCCGACTTTTGTGAAAAAACCCATTTTCGATACTTTCACGACGACAAATCGTCATTGCATCGGAAACTATGTCGAACTTTACCGAAATCCTGAAATGGTCGATTGTCGTCGTTGATTCCCGAAATCTCGATGTTCGAGTGTCAAAAACGCTGATTTGAGAAAAATATCAGATTTTTACGAAAAAACACATTTTCGATACTTTCACGACCACAAATCGTCATTGCGTCGGAAACTAAGTCGAATTTTACCGAAATCCTGAAATAGTCGATTGTCGTAGTTGATTCTCGAAATCTCGATGTTCGAGTGTCAAAAACGTAGATTTGAGAACAATATCAGATTTTTACGAAAAAACACATTTTCGATACTTAAACGACGACAAATCGTCATTGCGTCGGAAACTAAGTCGAATTTTACCGAAATCCTGAAATAGTCGATTGTCGTAGTTGATTCTCGAAATCTCGATGTTCGAGTGTCAAAAACGTAGATTTGACGAGAATGTCCGACTTTTGTGAAAAAACCCATTTTCGATACTTTCACGACGACAAATCGTCATTGCATCGGAAACTATGTCGAACTTTACCGAAATCCTGAAATGGTCGATTGTCGTCGTTGATTTTCGAAATCTCGATGTTCGAGTGTCAAAAACGCTGATTCGAGAAAAATATTAGATTTTTACGAAAAAAAACACATTCCCGATGCGTTCATAACGACAAATCGTCATTGCGTCGGAAACTAAGTCGAATTTTACCGAAACCCAGAAATGGTCGTTTGTCGTCGTTGATTCTCGAAATCTCGATGTTCGAGTGTCAAAAACGTAGATTTGACGAAAATGTCCGACTTTTGTGAAAAAACCCATTTTCGATACTTTCACGACGACAAATCGTCATTGCATCGGAAACTATGTCGAACTTTACCGAAATCCTGAAATGGTCGATTGTCGTCGTTGATTCCCGAAATCTCGATGTTCGAGTGTCAAAAACGCTGATTTGAGAAAAATATCAGATTTTTACGAAAAAACACATTTTCGATACTTTCACGACCACAAATCGTCATTGCGTCGGAAACTAAGTCGAATTTTACCGAAATCCTGAAATAGTCGATTGTCGTAGTTGATTCTCGAAATCTCGATGTTCGAGTGTCAAAAACGTAGATTTGATGAAAATGTCCGACTTTCGTGAAGAAACCCATTTTCGATACTTTCACGACGACAAATCGTCATTGTGTCGGAAACTAAGTCAAATTTTATCGAAATCCTGAAATAGTCGATTGTCGTAGTTGATTCTCGAAAACTCGATGTTCGAGTCTCAAAAACGCTGATTTGACAAAAATGACCGACTTTTGTGAAAAAACACATTTCCGATGCATTCACGACGACAAATCGTCATTCCATCGGAAACTATGTCGAATTTTACCGAAATCCTGATATGGTCGATTGTCGTAGTTGATTCTCGAAATCTCGATGTTCGAGTGTCAAAAACGCTGATTCGAGAAAAATATCAGATTTTTACGAAAAAAAACACATTCCCGATGCGTTCATAACGACAAATCGTCATTGCGTCGGAAACTAAGTCGAATTTTACCGAAACCCAGAAATGGTCGTTTGTCGTCGTTGATTCTCGAAATCTCGATGTTCGAGTGTCAAAAACGCTGATTTGAGAAAAATATCAGATTTTTACGAAAAAACACATTTTCGATACTTTCACGACCACAAATCGTCATTGCGTCGGAAACTAAGTCGAATTTTACCGAAATCCTGAAATAGTCGATTGCCGTAGTTGATTCTCGCTCGATGTTCGAGTGTCAAAAACGTAGATTTGACGAAAATGTCCGACTTTTGTGAAAAAACCCATTTTCGATACTTTCACGACGACAAATCGTCATTGCATCGGAAACTATGTCGAACTTTACCGAAATCCTGAAATAGTCGATTGTCGTAGTTGATTCTCGAAATCTCGATGTTCGAGTGTCAAAAACGTAGATTTGAGAACAATATCAGATTTTTACGAAAAAACACATTTTCGATACTTAAACGACGACAAATCGTCATTGCGTCGGAAACTAAGTCGAATTTTACCGAAATCCTGAAATAGTCGATTGTCGTAGTTGATTCTCGAAATCTGGATGTTCGAGTGTCAAAAACGTAGATTTGATGAAAATGTCCGACTTTCGTGAAAAAACTCATTTTCGATACTTTCACGACAACAAATCGTCATTGTGTCGGAAACTAAGTCGAATTTTACCGAAATCCTGAAATAGTCGATTGTCGTAGTTGATTCTCGAAAACTCGATGTTCGAGTCTCAAAAACGCTGATTTGACAAAAATGACCGACTTTTGTGAAAAAACACATTTCCGATGCATTCACGACGACAAATCGTCATTCCATCGGAAACTATGTCGAATTTTACCCAAATCCTGATATGGTCGATTGTCGTAGTTGATTCTCGAAATCTCGATGTTCGAGTGTCAAAAACGTAGATTTGACGCAAATGTCCGACTTTTGTGAAAAAACCCATTTTCGATACTTTCACGACGACAAATCGTCATTGGGTCGGAAACTAAGTCGAATTTTACCGAAATCCTGAAATAGTCGATTGCCGTAGTTGATTCTCGCTCGATGTTCGAGTGTCAAAAACGTAGATTTGACGAAAATGTCCGACTTTTGTGAAAAAACACATTTTCGTTACTTTTACGACGACAAATCGTCATTGTGTCGGAAACTAAGGTCGAATTTTACCGAAATCCTGAAATGGTCGATTGCCGTAGTTGATTCTCGAAATCTCGATGTTCGAGTGTCAAAAAGGCTGATTCGAGAAAAATATCAGATTTTTACGAAAAAATCACATTCCCGATGCGTTCACAACGACAAATCGTCATTGCGTCGGAAACTAAGTCGAACTTTACCGAAATCCTGAAATGGTCGATTGTCGTAGTTGATTCTCGAAATCTCGATGTTCGAGTGTCAAAAACGCTGATTTGAGAAAAAAATCAGATTTTTACGATAAAACACATTTTCGATACTTTCACGACGACAAATCGTCATTGCATCGGGAACTATGTCGAATATTACAGAAATCCTGAAATGGTCGATTGACGTCATTGATTCTCGAAATCTCGATGTTCGAGTGTCAAAAACGCTGATTCGAGAAAAATATCAGATTTTTACGAAAACAAACACATTCCCGATGCGTTCATAACGACAAATCGTCATTGCGTCGGAAACTAAGTCGAATTTTACCGAAACCCAGAAATGGTCGTTTGTCGTCGTTGATTCTCGAAATCTCGATGTTCGAGTGTCAAAAACGTAGATTTGACGAAAATGTCCGACTTTTGTGAAAAAACACATTTTCGTTACTTTTACGACGACAAATCGTCATTGTGTCGGAAACTAAGGTCGAATTTTACCGAAATCCTGAAATAGTCGATTGTCGTAGTTGATTCTCGAAATCTCGATGTTCGAGTGTCAAAAACGTAGATTTGAGAACAATATCAGATTTTTACGAAAAAACACATTTTCGATACTTAAACGACGACAAATCGTCATTGCGTCGGAAACTAAGTCGAATTTTACCGAAATCCTGAAATAGTCGATTGTCGTAGTTGATTCTCGAAATCTCGATGATCGAGTGTCAAAAACGCTGATTCGAGAAAAATATCAGATTTTTACGAAAAAAAACACATTCCCGATGCGTTCATAACGACAAATCGTCATTGCGTCGGAAACTAAGTCGAATTTTACCGAAACCCAGAAATGGTCGTTTGTCGTCGTTGATTCTCGAAATCTCGATGTTCGAGTGTCAAAAACGCTGATTTGAGAAAAATATCAGATTTTTACGAAAAAACACATTTTCGATACTTTCACGACCACAAATCGTCATTGCGTCGGAAACTAAGTCGAATTTTACCGAAATCCTGAAATAGTCGATTGCCGTAGTTGATTCTCGCTCGATGTTCGAGTGTCAAAAACGTAGATTTGACGAAAATGTCCGACTTTTGTGAAAAAACCCATTTTCGATACTTTCACGACGACAAATCGTCATTGCATCGGAAACTATGTCGAACTTTACCGAAATCCTGAAATAGTCGATTGTCGTAGTTGATTCTCGAAATCTCGATGTTCGAGTGTCAAAAACGTAGATTTGAGAACAATATCAGATTTTTACGAAAAAACACATTTTCGATACTTAAACGACGACAAATCGTCATTGCGTCGGAAACTAAGTCGAATTTTACCGAAATCCTGAAATAGTCGATTGTCGTAGTTGATTCTCGAAATCTGGATGTTCGAGTGTCAAAAACGTAGATTTGATGAAAATGTCCGACTTTCGTGAAAAAACTCATTTTCGATACTTTCACGACAACAAATCGTCATTGTGTCGGAAACTAAGTCGAATTTTACCGAAATCCTGAAATAGTCGATTGTCGTAGTTGATTCTCGAAAACTCGATGTTCGAGTCTCAAAAACGCTGATTTGACAAAAATGACCGACTTTTGTGAAAAAACACATTTCCGATGCATTCACGACGACAAATCGTCATTCCATCGGAAACTATGTCGAATTTTACCCAAATCCTGATATGGTCGATTGTCGTAGTTGATTCTCGAAATCTCGATGTTCGAGTGTCAAAAACGTAGATTTGACGCAAATGTCCGACTTTTGTGAAAAAACCCATTTTCGATACTTTCACGACGACAAATCGTCATTGGGTCGGAAACTAAGTCGAATTTTACCGAAATCCTGAAATAGTCGATTGCCGTAGTTGATTCTCGCTCGATGTTCGAGTGTCAAAAACGTAGATTTGACGAAAATGTCCGACTTTTGTGAAAAAACACATTTTCGTTACTTTTACGACGACAAATCGTCATTGTGTCGGAAACTAAGGTCGAATTTTACCGAAATCCTGAAATGGTCGATTGCCGTAGTTGATTCTCGAAATCTCGATGTTCGAGTGTCAAAAAGGCTGATTCGAGAAAAATATCAGATTTTTACGAAAAAATCACATTCCCGATGCGTTCACAACGACAAATCGTCATTGCGTCGGAAACTAAGTCGAACTTTACCGAAATCCTGAAATGGTCGATTGTCGTAGTTGATTCTCGAAATCTCGATGTTCGAGTGTCAAAAACGCTGATTTGAGAAAAAAATCAGATTTTTACGATAAAACACATTTTCGATACTTTCACGACGACAAATCGTCATTGCATCGGGAACTATGTCGAATATTACAGAAATCCTGAAATGGTCGATTGACGTCATTGATTCTCGAAATCTCGATGTTCGAGTGTCAAAAACGCTGATTCGAGAAAAATATCAGATTTTTACGAAAACAAACACATTCCCGATGCGTTCATAACGACAAATCGTCATTGCGTCGGAAACTAAGTCGAATTTTACCGAAACCCAGAAATGGTCGTTTGTCGTCGTTGATTCTCGAAATCTCGATGTTCGAGTGTCAAAAACGTAGATTTGACGAAAATGTCCGACTTTTGTGAAAAAACACATTTTCGTTACTTTTACGACGACAAATCGTCATTGTGTCGGAAACTAAGGTCGAATTTTACCGAAATCCTGAAATAGTCGATTGTCGTAGTTGATTCTCGAAATCTCGATGTTCGAGTGTCAAAAACGTAGATTTGAGAACAATATCAGATTTTTACGAAAAAACACATTTTCGATACTTAAACGACGACAAATCGTCATTGCGTCGGAAACTAAGTCGAATTTTACCGAAATCCTGAAATAGTCGATTGTCGTAGTTGATTCTCGAAATCTCGATGATCGAGTGTCAAAAACGCTGATTCGAGAAAAATATCAGATTTTTACGAAAAAAAACACATTCCCGATGCGTTCATAACGACAAATCGTCATTGCGTCGGAAACTAAGTCGAATTTTACCGAAACCCAGAAATGGTCGTTTGTCGTCGTTGATTCTCGAAATCTCGATGTTCGAGTGTCAAAAACGCTGATTTGAGAAAAATATCAGATTTTTACGAAAAAACCCATTTTCGATACTTTCACGACGACAAATCGTCATTGCGTCGGAAACTAAGTCGAATTTTACCGAAATCCTGAAATAGTCGATTGCCGTAGTTGATTCTCGCTCGATGTTCGAGTGTCAAAAACGTAGATTTGACGAAAATGTCCGACTTTTGTGAAAAAACCCATTTTCGATACTTTCACGACGACAAATCGTCATTGCATCGGAAACTATGTCGAACTTTACCGAAATCCTGAAATAGTCGATTGTCGTAGTTGATTCTCGAAATCTCGATGTTCGAGTGTCAAAAACGTAGATTTGAGAACAATATCAGATTTTTACGAAAAAACACATTTTCGATACTTAAACGACGACAAATCGTCATTGCGTCGGAAACTAAGTCGAATTTTACCGAAATCCTGAAATAGTCGATTGTCGTAGTTGATTCTCGAAATCTGGATGTTCGAGTGTCAAAAACGTAGATTTGATGAAAATGTCCGACTTTCGTGAAAAAACTCATTTTCGATACTTTCACGACAACAAATCGTCATTGTGTCGGAAACTAAGTCGAATTTTACCGAAATCCTGAAATAGTCGATTGTCGTAGTTGATTCTCGAAAACTCGATGTTCGAGTCTCAAAAACGCTGATTTGACAAAAATGACCGACTTTTGTGAAAAAACACATTTCCGATGCATTCACGACGACAAATCGTCATTCCATCGGAAACTATGTCGAATTTTACCCAAATCCTGATATGGTCGATTGTCGTAGTTGATTCTCGAAATCTCGATGTTCGAGTGTCAAAAACGTAGATTTGACGCAAATGTCCGACTTTTGTGAAAAAACCCATTTTCGATACTTTCACGACGACAAATCGTCATTGGGTCGGAAACTAAGTCGAATTTTACCGAAATCCTGAAATAGTCGATTGCCGTAGTTGATTCTCGCTCGATGTTCGAGTGTCAAAAACGTAGATTTGACGAAAATGTCCGACTTTTGTGAAAAGACACATTTTCGTTACTTTTACGACGACAAATCGTCATTGTGTCGGAAACTAAGGTCGAATTTTACCGAAATCCTGAAATGGTCGATTGCCGTAGTTGATTCTCGAAATCTCGATGTTCGAGTGTCAAAAAGGCTGATTCGAGAAAAATATCAGATTTTTACGGAAAAATCACATTCCCGATGCGTTCACAACGACAAATCGTCATTGCGTCGGAAACTAAGTCGAACTTTACCGAAATCCTGAAATGGTCGATTGTCGTAGTTGATTCTCGAAATCTCGATGTTCGAGTGTCAAAAACGCTGATTTGAGAAAAAAATCAGATTTTTACGATAAAACACATTTTCGATACTTTCACGACGACAAATCGTCATTGCATCGGGAACTATGTCGAATATTACAGAAATCCTGAAATGGTCGATTGACGTCTTTGATTCTCGAAATCTCGATGTTCGAGTGTCAAAAACGCTGATTCGAGAAAAATATCAGATTTTTACGAAAACAAACACATTCCCGATGCGTTCATAACGACAAATCGTCATTGCGTCGGAAACTAAGTCGAATTTTACCGAAACCCAGAAATGGTCGTTTGTCGTCGTTGATTCTCGAAATCTCGATGTTCGAGTGTCAAAAACGTAGATTTGACGAAAATGTCCGACTTTTGTGAAAAAACCCATTTTCGATACTTTCACGACGACAAATCGTCATTGCATCGGAAACTATGTCGAACTTTACCGAAATCCTGAAATGGTCGATTGTCGTCGTTGATTCCCGAAATCTCGATGTTCGAGTGTCAAAAACGCTGATTTGAGAAAAATATCAGATTTTTACGAAAAAACACATTTTCGATACTTTCACGACCACAAATCGTCATTGCGTCGGAAACTAAGTCGAATTTTACCGAAATCCTGAAATAGTCGATTGTCGTAGTTGATTCTCGAAATCTCGATGTTCGAGTGTCAAAAACGTAGATTTGATGAAAATGTCCGACTTTCGTGAAGAAACCCATTTTCGATACTTTCACGACGACAAATCGTCATTGTGTCGGAAACTAAGTCAAATTTTATCGAAATCCTGAAATAGTCGATTGTCGTAGTTGATTCTCGAAAACTCGATGTTCGAGTCTCAAAAACGCTGATTTGACAAAAATGACCGACTTTTGTGAAAAAACACATTTCCGATGCATTCACGACGACAAATCGTCATTCCATCGGAAACTATGTCGAATTTTACCGAAATCCTGATATGGTCGATTGTCGTAGTTGATTCTCGAAATCTCGATGTTCGAGTGTCAAAAACGCTGATTCGAGAAAAATATCAGATTTTTACGAAAAAAAACACATTCCCGATGCGTTCATAACGACAAATCGTCATTGCGTCGGAAACTAAGTCGAATTTTACCGAAACCCAGAAATGGTCGTTTGTCGTCGTTGATTCTCGAAATCTCGATGTTCGAGTGTCAAAAACGCTGATTTGAGAAAAATATCAGATTTTTACGAAAAAACACATTTTCGATACTTTCACGACCACAAATCGTCATTGCGTCGGAAACTAAGTCGAATTTTACCGAAATCCTGAAATAGTCGATTGCCGTAGTTGATTCTCGCTCGATGTTCGAGTGTCAAAAACGTAGATTTGACGAAAATGTCCGACTTTTGTGAAAAAACCCATTTTCGATACTTTCACGACGACAAATCGTCATTGCATCGGAAACTATGTCGAACTTTACCGAAATCCTGAAATAGTCGATTGTCGTAGTTGATTCTCGAAATCTCGATGTTCGAGTGTCAAAAACGTAGATTTGAGAACAATATCAGATTTTTACGAAAAAACACATTTTCGATACTTAAACGACGACAAATCGTCATTGCGTCGGAAACTAAGTCGAATTTTACCGAAATCCTGAAATAGTCGATTGTCGTAGTTGATTCTCGAAATCTGGATGTTCGAGTGTCAAAAACGTAGATTTGATGAAAATGTCCGACTTTCGTGAAAAAACTCATTTTCGATACTTTCACGACAACAAATCGTCATTGTGTCGGAAACTAAGTCGAATTTTACCGAAATCCTGAAATAGTCGATTGTCGTAGTTGATTCTCGAAAACTCGATGTTCGAGTCTCAAAAACGCTGATTTGACAAAAATGACCGACTTTTGTGAAAAAACACATTTCCGATGCATTCACGACGACAAATCGTCATTCCATCGGAAACTATGTCGAATTTTACCGAAATCCTGATATGGTCGATTGTCGTAGTTGATTCTCGAAATCTCGATGTTCGAGTGTCAAAAACGTAGATTTGACGCAAATGTCCGACTTTTGTGAAAAAACCCATTTTCGATACTTTCACGACGACAAATCGTCATTGCATCGGAAACTATGTCGAACTTTAACGAAATCCTGAAATGGTCGATTGTCGTCGTTGATTCTCGAAATCTCGATGTTCGAGTGCCAAAAACGCTGATTTGAGAAAAATATCAGATTTTTACGAAAAAACACATTTTCGATACTTTCACGACCACAAATCGTCATTGCGTCGGAAACTAAGTCGAATTTTACCGAAATCCTGAAATAGTCGATTGTCGTAGTTGATTCTCGAAATCTCGATGTTCGAGTGTCAAAAACGTAGATTTGAGAACAATATCAGATTTTTACGAAAAAACACATTTTCGATACTTAAACGACAACAAATCGTCATTGCGTCGGAAACTAAGTCGAATTTTACCGAAATCCTGAAATAGTCGATTGTCGTAGTTGATTCTCGAAATCTCGATGTTCGAGTGTCAAAAACGTAGATTTGACGAGAATGTCCGACTTTTGTGAAAAAACACATTTTCGTTACTTTTACAACGACAAATCGTCATTGTGTCGGAAACTAAGGTCGAATTTTACCGAAATCCTGAAATAGTCGATTGTCGTAGTTGATTCTCGAAATCTCGATGTTCGAGTGTCAAAAACGTAGATTTGATGAAAATGTCCGACTTTCGCGAAAAAACCCATTTTCGATACTTTCACGACGACAAATCGTCATTGTGTCGGAAACTAAGTCGAATTTTACCGAAATCCTGAAATTGTCGATTGTCGTAGTTGATTCTCGAAAACTCGATGTTCGAGTCTCAAAAACGCTGATTTGACAAAAATGACCGACTTTTGTGAAAAAACACATTTCCGATGCATTCACGACGACAAATCGTCATTCCATCGGAAACTATGTCGAATTTTACCGAAATCCTGTTATGGTCGATTGTCGTAGTTGATTCTCGAAATCTCGATGTTCGATTGTCAAAAACGCTGATTCGAGAAAAATATCAGATTTTTACGAAAAAAAAAAAATTCCCGATGCGTTCATAACGACAAATCGTCATTGCGTCGGAAACTAAGTCGAATTTTACCGAAACCCAGAAATGGTCGTTTGTCGTCGTTGATTCTCGAAATCTCGATGTTCGAGTGTCAAAAACGTAGATTTGACGAAAATGTCCGACTTTTGTGAAAAAACCCATTTTCGATACTTTCACGACGACAAATCGTTATTGCATCGGAAACTATGTCGAACTTTACCGAAATCCTGAAATGGTCGATTGTCGTCGTTGATTCTCGAAATCTCGATGTTCGAGTGTCAAAAACGCTGATTTGAGAAAAATATCAGATTTTTACGAAAAAACACATTTTCGATACTTTCACGACCACAAATCGTCATTGCGTCGGAAACTAAGTCGAATTTTACCGAAATCCTGAAATAGTCGATTGTCGTAGTTGATTCTCGAAATCTCGATGTTCGAGTGTCAAAAACGTAGATTTGACGAGAATGTCCGACTTTTGTGAAAAAACACATTTTCGTTACTTTTACGACGACAAATCGTCATTGTGTCGGAAACTAAGGTCGAATTTTACCGAAATCCTGAAATAGTCGATTGTCGTAGTTGATTCTCGAAAACTCGATGTTCGAGTCTCAAAAACGCTGATTTGACAAAAATGACCGACTTTTGTGAAAAAACACATTTCCGATGCATTCACGACGACAAATCGTCATTCCATCGGAAACTATGTCGAATTTTACCGAAATCCTGTTATGGTCGATTGTCGTAGTTGATTCTCGAAATCTCGATGTTCGATTGTCAAAAACGCTGATTCGAGAAAAATATCAGATTTTTACGAAAAAAAACACATTCCCGATGCGTTCATAACGACACATCGTCATTGCGTCGGAAACTAAGTCGAATTTTACCGAAACCCAGAAATGGTCGTTTGTCGTCGTTGATTCTCGAAATCTCGATGTTCGAGTGTCAAAAACGTAGATTTGACGAAAATGTCCGACTTTTGTGAAAAAACCCATTTTCGATACTTTCACGACGACAAATCGTTATTGCATCGGAAACTATGTCGAACTTTACCGAAATCCTGAAATGGTCGATTGTCGTCGTTGATTCTCGAAATCTCGATGTTCGAGTGTCAAAAACGCTGATTTGAGAAAAATATCAGATTTTTACGAAAAAACACATTTTCGATACTTTCACGACCACAAATCGTCATTGCGTCGGAAACTAAGTCGAATTTTACCGAAATCCTGAAATAGTCGATTGTCGTAGTTGATTCTCGAAATCTCGATGTTCGAGTGTCAAAAACGTAGATTTGACGAGAATGTCCGACTTTTGTGAAAAAACACATTTTCGTTACTTTTACGACGACAAATCGTCATTGTGTCGGAAACTAAGGTCGAATTTTACCGAAATCCTGAAATAGTCGATTGTCGTAGTTGATTCTTGAAAACTCGATGTTCGAGTCTCAAAAACGCTGATTTGACAAAAATGACCGACTTTTGTGAAAAAACACATTTCCGATGCATTCACGACGACAAATCGTCATTCCATCGGAAACTATGTCGAATTTTACCGAAATCCTGATATGGTCGATTGTCGTAGTTGATTCTCGAAATCTCGATGTTCGAGTGTCAAAAACGCTGATTCGAGAAAAATATCAGATTTTTACGAAAAAAAACACATTCCCGATGCGTTCATAACGACAAATCGTCATTGCGTCGGAAACTAAGTCGAATTTTACCGAAACCCAGAAATGGTCGTTTGTCGTCGTTGATTCTCGAAATCTCGATGTTCGAGTGTCAAAAACGTAGATTTGACGAAAATGTCCGACTTTTGTGAAAAAACCCATTTTCGATACTTTCACGACGACAAATCGTCATTGCATCGGAAACTATGTCGAACTTTACCGAAATCCTGAAATGGTCGATTGTCGTAGTTGATTCTCGAAATCTCGATGTTCGTGTGTCAAAAACGTAGATTTGATGAAAATGTCCGACTTTCGTGAAAAAACCCATTTTCGATACTTTCACGACGACAAATCGTCATTGTGTCGGAAATTAAGTCGAATTTTACCGAAATCCTGAAATAGTCGATTGTCGTAGTTGATTCTCGAAAACTCGATGTTCGAGTCTCAAAAACGCTGATTTGACAAAAATGACCGACTTTTGTGAAAAAACACATTTCCGATGCATTCACGACGACAAATCGTCATTCCATCGGAAACTATGTCGAATTTTACCGAAATCCTGAAATAGTCGATTGTCGTAGTTGATTCTCGAAAACTCGATGTTCGAGTCTCAAAAACGCTGATTTGACAAAAATGACCGACTTTTGTGAAAAAACACATTTCCGATGCATTCACGACGACAAATCGTCATTCCATCGGAAACTATGTCGAATTTTACCGAAATCCTGTTATGGTCGATTGTCGTAGTTGATTCTCGAAATCTCGATGTTCGATTGTCAAAAACGCTGATTCGAGAAAAATATCAGATTTTTACGAAAAAAAACACATTCCCGATGCGTTCATAACGACAAATCGTCATTGCGTCGGAAACTAAGTCGAATTTTACCGAAACCCAGAAATGGTCGTTTGTCGTCGTTGATTCTCGAAATCTCGATGTTCGAGTGTCAAAAACGTAGATTTGACGAAAATGTCCGACTTTTGTGAAAAAACCCATTTTCGATACTTTCACGACGACAAATCGTTATTGCATCGGAAACTATGTCGAACTTTACCGAAATCCTGAAATGGTCGATTGTCGTCGTTGATTCTCGAAATCTCGATGTTCGAGTGTCAAAAACGCTGATTTGAGAAAAATATCAGATTTTTACGAAAAAACACATTTTCGATACTTTCACGACCACAAATCGTCATTGCGTCGGAAACTAAGTCGAATTTTACCGAAATCCTGAAATAGTCGATTGTCGTAGTTGATTCTCGAAATCTCGATGTTCGAGTGTCAAAAACGTAGATTTGACGAGAATGTCCGACTTTTGTGAAAAAACACATTTTCGTTACTTTTACGACGACAAATCGTCATTGTGTCGGAAACTAAGGTCGAATTTTACCGAAATCCTGAAATAGTCGATTGTCGTAGTTGATTCTTGAAAACTCGATGTTCGAGTCTCAAAAACGCTGATTTGACAAAAATGACCGACTTTTGTGAAAAAACACATTTCCGATGCATTCACGACGACAAATCGTCATTCCATCGGAAACTATGTCGAATTTTACCGAAATCCTGATATGGTCGATTGTCGTAGTTGATTCTCGAAATCTCGATGTTCGAGTGTCAAAAACGCTGATTCGAGAAAAATATCAGATTTTTACGAAAAAAAACACATTCCCGATGCGTTCATAACGACAAATCGTCATTGCGTCGGAAACTAAGTCGAATTTTACCGAAACCCAGAAATGGTCGTTTGTCGTCGTTGATTCTCGAAATCTCGATGTTCGAGTGTCAAAAACGTAGATTTGACGAAAATGTCCGACTTTTGTGAAAAAACCCATTTTCGATACTTTCACGACGACAAATCGTCATTGCATCGGAAACTATGTCGAACTTTACCGAAATCCTGAAATGGTCGATTGTCGTAGTTGATTCTCGAAATCTCGATGTTCGTGTGTCAAAAACGTAGATTTGATGAAAATGTCCGACTTTCGTGAAAAAACCCATTTTCGATACTTTCACGACGACAAATCGTCATTGTGTCGGAAATTAAGTCGAATTTTACCGAAATCCTTAAATAGTCGATTGTCGTAGTTGATTCTCGAAAACTCGATGTTCGAGTCTCAAAAACGCTGATTTGACAAAAATGACCGACTTTTGTGAAAAAACACATTTCCGATGCATTCACGACGACAAATCGTCATTCCATCGGAAACTATGTCGAATTTTACCGAAATCCTGATATGGTCGATTGTCGTAGTTGATTTTCGAAATCTCGATGTTCGAGTGTCAAAAACGTAGATTTGAGAACAATATCAGATTTTTACGAAAAGACACATTTTCGATACTTAAACGACGACAAATCGTCATTGCGTCGGAAACTAAGTCGAATTTTACCGAAATCCTGAAATAGTCGATTGTCGTAGTTGATTCTCGAAATCTCGATGTTCGAGTCTCAAAAACGCTGATTTGACAAAAATGACCGACTTTTGTGAAAAAACACATTTCCGATGCATTCACGACGACAAATCGTCATTCCATCGGAAACTATGTCGAATTTTACCGAAATCCTGATATGGTCGATTGTCGTAGTTGATTTTCGAAATCTCGATGTTCGAGTGTCAAAAACGCTGATTCGAGAAAAATATCAGATTTTTACGAAAAAAAACACATTCCCGATGCGTTCATAACGACAAATCGTCATTGCGTCGGAAACTAAGTCGAATTTTACCGAAATCCTGAAATAGTCGATTGTCGTAGTTGATTCTCGAAATCTCGATGTTCGAGTGTCAAAAACGTAGATTTGACGAGAATGTCCGACTTTTGTGAAAAAACACATTTTCGTTACTTTTACGACGACAAATCGTCATTGTGTCGGAAACTAAGGTCGAATTTTACCGAAATCCTGAAATAGTCGATTGTCGTAGTTGATTCTCGAAAACTCGATGTTCGAGTCTCAAAAACGCTGATTTGACAAAAATGACCGACTTTTGTGAAAAAACACATTTCCGATGCATTCACGACGACAAATCGTCATTCCATCGGAAACTATGTCGAATTTTACCGAAATCCTGATATGGTCGATTGTCGTAGTTGATTCTCGAAATCTCGATGTTCGAGTGTCAAAAACGCTGATTCGAGAAAAATATCAGATTTTTACGAAAAAAAACACATTCCCGATGCGTTCATAACGACAAATCGTCATTGCGTCGGAAACTAAGTCGAATTTTACCGAAACCCAGAAATGGTCGTTTGCCGTCGTTGATTCTCGAAATCTCGATGTTCGAGTGTCAAAAACGTAGATTTGACGAAAATGTCCGACTTTTGTGAAAAAACCCATTTTCGATACTTTCACGACGACAAATCGTCATTGCATCGGAAACTATGTCGAACTTTACCGAAATCCTGAAATGGTCGATTGTCGTAGTTGATTCTCGAAATCTCGATGTTCGTGTGTCAAAAACGTAGATTTGATGAAAATGTCCGACTTTCGTGAAAAAACCCATTTTCGATACTTTCACGACGACAAATCGTCATTGTGTCGGAAATTAAGTCGAATTTTACCGAAATCCTGAAATAGTCGATTGTCGTAGTTGATTCTCGAAAACTCGATGTTCGAGTCTCAAAAACGCTGATTTGACAAAAATGACCGACTTTTGTGAAAAAACACATTTCCGATGCATTCACGACGACAAATCGTCATTCCATCGGAAACTATGTCGAATTTTACCGAAATCCTGATATGGTCGATTGTCGTAGTTGATTTTCGAAATCTCGATGTTCGAGTGTCAAAAACGTAGATTTGAGAACAATATCAGATTTTTACGAAAAGACACATTTTCGATACTTAAACGACGACAAATCGTCATTGCGTCGGAAACTAAGTCGAATTTTACCGAAATCCTGAAATAGTCGATTGTCGTAGTTGATTCTCGAAATCTCGATGTTCGAGTGTCAAAAACGTAGATTTGACGAGAATGTCCGACTTTTGTGAAAAAACACATTTTCGTTACTTTTACGACGACAAATCGTCATTGTGTCGGAAACTAAGGTCGAATTTTACCGAAATCCTGAAATAGTCGATTGTCGTAGTTGATTCTCGAAAACTCGATGTTCGAGTCTCAAAAACGTAGATTTGATGAAAATGTCCGACTTTCGTGAAAAAACCCATTTTCGATACTTTCACGACGACAAATCGTCATTGTGTCGGAAACTAAGTCGAATTTTACCGAAACCCAGAAATGGTCGTTTGTCGTCGTTGATTCTCGAAATCTCGATGTTCGAGTGTCAAAAACGTAGATTTGACGAGAATGTCCGACTTTTGTGAAAAAACACATTTTCGTTACTTTTACGACGACAAATCGTCATTGTGTCGGAAACTAAGGTCGAATTTTACCGAAATCCTGAAATAGTCGATTGTCGTAGTTGATTCTCGAAATCTCGATGTTCGAGTGTCAAAAACGGAGATTTGAGAACAATTTCAGATTTTTACGAAAAAACACATTTTCGATACTTAAACGACGACAAATCGTCATTGCGTCGGAAACTAAGTCGAATTTTACCGAAATCCTGAAATAGTCGATTGTCGTAGTTGATTCTCGAAATCTCGATGTTCGTGTGTCAAAAACGTAGATTTGATGAAAATGTCCGACTTTCGTGAAAAAACCCATTTTCGATACTTTCACGACGACAAATCGTCATTGTGTCGGAAACTAAGTCGAATTTTACCGAAATCCTGAAATAGTCGATTGTCGTAGTTGATTCTCGAAAACTCGATGTTCGAGTCTCAAAAACGCTGATTTGACAAAAATATCAGATTTTTACGAAAAAAAACACATTCCCGATGCGTTCATAACGACAAATCGTCATTGCGTCGGAAACTAAGTCGAATTTTACCGAAACCCAGAAATGGTCGTTTGTCGTCGTTGATTCTCGAAATCTCGATGTTCGAGTGTCAAAAACGTAGATTTGACGAAAATGTCCGACTTTTGTGAAAAAACCCATTTTCGATACTTTCACGACGACAAATCGTCATTGCATCGGAAACTATGTTGAACTTTACCGACATCCTGAAATAGTCGATTGTCGTAGTTGATTCTCGAAATCTCGATGTTCGAGTGTCAAAAACGTAGATTTGAGAACAATATCAGATTTTTACGAAAAAACACATTTTCGATACTTAAACGACGACAAATCGTCATTGCGTCGGAAACTAAGTCGAATTTTACCGAAATCCTGAAATAGTCGATTGTCGTAGTTGATTCTCGAAATCTGGATGTTCGAGTGTCAAAAACGTAGATTTGATGAAAATGTCCGACTTTCGTGAAAAAACTCATTTTCGATACTTTCACGACAACAAATCGTCATTGTGTCGGAAACTAAGTCGAATTTTACCGAAATCCTGAAATAGTCGATTGTCGTAGTTGATTCTCGAAAACTCGATGTTCGAGTCTCAAAAACGCTGATTTGACAAAAATGACCGACTTTTGTGAAAAAACACATTTCCGATGCATTCACGACGACAAATCGTCATTCCATCGGAAACTATGTCGAATTTTACCGAAATCCTGATATGGTCGATTGTCGTAGTTGATTCTCGAAATCTCGATGTTCGAGTGTCAAAAACGTAGATTTGACGCAAATGTCCGACTTTTGTGAAAAAACCCATTTTCGATACTTTCACGACGACAAATCGTCATTGCATCGGAAACTATGTCGAACTTTAACGAAATCCTGAAATGGTCGATTGTCGTCGTTGATTCTCGAAATCTCGATGTTCGAGTGCCAAAAACGCTGATTTGAGAAAAATATCAGATTTTTACGAAAAAACACATTTTCGATACTTTCACGACCACAAATCGTCATTGCGTCGGAAACTAAGTCGAATTTTACCGAAATCCTGAAATAGTCGATTGTCGTAGTTGATTCTCGAAATCTCGATGTTCGAGTGTCAAAAACGTAGATTTGAGAACAATATCAGATTTTTACGAAAAAACACATTTTCGATACTTAAACGACAACAAATCGTCATTGCGTCGGAAACTAAGTCGAATTTTACCGAAATCCTGAAATAGTCGATTGTCGTAGTTGATTCTCGAAATCTCGATGTTCGAGTGTCAAAAACGTAGATTTGACGAGAATGTCCGACTTTTGTGAAAAAACACATTTTCGTTACTTTTACAACGACAAATCGTCATTGTGTCGGAAACTAAGGTCGAATTTTACCGAAATCCTGAAATAGTCGATTGTCGTAGTTGATTCTCGAAATCTCGATGTTCGAGTGTCAAAAACGTAGATTTGATGAAAATGTCCGACTTTCGCGAAAAAACCCATTTTCGATACTTTCACGACGACAAATCGTCATTGTGTCGGAAACTAAGTCGAATTTTACCGAAATCCTGAAATTGTCGATTGTCGTAGTTGATTCTCGAAAACTCGATGTTCGAGTCTCAAAAACGCTGATTTGACAAAAATGACCGACTTTTGTGAAAAAACACATTTCCGATGCATTCACGACGACAAATCGTCATTCCATCGGAAACTATGTCGAATTTTACCGAAATCCTGTTATGGTCGATTGTCGTAGTTGATTCTCGAAATCTCGATGTTCGATTGTCAAAAACGCTGATTCGAGAAAAATATCAGATTTTTACGAAAAAAAAAAAATTCCCGATGCGTTCATAACGACAAATCGTCATTGCGTCGGAAACTAAGTCGAATTTTACCGAAACCCAGAAATGGTCGTTTGTCGTCGTTGATTCTCGAAATCTCGATGTTCGAGTGTCAAAAACGTAGATTTGACGAAAATGTCCGACTTTTGTGAAAAAACCCATTTTCGATACTTTCACGACGACAAATCGTTATTGCATCGGAAACTATGTCGAACTTTACCGAAATCCTGAAATGGTCGATTGTCGTCGTTGATTCTCGAAATCTCGATGTTCGAGTGTCAAAAACGCTGATTTGAGAAAAATATCAGATTTTTACGAAAAAACACATTTTCGATACTTTCACGACCACAAATCGTCATTGCGTCGGAAACTAAGTCGAATTTTACCGAAATCCTGAAATAGTCGATTGTCGTAGTTGATTCTCGAAATCTCGATGTTCGAGTGTCAAAAACGTAGATTTGACGAGAATGTCCGACTTTTGTGAAAAAACACATTTTCGTTACTTTTACGACGACAAATCGTCATTGTGTCGGAAACTAAGGTCGAATTTTACCGAAATCCTGAAATAGTCGATTGTCGTAGTTGATTCTCGAAAACTCGATGTTCGAGTCTCAAAAACGCTGATTTGACAAAAATGACCGACTTTTGTGAAAAAACACATTTCCGATGCATTCACGACGACAAATCGTCATTCCATCGGAAACTATGTCGAATTTTACCGAAATCCTGTTATGGTCGATTGTCGTAGTTGATTCTCGAAATCTCGATGTTCGATTGTCAAAAACGCTGATTCGAGAAAAATATCAGATTTTTACGAAAAAAAACACATTCCCGATGCGTTCATAACGACAAATCGTCATTGCGTCGGAAACTAAGTCGAATTTTACCGAAACCCAGAAATGGTCGTTTGTCGTCGTTGATTCTCGAAATCTCGATGTTCGAGTGTCAAAAACGTAGATTTGACGAAAATGTCCGACTTTTGTGAAAAAACCCATTTTCGATACTTTCACGACGACAAATCGTCATTGCATCGGAAACTAAGTCGAATTTTACCGAAATCCTGAAATAGTCGATTGTCGTAGTTGATTCTCGAAATCTCGATGTTCGAGTGTCAAAAACGTAGATTTGACGAGAATGTCCGACTTTTGTGAAAAAACACATTTTCGTTACTTTTACAACGACAAATCGTCATTGTGTCGGAAACTAAGGTCGAATTTTACCGAAATCCTGAAATAGTCGATTGTCGTAGTTGATTCTCGAAATCTCGATGTTCGAGTGTCAAAAACGTAGATTTGATGAAAATGTCCGACTTTCGCGAAAAAACCCATTTTCGATACTTTCACGACGACAAATCGTCATTGTGTCGGAAACTAAGTCGAATTTTACCGAAATCCTGAAATTGTCGATTGTCGTAGTTGATTCTCGAAAACTCGATGTTCGAGTCTCAAAAACGCTGATTTGACAAAAATGACCGACTTTTGTGAAAAAACACATTTCCGATGCATTCACGACGACAAATCGTCATTCCATCGGAAACTATGTCGAATTTTACCGAAATCCTGTTATGGTCGATTGTCGTAGTTGATTCTCGAAATCTCGATGTTCGATTGTCAAAAACGCTGATTCGAGAAAAATATCAGATTTTTACGAAAAAAAAAAATTCCCGATGCGTTCATAACGACAAATCGTCATTGCGTCGGAAACTAAGTCGAATTTTACCGAAACCCAGAAATGGTCGTTTGTCGTCGTTGATTCTCGAAATCTCGATGTTCGAGTGTCAAAAACGTAGATTTGACGAAAATGTCCGACTTTTGTGAAAAAACCCATTTTCGATACTTTCACGACGACAAATCGTTATTGCATCGGAAACTATGTCGAACTTTACCGAAATCCTGAAATGGTCGATTGTCGTCGTTGATTCTCGAAATCTCGATGTTCGAGTGTCAAAAACGCTGATTTGAGAAAAATATCAGATTTTTACGAAAAAACACATTTTCGATACTTTCACGACCACAAATCGTCATTGCGTCGGAAACTAAGTCGAATTTTACCGAAATCCTGAAATAGTCGATTGTCGTAGTTGATTCTCGAAATCTCGATGTTCGAGTGTCAAAAACGTAGATTTGACGAGAATGTCCGACTTTTGTGAAAAAACACATTTTCGTTACTTTTACGACGACAAATCGTCATTGTGTCGGAAACTAAGGTCGAATTTTACCGAAATCCTGAAATAGTCGATTG
>CAXARG010000091.1:0-19012 GCA_963971235.1 Cryptus armator | reverse complement strand
ATGGAATGGCATGGAATGGCATGGAATGGCATGGAATGGCATGGAATGGCATGGAATGGCATGGAATGGCATGGAATGGCATGGAATGGCATGGAATGGCATGGAATGGCATGGAATGGCATGGAATGGCATGGAATGGCATGGCACCGCATGGCACGGCATGGCACGGCATTGAATGGCATGGAATGGCATTGAATGGCACGGAATGGCACGGCATGGCACGGCATGGCACGGCATGGCACGGCATGGCACGGCATGGCACGGCATGGCACGGCATGGCACCGCATTGAGTGGCATGGAATGGCATGGAATGGCATGGAATGGCATGGACTGGCATGGACTGGCATGGAATGGCATGGAATGGCATGGAATGGCATGGAATGGCATGGAATGGCATGGAATGGCATGGAATGGCATGGAATGGCATGGAATGGCATGGAATGGCATGGAATGGCATGGAATGGCATGGAATGGCATGGAATGGCATGGCACGGCATGGCACGGCATGGCACCGGCATGGCACCGGCATGGCACCGGCATGGCACGGCATGGCACCGGCATGGCACGGCATGGCACCGGCATGGCACCGGCATGGCACGGCATGGCACCGGCATGGCACGGCATGGCACCGGCATGGCACGGCATGGCACCGGCATGGCACCGGCATGGCACGGCATGGCACCGGCATGGCACCGGCATGGCACGGCATGGCACCGGCATGGCACGGCATGGCACGGCATGGCACGGCATTGAATGGCATGGAATGGCATGGAATGGCATGGAATGGCATGGAATGGCATGGAATGGCATGGAATGGCATGGAATGGCATGGAATGGCATGGAATGGCATGGAATGGCATGGAATGGCATGGAATGGCATGGAATGGCATGGAATGGCATGGAATGGCATGGAATGGCATGGAATGGCATGGAATGGCATGGAATGGCATGGAATGGCATGGAATGGCATGGAATGGCATGGAATGGCATGGAATGGCATGGAATGGCATGGAATGGCATGGAATGGCATGGAATGGCATGGAATGGCATGGAATGGCATGGAATGGCATGGAATGGCATGGAATGGCATGGAATGGCATGGAATGGCATGGAATGTCATGGAATGGCATGGAATGGCATGGAATGGCATGGAATGTCATGGAATGGCATGGAATGGCATGGAATGGCATGGAATGGCATGGAATGGCATGGAATGGCATGGAATGGCATGGAATGGCATGGCACCGCATGGCACGGCATGGCACCGGCATGGCACGGCATGGCACCGGCATGGCACGGCATGGCACCGGCATGGCACCGGCATGGCACGGCATGGCACCGGCATGGCACGGCATGGCACCGGCATGGCACGGCATGGCACCGGCATGGCACCGGCATGGCACGGCATGGCACCGGCATGGCACCGGCATGGCACGGCATGGCACCGGCATGGCACGGCATGGCACGGCATGGCACGGCATTGAATGGCATGGAATGGCATGGAATGGCATGGAATGGCATGGAATGGCATGGAATGGCATGGAATGGCATGGAATGGCATGGAATGGCATGGAATGGCATGGAATGGCATGGAATGGCATGGAATGGCATGGAATGGCATGGAATGGCATGGAATGGTATGGAATGGCATGGAATGGCATGGAATGGCATGGAATGGCATGGAATGGCATGGAATGGCATGGAATGGCATGGAATGGCATGGAATGGCATGGAATGGCATGGAATGGCATGGAATGGCATGGAATGGCATGGAATGGCATGGAATGGCATGGAATGTCATGGAATGGCATGGAATGGCATGGAATGGCATGGAATGGCATGGAATGGCATGGAATGGCATGGAATGGCATGGAATGGCATGGCACCGCATGGCACGGCATGGCACGGCATTGAATGGCATGGAATGGCATTGAATGGCACGGAATGGCACGGCATGGCACGGCATGGCACGGCATGGCACGGCATGGCACGGCATGGCACGGCATGGCACGGCATGGCACGGCATGGCACCGCATTGAGTGGCATGGAATGGCATGGAATGGCATGGAATGGCATGGACTGGCATGGACTGGCATGGAATGGCATGGAATGGCATGGAATGGCATGGAATGGCATGGAATGGCATGGAATGGCATGGAATGGCATGGAATGGCATGGAATGGCATGGAATGGCATGGAATGGCATGGAATGGCATGGAATGGCATGGAATGGCATGGAATGGCATGGAATGGCATGGAATGGCATGGAATGGCATGGAATGGCATGGAATGGCATGGCACGGCATGGCACGGCATGGAATGGCATGGAATGGCATGGAATGGCATGGAATGGCATGGAATGGCATGGAATGGCATGGAATGGCATGGAATGGCATGGAATGGCATGGAATGGCATGGAATGGCATGGAATGGCATGGAATGGCATGGAATGGCATGGAATGGCATGGCACCGCATGGCACGGCATGGCACGGCATTGAATGGCATGGAATGGCATTGAATGGCACGGAATGGCACGGCATGGCACGGCATGGCACGGCATGGCACGGCATGGCACGGCATGGCACCGGCATGGCACCGGCATGGCACGGCATGGCACCGGCATGGCACGGCATGGCACCGGCATGGCACGGCATGGAATGGCATGGAATGGCATGGAATGGCATGGAATGGCATGGAATGGCATGGAATGGCATGGAATGGCATGGAATGGCATGGAATGGCATGGAATGGCATGGAATGGCATGGAATGGCATGGAATGGCATGGAATGGCATGGAATGGCATGGAATGGCATGGAATGGCATGGAATGGCATGGAATGGCATGGAATGGCATGGAATGGCATGGAATGGCATGGAATGGCATGGAATGGCATGGAATGGCATGGAATGGCATGGAATGGCATGGAATGGCATGGAATGGCATGGAATGGCATGGAATGGCATGGAATGGCATGGAATGGCATGGAATGGCATGGAATGGCATGGAATGGCATGGAATGTCATGGAATGGCATGGAATGGCATGGAATGGCATGGAATGTCATGGAATGGCATGGAATGGCATGGAATGGCATGGAATGGCATGGAATGGCATGGAATGGCATGGAATGGCATGGAATGGCATGGAATGGCATGGAATGGCATGGAATGGCATGGAATGGCATGGCACCGCATGGCACGGCATGGCACGGCATTGAATGGCATGGAATGGCATTGAATGGCACGGAATGGCACGGCATGGCACGGCATGGCACGGCATGGCACGGCATGGCACGGCATGGCACGGCATGGCACGGCATGGCACCGCATTGAGTGGCATGGAATGGCATGGAATGGCATGGAATGGCATGGACTGGCATGGACTGGCATGGAATGGCATGGAATGGCATGGAATGGCATGGAATGGCATGGAATGGCATGGAATGGCATGGAATGGCATGGAATGGCATGGAATGGCATGGAATGGCATGGAATGGCATGGAATGGCATGGAATGGCATGGAATGGCATGGAATGGCATGGAATGGCATGGAATGGCATGGAATGGCATGGCACGGCATGGCACGGCATGGCACCGGCATGGCACCGGCATGGCACCGGCATGGCACGGCATGGCACCGGCATGGCACGGCATGGCACCGGCATGGCACCGGCATGGCACGGCATGGCACCGGCATGGCACGGCATGGCACCGGCATGGCACGGCATGGCACCGGCATGGCACCGGCATGGCACGGCATGGCACCGGCATGGCACCGGCATGGCACGGCATGGCACCGGCATGGCACGGCATGGCACGGCATGGCACGGCATTGAATGGCATGGAATGGCATGGAATGGCATGGAATGGCATGGAATGGCATGGAATGGCATGGAATGGCATGGAATGGCATGGAATGGCATGGAATGGCATGGAATGGCATGGAATGGCATGGAATGGCATGGAATGGCATGGAATGGCATGGAATGGCATGGAATGGTATGGAATGGCATGGAATGGCATGGAATGGCATGGAATGGCATGGAATGGCATGGAATGGCATGGAATGGCATGGAATGGCATGGAATGGCATGGAATGGCATGGAATGGCATGGAATGGCATGGAATGGCATGGAATGGCATGGAATGGCATGGAATGGCATGGAATGGCATGGAATGGCATGGAATGGCATGGAATGGCATGGAATGGCATGGAATGTCATGGAATGGCATGGAATGGCATGGAATGGCATGGAATGGCATGGAATGGCATGGAATGGCATGGAATGGCATGGAATGGCATGGCACCGCATGGCACGGCATGGCACGGCATTGAATGGCATGGAATGGCATTGAATGGCACGGAATGGCACGGCATGGCACGGCATGGCACGGCATGGCACGGCATGGCACGGCATGGCACGGCATGGCACGGCATGGCACCGCATTGAGTGGCATGGAATGGCATGGAATGGCATGGAATGGCATGGACTGGCATGGACTGGCATGGAATGGCATGGAATGGCATGGAATGGCATGGAATGGCATGGAATGGCATGGAATGGCATGGAATGGCATGGAATGGCATGGAATGGCATGGAATGGCATGGAATGGCATGGAATGGCATGGAATGGCATGGAATGGCATGGAATGGCATGGAATGGCATGGAATGGCATGGAATGGCATGGAATGGCATGGAATGGCATGGAATGGCATGGCACGGCATGGCACGGCATGGAATGGCATGGAATGGCATGGAATGGCATGGAATGGCATGGAATGGCATGGAATGGCATGGAATGGCATGGAATGGCATATGGAATGGCATGGAATGGCATGGAATGGCATGGAATGGCATGGAATGGCATGGAATGGCATGGAATGGCATGGAATGGCATGGAATGGCATGGAATGGCATGGAATGGCATGGAATGGCATGGAATGGCATGGAATGGCATGGCACCGCATGGCACGGCATGGCACGGCATTGAATGGCATGGAATGGCATTGAATGGCACGGAATGGCACGGCATGGCACGGCATGGCACGGCATGGCACGGCATGGCACGGCATGGCACGGCATGGCACGGCATGGCACCGCATTGAGTGGCATGGAATGGCATGGAATGGCATGGAATGGCATGGACTGGCATGGACTGGCATGGAATGGCATGGAATGGCATGGAATGGCATGGAATGGCATGGAATGGCATGGAATGGCATGGAATGGCATGGAATGGCATGGAATGGCATGGAATGGCATGGAATGGCATGGAATGGCATGGAATGGCATGGAATGGCATGGCACGGCATGGCACGGCATGGCACCGGCATGGCACCGGCATGGCACCGGCATGGCACGGCATGGCACCGGCATGGCACGGCATGGCACCGGCATGGCACCGGCATGGCACGGCATGGCACCGGCATGGCACGGCATGGCACCGGCATGGCACGGCATGGCACCGGCATGGCACCGGCATGGCACGGCATGGCACCGGCATGGCACCGGCATGGCACGGCATGGCACCGGCATGGCACGGCATGGCACGGCATGGCACGGCATTGAATGGCATGGAATGGCATGGAATGGCATGGAATGGCATGGAATGGCATGGAATGGCATGGAATGGCATGGAATGGCATGGAATGGCATGGAATGGCATGGAATGGCATGGAATGGCATGGAATGGCATGGAATGGCATGGAATGGCATGGAATGGCATGGAATGGCATGGAATGGCATGGAATGGCATGGAATGGCATGGAATGGCATGGAATGGCATGGAATGGCATGGAATGGCATGGAATGGCATGGAATGGCATGGAATGGCATGGAATGGCATGGAATGGCATGGAATGGCATGGAATGGCATGGAATGGCATGGAATGGCATGGAATGGCATGGAATGGCATGGAATGGCATGGAATGTCATGGAATGGCATGGAATGGCATGGAATGGCATGGAATGTCATGGAATGGCATGGAATGGCATGGAATGGCATGGAATGGCATGGAATGGCATGGAATGGCATGGAATGGCATGGAATGGCATGGCACCGCATGGCACGGCATGGCACCGGCATGGCACGGCATGGCACCGGCATGGCACGGCATGGCACCGGCATGGCACCGGCATGGCACGGCATGGCACCGGCATGGCACGGCATGGCACCGGCATGGCACGGCATGGCACCGGCATGGCACCGGCATGGCACGGCATGGCACCGGCATGGCACCGGCATGGCACGGCATGGCACCGGCATGGCACGGCATGGCACGGCATGGCACGGCATTGAATGGCATGGAATGGCATGGAATGGCATGGAATGGCATGGAATGGCATGGAATGGCATGGAATGGCATGGAATGGCATGGAATGGCATGGAATGGCATGGAATGGCATGGAATGGCATGGAATGGCATGGAATGGCATGGAATGGCATGGAATGGTATGGAATGGCATGGAATGGCATGGAATGGCATGGAATGGCATGGAATGGCATGGAATGGCATGGAATGGCATGGAATGGCATGGAATGGCATGGAATGGCATGGAATGGCATGGAATGGCATGGAATGGCATGGAATGGCATGGAATGGCATGGAATGTCATGGAATGGCATGGAATGGCATGGAATGGCATGGAATGGCATGGAATGGCATGGAATGGCATGGAATGGCATGGAATGGCATGGCACCGCATGGCACGGCATGGCACGGCATTGAATGGCATGGAATGGCATTGAATGGCACGGAATGGCACGGCATGGCACGGCATGGCACGGCATGGCACGGCATGGCACGGCATGGCACGGCATGGCACGGCATGGCACGGCATGGCACCGCATTGAGTGGCATGGAATGGCATGGAATGGCATGGAATGGCATGGACTGGCATGGACTGGCATGGACTGGCATGGAATGGCATGGAATGGCATGGAATGGCATGGAATGGCATGGAATGGCATGGAATGGCATGGAATGGCATGGAATGGCATGGAATGGCATGGAATGGCATGGAATGGCATGGAATGGCATGGAATGGCATGGAATGGCATGGAATGGCATGGAATGGCATGGAATGGCATGGAATGGCATGGAATGGCATGGAATGGCATGGCACGGCATGGCACGGCATGGAATGGCATGGAATGGCATGGAATGGCATGGAATGGCATGGAATGGCATGGAATGGCATGGAATGGCATGGAATGGCATGGAATGGCATGGAATGGCATGGAATGGCATGGAATGGCATGGAATGGCATGGAATGGCATGGAATGGCATGGCACCGCATGGCACGGCATGGCACGGCATTGAATGGCATGGAATGGCATTGAATGGCACGGAATGGCACGGCATGGCACGGCATGGCACGGCATGGCACGGCATGGCACGGCATGGCACCGGCATGGCACCGGCATGGCACGGCATGGCACCGGCATGGCACGGCATGGCACCGGCATGGCACGGCATGGAATGGCATGGAATGGCATGGAATGGCATGGAATGGCATGGAATGGCATGGAATGGCATGGAATGGCATGGAATGGCATGGAATGGCATGGAATGGCATGGAATGGCATGGAATGGCATGGAATGGCATGGAATGGCATGGAATGGCATGGAATGGCATGGAATGGCATGGAATGGCATGGAATGGCATGGAATGGCATGGAATGGCATGGAATGGCATGGAATGGCATGGAATGGCATGGAATGGCATGGAATGGCATGGAATGGCATGGAATGGCATGGAATGGCATGGAATGGCATGGAATGGCATGGAATGGCATGGAATGGCATGGAATGGCATGGAATGGCATGGAATGGCATGGAATGTCATGGAATGGCATGGAATGGCATGGAATGGCATGGAATGTCATGGAATGGCATGGAATGGCATGGAATGGCATGGAATGGCATGGAATGGCATGGAATGGCATGGAATGGCATGGAATGGCATGGAATGGCATGGAATGGCATGGAATGGCATGGAATGGCATGGCACCGCATGGCACGGCATGGCACGGCATTGAATGGCATGGAATGGCATTGAATGGCACGGAATGGCACGGCATGGCACGGCATGGCACGGCATGGCACGGCATGGCACGGCATGGCACGGCATGGCACGGCATGGCACCGCATTGAGTGGCATGGAATGGCATGGAATGGCATGGAATGGCATGGACTGGCATGGACTGGCATGGAATGGCATGGAATGGCATGGAATGGCATGGAATGGCATGGAATGGCATGGAATGGCATGGAATGGCATGGAATGGCATGGAATGGCATGGAATGGCATGGAATGGCATGGAATGGCATGGAATGGCATGGAATGGCATGGAATGGCATGGAATGGCATGGAATGGCATGGAATGGCATGGCACGGCATGGCACGGCATGGCACCGGCATGGCACCGGCATGGCACCGGCATGGCACGGCATGGCACCGGCATGGCACGGCATGGCACCGGCATGGCACCGGCATGGCACGGCATGGCACCGGCATGGCACGGCATGGCACCGGCATGGCACGGCATGGCACCGGCATGGCACCGGCATGGCACGGCATGGCACCGGCATGGCACCGGCATGGCACGGCATGGCACCGGCATGGCACGGCATGGCACGGCATGGCACGGCATTGAATGGCATGGAATGGCATGGAATGGCATGGAATGGCATGGAATGGCATGGAATGGCATGGAATGGCATGGAATGGCATGGAATGGCATGGAATGGCATGGAATGGCATGGAATGGCATGGAATGGCATGGAATGGCATGGAATGGCATGGAATGGCATGGAATGGTATGGAATGGCATGGAATGGCATGGAATGGCATGGAATGGCATGGAATGGCATGGAATGGCATGGAATGGCATGGAATGGCATGGAATGGCATGGAATGGCATGGAATGGCATGGAATGGCATGGAATGGCATGGAATGGCATGGAATGGCATGGAATGGCATGGAATGGCATGGAATGGCATGGAATGGCATGGAATGGCATGGAATGGCATGGAATGTCATGGAATGGCATGGAATGGCATGGAATGGCATGGAATGGCATGGAATGGCATGGAATGGCATGGAATGGCATGGAATGGCATGGCACCGCATGGCACGGCATGGCACGGCATTGAATGGCATGGAATGGCATTGAATGGCACGGAATGGCACGGCATGGCACGGCATGGCACGGCATGGCACGGCATGGCACGGCATGGCACGGCATGGCACGGCATGGCACCGCATTGAGTGGCATGGAATGGCATGGAATGGCATGGAATGGCATGGACTGGCATGGACTGGCATGGAATGGCATGGAATGGCATGGAATGGCATGGAATGGCATGGAATGGCATGGAATGGCATGGAATGGCATGGAATGGCATGGAATGGCATGGAATGGCATGGAATGGCATGGAATGGCATGGAATGGCATGGAATGGCATGGAATGGCATGGAATGGCATGGAATGGCATGGAATGGCATGGAATGGCATGGAATGGCATGGAATGGCATGGCACGGCATGGCACGGCATGGAATGGCATGGAATGGCATGGAATGGCATGGAATGGCATGGAATGGCATGGAATGGCATGGAATGGCATGGAATGGCATGGAATGGCATGGAATGGCATGGAATGGCATGGAATGGCATGGAATGGCATGGAATGGCATGGAATGGCATGGAATGGCATGGAATGGCATGGAATGGCATGGAATGGCATGGAATGGCATGGAATGGCATGGAATGGCATGGAATGGCATGGAATGGCATGGAATGGCATGGAATGGCATGGAATGGCATGGAATGGCATGGAATGGCATGGAATGGCATGGAATGGCATGGAATGTCATGGAATGGCATGGAATGGCATGGAATGGCATGGAATGGCATGGAATGGCATGGAATGGCATGGAATGGCATGGAATGGCATGGCACCGCATGGCACGGCATGGCACGGCATTGAATGGCATGGAATGGCATTGAATGGCACGGAATGGCACGGCATGGCACGGCATGGCACGGCATGGCACGGCATGGCACGGCATGGCACCGCATTGAGTGGCATGGAATGGCATGGAATGGCATGGAATGGCATGGACTGGCATGGACTGGCATGGAATGGCATGGAATGGCATGGAATGGCATGGAATGGCATGGAATGGCATGGAATGGCATGGAATGGCATGGAATGGCATGGAATGGCATGGAATGGCATGGAATGGCATGGAATGGCATGGAATGGCATGGAATGGCATGGAATGGCATGGAATGGCATGGAATGGCATGGAATGGCATGGAATGGCATGGAATGGCATGGAATGGCATGGAATGGCATGGAATGGCATGGCACCGCATGGCACGGCATGGCACGGCATTGAATGGCATGGAATGGCATTGAATGGCACGGAATGGCACGGCATGGCACGGCATGGCACGGCATGGCACGGCATGGCACGGCATGGCACGGCATGGCACGGCATGGCACCGCATTGAGTGGCATGGAATGGCATGGAATGGCATGGAATGGCATGGACTGGCATGGACTGGCATGGAATGGCATGGAATGGCATGGAATGGCATGGAATGGCATGGAATGGCATGGAATGGCATGGAATGGCATGGAATGGCATGGAATGGCATGGAATGGCATGGAATGGCATGGAATGGCATGGAATGGCATGGAATGGCATGGCACCGCATGGCACGGCATGGCACGGCATTGAATGGCATGGAATGGCATTGAATGGCACGGAATGGCACGGCATGGCACGGCATGGCACGGCATGGCACGGCATGGCACGGCATGGCACGGCATGGCACGGCATGGCACGGCATGGCACGGCATGGCACCGCATTGAGTGGCATGGAATGGCATGGAATGGCATGGAATGGCATGGACTGGCATGGACTGGCATGGAATGGCATGGAATGGCATGGAATGGCATGGAATGGCATGGAATGGCATGGAATGGCATGGAATGGCATGGAATGGCATGGAATGGCATGGAATGGCATGGAATGGCATGGAATGGCATGGAATGGCATGGAATGGCATGGAATGGCATGGAATGGCATGGAATGGCATGGAATGGCATGGAATGGCATGGAATGGCATGGAATGGCATGGAATGGCATGGAATGGCATGGAATGGCATGGAATGGCATGGAATGGCATGGAATGGCATGGAATGGCATGGAATGGCATGGAATGGCATGGAATGGCATGGAATGGCATGGAATGGCATGGAATGGCATGGAATGGCATGGAATGGCATGGAATGGCATGGAATGGCATGGAATGGCATGGAATGGCATGGAATGGCATGGAATGGCATGGAATGGCATGGAATGGCATGGCACGGCATGGCACCGGCATGGCACGGCATGGCACCGGCATGGCACCGGCATGGCACGGCATGGCACCGGCATGGCACGGCATGGCACCGGCATGGCACGGCATGGCACGGCATGGCACGGCATGGCACCGGCATGGCACCGGCATGGCACGGCATGGCACCGGCATGGCACGGCATGGCACCGGCATGGCACGGCATGGCACAGGCATGGCACGGCATGGAATGGCATGGAATGGCATGGAATGGCATGGAATGGCATGGAATGGCATGGAATGGCATGGAATGGCATGGAATGGCATGGAATGGCATGGAATGGCATGGAATGGCATGGAATGGCATGGAATGGCATGGAATGGCATGGAATGGCATGGAATGGCATGGAATGGCATGGAATGGCATGGAATGGCATGGAATGGCATGGAATGGCATGGAATGGCATGGAATGGCATGGAATGGCATGGAATGGCATGGAATGGCATGGAATGGCATGGAATGGCATGGAATGGCATGGAATGGCATGGAATGGCATGGAATGGCATGGAATGGCATGGAATGGCATGGAATGGCATGGAATGGCATGGAATGGCATGGAATGGCATGGAATGGCATGGAATGGCATGGAATGGCATGGAATGGCATGGCACGGCATGGCACCGGCATGGCACGGCATGGCACCGGCATGGCACCGGCATGGCACGGCATGGCACCGGCATGGCACGGCATGGCACCGGCATGGCACGGCATGGCACGGCATGGCACGGCATGGCACCGGCATGGCACCGGCATGGCACCGGCATGGCACGGCATGGCACCGGCATGGCACGGCATGGCACCGGCATGGCACGGCATGGAATGGCATGGAATGGCATGGAATGGCATGGAATGGCATGGAATGGCATGGAATGGCATGGAATGGCATGGAATGGCATGGAATGGCATGGAATGGCATGGAATGGCATGGAATGGCATGGAATGGCATGGAATGGCATGGAATGGCATGGAATGGCATGGAATGGCATGGAATGGCATGGAATGGCATGGAATGGCATGGAATGGCATGGAATGGCATGGAATGGCATGGAATGGCATGGAATGGCATGGAATGGCATGGAATGGCATGGAATGGCATGGAATGGCATGGAATGGCATGGAATGGCATGGAATGGCATGGAATGGCATGGAATGGCATGGAATGGCATGGAATGGCATGGAATGGCATGGAATGGCATGGAATGGCATGGAATGGCATGGAATGGCATGGAATGGCATGGAATGGCATGGAATGGCATGGAATGGCATGGAATGGCATGGAATGGCATGGAATGGCATGGAATGGCATGGAATGGCATGGAATGGCATGGAATGGCATGGAATGGCATGGAATGGCATGGAATGGCATGGAATGGCATGGAATGGCATGGAATGGCATGGAATGGCATGGAATGGCATGGAATGGCATGGAATGGCATGGAATGGCATGGAATGGCATGGAATGGCATGGAATGGCATGGAATGGCATGGAATGGCATGGAATGGCATGGAATGGCATGGAATGGCATGGAATGGCATGGAATGGCATGGAATGGCATGGAATGGCATGGAATGGCATGGAATGGCATGGAATGGCATGGAATGGCATGGAATGGCATGGAATGGCATGGAATGGCATGGAATGGCATGGAATGGCATGGAATGGCATGGAATGGCATGGAATGGCATGGAATGGCATGGAATGGCATGGAATGTCATGGAATGGCATGGAATGGCATGGAATGGCATGGAATGGCATGGAATGGCATGGAATGGCATGGAATGGCATGGAATGGCATGGCACCGCATGGCACGGCATGGCACGGCATTGAATGGCATGGAATGGCATTGAATGGCACGGAATGGCACGGCATGGCACGGCATGGCACGGCATGGCACGGCATGGCACGGCATGGCACGGCATGGCACGGCATGGCACCGCATTGAGTGGCATGGAATGGCATGGAATGGCATGGAATGGCATGGACTGGCATGGACTGGCATGGAATGGCATGGAATGGCATGGAATGGCATGGAATGGCATGGAATGGCATGGAATGGCATGGAATGGCATGGAATGGCATGGAATGGCATGGAATGGCATGGAATGGCATGGAATGGCATGGAATGGCATGGAATGGCATGGAATGGCATGGAATGGCATGGAATGGCATGGAATGGCATGGAATGGCATGGAATGGCATGGAATGGCATGGAATGGCATGGAATGGCATGGCACCGCATGGCACGGCATGGCACGGCATTGAATGGCATGGAATGGCATTGAATGGCACGGAATGGCACGGCATGGCACGGCATGGCACGGCATGGCACGGCATGGCACGGCATGGCACGGCATGGCACGGCATGGCACGGCATGGCACGGCATGGCACGGCATGGCACGGCATGGCACGGCATGGCACGGCATGGCACCGCATTGAGTGGCATGGAATGGCATGGAATGGCATGGACTGGCATGGACTGGCATGGAATGGCATGGAATGGCATGGAATGGCATGGAATGGCATGGAATGGCATGGAATGGCATGGAATGGCATGGAATGGCATGGAATGGCATGGAATGGCATGGAATGGCATGGAATGGCATGGAATGGCATGGAATGGCATGGAATGGCATGGAATGGCATGGAATGGCATGGAATGGCATGGAATGGCATGGAATGGCATGGAATGGCATGGAATGGCATGGCACGGCATGGCACGGCATGGCACCGGCATGGCACCGGCATGGCACCGGCATGGCACGGCATGGCACCGGCATGGCACGGCATGGCACCGGCATGGCACCGGCATGGCACGGCATGGCACCGGCATGGCACGGCATGGCACCGGCATGGCACGGCATGGCACCGGAATGGCACCGGCATGGCACGGCATGGCACCGGCATGGCACCGGCATGGCACGGCATGGCACCGGCATGGCACGGCATGGCACGGCATGGCACGGCATTGAATGGCATGGAATGGCATGGAATGGCATGGAATGGCATGGAATGGCATGGAATGGCATGGAATGGCATGGAATGGCATGGAATGGCATGGAATGGCATGGAATGGCATGGAATGGCATGGAATGGCATGGAATGGCATGGAATGGCATGGAATGGCATGGAATGGCATGGAATGGCATGGAATGGCATGGAATGGCATGGAATGGCATGGAATGGCATGGAATGGCATGGAATGGCATGGAATGGCATGGAATGGCATGGAATGGCATGGAATGGCATGGAATGGCATGGAATGGCATGGAATGGCATGGAATGGCATGGAATGGCATGGAATGGCATGGAATGGCATGGAATGGCATGGAATGGCATGGAATGGCATGGAATGGCATGGAATGGCATGGAATGGCATGGAATGGCATGGAATGGCATGGAATGGCATGGAATGTCATGGAATGGCATGGAATGGCATGGAATGGCATGGAATGGCATGGAATGGCATGGAATGGCATGGAATGGCATGGAATGGCATGGAATGGCATGGAATGGCATGGCACCGCATGGCACGGCATGGAACGGCATTGAATGGCATGGAATGGCATTGAATGGCACGGAATGGCACGGCATGGCACGGCATGGCACGGCATGGCACGGCATGGCACGGCATGGCACGGCATGGCACGGCATGGCACCGCATTGAGTGGCATGGAATGGCATGGAATGGCATGGAATGGCATGGACTGGCATGGACTGGCATGGAATGGCATGGAATGGCATGGAATGGCATGGAATGGCATGGAATGGCATGGAATGGCATGGAATGGCATGGAATGGCATGGAATGGCATGGAATGGCATGGAATGGCATGGAATGGCATGGAATGGCATGGAATGGCATGGAATGGCATGGAATGGCATGGAATGGCATGGCACCGCATGGCACGGCATGGCACGGCATTGAATGGCATGGAATGGCATTGAATGGCACGGAATGGCACGGCATGGCACGGCATGGCACGGCATGGCACGGCATGGCACGGCATGGCACGGCATGGCACGGCATGGCACCGCATTGAGTGGCATGGAATGGCATGGAATGGCATGGAATGGCATGGACTGGCATGGACTGGCATGGAATGGCATGGAATGGCATGGAATGGCATGGAATGGCATGGAATGGCATGGAATGGCATGGAATGGCATGGAATGGCATGGAATGGCATGGAATGGCATGGAATGGCATGGAATGGCATGGAATGGCATGGAATGGCATGGAATGGCATGGAATGGCATGGAATGGCATGGAATGGCATGGAATGGCATGGAATGGCATGGAATGGCATGGAATGGCATGGAATGGCATGGAATGGCATGGAATGGCATGGAATGGCATGGAATGGCATGGAATGGCATGGAATGGCATGGAATGGCATGGAATGGCATGGAATGGCATGGAATGGCATGGAATGGCATGGAATGGCATGGAATGGCATGGAATGGCATGGAATGGCATGGAATGGCATGGAATGGCATGGAATGGCATGGAATGGCATGGAATGGCATGGAATGGCATGGAATGGCATGGAATGGCATGGCACGGCATGGCACCGGCATGGCACGGCATGGCACCGGCATGGCACCGGCATGGCACGGCATGGCACCGGCATGGCACGGCATGGCACCGGCATGGCACGGCATGGCACGGCATGGCACGGCATGGCACCGGCATGGCACCGGCATGGCACGGCATGGCACCGGCATGGCACGGCATGGCACCGGCATGGCACGGCATGGAATGGCATGGAATGGCATGGAATGGCATGGAATGGCATGGAATGGCATGGAATGGCATGGAATGGCATGGAATGGCATGGAATGGCATGGAATGGCATGGAATGGCATGGAATGGCATGGAATGGCATGGAATGGCATGGAATGGCATGGAATGGCATGGAATGGCATGGAATGGCATGGAATGGCATGGAATGGCATGGAATGGCATGGAATGGCATGGAATGGCATGGAATGGCATGGAATGGCATGGAATGGCATGGAATGGCATGGAATGGCATGGAATGGCATGGAATGGCATGGAATGGCATGGAATGGCATGGAATGGCATGGAATGGCATGGAATGGCATGGAATGGCATGGAATGGCATGGAATGGCATGGAATGGCATGGAATGGCATGGAATGGCATGGAATGGCATGGAATGGCATGGAATGGCATGGAATGGCATGGAATGGCATGGAATGGCATGGAATGGCATGGAATGGCATGGAATGGCATGGAATGGCATGGAATGGCATGGAATGGCATGGAATGGCATGGAATGGCATGGAATGGCATGGAATGGCATGGAATGGCATGGAATGGCATGGAATGGCATGGAATGGCATGGAATGGCATGGAATGGCATGGAATGGCATGGAATGGCATGGAATGGCATGGAATGGCATGGAATGGCATGGAATGGCATGGAATGGCATGGAATGGCATGGAATGGCATGGAATGGCATGGAATGGCATGGAATGGCATGGAATGGCATGGCACGGCATGGCACCGGCATGGCACGGCATGGCACCGGCATGGCACCGGCATGGCACGGCATGGCACCGGCATGGCACGGCATGGCACCGGCATGGCACGGCATGGCACGGCATGGCACGGCATGGCACCGGCATGGCACCGGCATGGCACGGCATGGCACCGGCATGGCACGGCATGGCACCGGCATGGCACGGCATGGAATGGCATGGAATGGCATGGAATGGCATGGAATGGCATGGAATGGCATGGAATGGCATGGAATGGCATGGAATGGCATGGAATGGCATGGAATGGCATGGAATGGCATGGAATGGCATGGAATGGCATGGAATGGCATGGAATGGCATGGAATGGCATGGAATGGCATGGAATGGCATGGAATGGCATGGAATGGCATGGAATGGCATGGAATGGCATGGAATGGCATGGAATGGCATGGAATGGCATGGAATGGCATGGAATGGCATGGAATGGCATGGAATGGCATGGAATGGCATGGAATGGCATGGAATGGCATGGAATGGCATGGAATGGCATGGAATGGCATGGAATGGCATGGAATGGCATGGAATGGCATGGAATGGCATGGAATGGCATGGAATGGCATGGAATGGCATGGAATGGCATGGAATGGCATGGAATGGCATGGAATGGCATGGAATGGCATGGAATGGCATGGAATGGCATGGAATGGCATGGAATGGCATGGAATGGCATGGAATGGCATGGAATGGCATGGAATGGCATGGAATGGCATGGAATGGCATGGAATGGCATGGAATGGCATGGAATGGCATGGAATGGCATGGAATGGCATGGAATGGCATGGAATGGCATGGAATGGCATGGAATGGCATGGAATGGCATTGAATGGCACGGAATGGCACGGCATGGCACGGCATGGCACGGCATGGCACGGCATGGCACGGCATGGCACGGCATGGCACCGCATTGAGTGGCATGGAATGGCATGGAATGGCATGGAATGGCATGGACTGGCATGGACTGGCATGGAATGGCATGGAATGGCATGGCACGGCATGGCACGGCATGGCACGGCATGGAATGGCATGGAATGGCATGGCACGGCATGGCACGGCATGGAATGGCATGGAATGGCATGGAATGGCATGGAATGGCATGGAATGGCATGGAATGGCATGGAATGGCATGGCACGGCATGGCACGGCATGGAATGGCATGGAATGGCATGGAACGGCATGGAACGGCATGGAACGGCATGGAATGGCATGGAACGGCATGGAATGGCATGGAACGGCATGGAATGGCATGGAATGGCATGGAATGGCATGGAATGGCATGGAATGGCGTGGAATGGCATGGAATGGCATGGAATGGCATGGAATGGCGTGGAATGGCATGGAATGGCGTGGAATGGCGTGGAATGGCATGGAATGGCATGGAATGGCATGGAATGGCATGGAATGGCATGGAATGGCATGGAATGGCATGGAATGGCATGGAATGGCATGGAATGGCATGGAATGGCATGGAATGGCATGGAATGGCATGGAATGGCATGGAATGGCATGGCACGGCATGGCACGGCATGGAATGGCATGGAATGGCATGGAATGGCATGGAATGGCATGGAATGGCATGGAATGGCATGGAATGGCATGGAATGGCATGGAATGGCATGGAATGGCATGGAATGGCATGGAATGGCATGGAATGGCATGGAATGGCATGGAATGGCATGGAATGGCATGGAATGGCATGGAATGGCATGGAATGGCATGGAATGGCATGGAATGGCATGGAATGGCATGGAATGGCATGGAATGGCATGGAATGGCATGGAATGGCATGGAATGGCATGGAATGGCATGGAATGGCATGGAATGGCATGGAATGGCATGGAATGTCATGGAATGGCATGGAATGGCATGGAATGGCATGGAATGGCATGGAATGGCATGGAATGGCATGGAATGGCATGGAATGGCATGGCACCGCATGGCACGGCATGGCACGGCATTGAATGGCATGGAATGGCATTGAATGGCACGGAATGGCACGGCATGGCACGGCATGGCACGGCAT